>OY992879.1:140410586-140437712 GCA_963921405.1 Cepaea hortensis | reverse complement strand
GTTTATCTTCGCTAAGAACAAGATTTATCTTATTGATTTCACTTGTTGGTTACTTAGAGCATGGCATTTCTGTCATATTAATGGTATGATTAGAGATATGTTGACTGCTGAATTTCATATAGTGGCTTGGTACCACTAGATCCAGACCTGACTAGTTGGAATGCAGTAGTTTGAATGCACCACTTTTGAATGCAGGACTTGGTGAAGATAGCAGCTTGACTAAATCTAGATCCAAGCCTGACTTTTCTTTTCTGAGTGAAGTATCTGAACAAAGTGATGCAAAACAGTATCCCAACCAGAACTCACCGGCAAACAGTTTCCTAGCCCAGTAGGAGAGGTAACTTAGCTGGAGTGTAAGGAATACTTACACTTGTACACTTGTAATTATATGAACACATATTGATATATAATACTAACTGTAATTGTTATTGTTAATGTATTGAATGACCATAATCCATGCTTATGTTTTAATAAATTATGTAAGAGGTCATTTTCTCCTTTAAGTATTTTCTTGTCGTACCAGTAGTTCAATAAGACAAACCCTAGATATTAATCAATTGGAAGAGAGGAGAGGCAAGGAACCCCAACAAAACAGTGCTGACCTTCAGGAAATGTTACATTGTTCCATGAAGGAATTCCTTGGTTCTCCAATATATATATATATATATATATATATATATATATATATATATATATATATATATATATATATATATATATATATATATATATATATATATCCCAACTTCACGGCAACGGGTCGTCCCCAAATTGCTCAGTTCCTGTGCCAGTGAATATCGCACAAAACGCTCCTCACTGCCGTATGTGAACAATGGAACAGACAGAAGTGTTGGCAAGCCAACAGCCCGCACAGGTACACTGTGCACAATGCCGCCGCCAGAATGCCAACACAGAAGTCCTCCTCGAGAAACACAGTTCATTGTCGATGGAAACGGCAGCCACCAGAAAGACTTCAATGACCCGTTTTTTTTCCATATGGCTCGGTCTCTTTCAGCAGGGCGACTCACCGAAAGCGTCGCACAAAGCACAAACTCCATAGCTACAGCGACAGCTCCCAATAGTCTCCGGAAAAATGCATTCGTGAACCAAAAACGCACACCAGTCAAGTCAGCCACAGTCGGCAGTCATCGTTCCAAACATGGAGTTCATGCCAAAATCAACCACGAACAGATGCAAAAGCATTCCACGCGAAACTCGAAGCTCACAGTGTCGCGCCACGCACTCACTCAGTAGCAGGGCGACGGAACCATAGCCTCCTTAGTCGCCTCTTACGACATGCATGGTAGGCAAGAGTGTTACTATTCTTTGCTTCCCCGCATGGGCCCCAGCAACACAGGGTGATATATATATATATATATATATATATATATATATATATATATATATATTAAAGCAAGCATTTGAGCCAGTGCTAGCTTAATTGATTATAATGGACAGGATCACATTGGGGAAAAGGAACGGTGTATCCTTTCTCTCTTTGGGGTTGAGCCATCAATGTGTATCCTTTCTATCTTTGGGGTTGAGCCATCAATCTCATAAATCCGACATATACATCAGTAAGGTTGATTGTTATACCACGTATTATGAGATCATATCACCAAATGCTTGTGTTATTGAGGTTGTATAAGATCCGTCCATCGGTAATACACATGATGTGGGTAGGCACAGCGGAGCAAGATTATTATTATGAGAGAAAGAGAGAGAGAGAGAGAGAGAGAGAGAGAGAGAGAGAGAGAGAGAGAGGTATTGATCCTGCGGTGTGCCACATGATGTATGCGGAGTAGATCGATCTGCAAATACGAGGCTTCACTTATACTGTTCTCTATGAAATAGAGTCAGTAAAGTTGATTGTTATAATACATATTATAGGATCAAAACACACAGTGCTTGTTTTATTGGGGCTGTATAGGATCCGACCACCAGCAATACACATGGCATAGGTAGGCACAGGGAAGCAAGATTGTTTGAAGAGAGAGAGAGAGAGAGAGAGAGAGAGAGAGAGAGAGAGAGAGAGAGAGAGAGAGAGAGAGAGAGAATAGTGCCTGCGACATACCACATGAGGTATGCAGAGTAGGTCGGTCTACAAATATGAGGCTTCACTATTATTGTTCCCTATGAAATAGAGTCATTAAGGTTGATTATTATACCACGTATTGTAGGATCAAATCACCCAGTGCTTGTGTTATTGGGGCTGTATAAGATCCGACCATCAGCAATACATAGCATAGGTAAGCACAGAGAGGTGCAAGTCTTCATTTCCAATAACAAAAGGGGGTGCGAAGGTTCATAAGCCTCCAGGTTTTGGCACTGGGAAACCATAAAGTAGTAATAAAGGGTCTAGCGGTGTTTACCAGGCTGGGGGTGTTGTTCCGAAAATGGATGGGCCAGTAATGACCAAGGGAGAATCACTCTTCCCGCATTTAAAAGGCATCCTCCTCATCAAGCCTTGAGGACTTTGACCCTCATGTTGCCATTCTTCATCATTCATGAAAAAATCCCAATTTTCATCCAACCATAGTCTTTTCAGCCCAATGAAGAAACCATCGTTTCGAAAAGTCATCATGGATTTAAAACAAAAACATCACAACAGCCGAACTTCCAACACGTCCTGATCAGTCAAAGCATATTTGGGGACTGCCTTGACATTACAACTTCCTGCCGGCAACTATTTAGCTCACTTATTAACATATATTATGTTAAAAGGAAGTGTTTTCGTTGTTCCAATGGCTGGCCTCAATTTCCGCGCCAACATGACGTCACTCTAACGTTTGAGTTGTTGGTATTCCTTGAATTGTAGAACAAGGGTGATAATTATTCCAGTTGTCACCCTTGTCTTCCAGCGTCTAAGCACGATCAAACGCCATGTTATCAGCTATTGTCTACAACTCCTGTCGTTGCCAATTTCAAAAGCAGACAAATTCTATCTTTAGTTGCAGTTTTGTTATGTTAAGAAATTTGGGTGTGTATTGTCCTAACAGTATGCACTTGGAACAAATGTTACTCGCAGTATTTAAACTGTTGTTCTGATCGTTTACAGAACATGTTACAGTTATGCTTCCTCGTCATCTTCTGCTTTTTTGTTATCTTCGTCTTCTGCTTCCTCGTCGTTTCAGCGTTTGCTTCTGCTACCTCGTCGTCATCTGCTTCCCCTTCTGCATCTGCTTTCTCGTCGTCTTCGTCTTCTGCTTCAACTTCCTCAGCGATAGTAATCTAAAATTATAGTTTGCTTTCTGCGACAATGCTGATATAACGCTCTTGTCCTAAGCAACTAGATTTATTAAAGCTTGGTCTTCAAATGAAGCTGACATGCACTAATATACTTTCTCTGAATATAAACAATAGACTAAGGTGAAATGCAGGACAACTATACAAAATACAACTATATAAAACAGAGGATGAAGCTTGTCACAGCATCATCCTCTTGTCTGTAATTGTATTTTGTAAAGCTGCCTTTCACTTTGTGTTTGTCTACTGTTGACATTTCCACAGCTTTATTACAGGTTTAAATATTTCTCTGTATATAGTCTGGACACCAGCAGCAATTGTTGACCTGCCATTGGTCGGTTCAAGTGATAACCATCACCATCATAGCCATATACCATATCCCCCATCACTAAATGGAATGAAGACATGTTCACTTAGAAAACCAACCTGTGTTCCGAGTTTGCCCAATTTCCGTGCCACCGACAGAACCACCTAATCCACTGCCCGTACCGCCAGTATCTCTGATGTTTCCACCCCTAACAAAGCTATCACCAGTCGATGGCGTCTGCACAACAATAGGTGAATCACACCTAAAAGAAGCTGAAACACACAAGATTTTAGTAAACAACACTGTTATGACATCATTAATCAAATCAATGACAGTCATAAATATATATTCTTCGTTTACTTACTTGTCCAATATACAAAATCATATGCAAAATAAAATAAGCTTAACTGATGGGAAGTCACAACAATTCGGTATAAATATTCAAACAGGCTTCCTCGTCGTCTTCGACTTCTGCTCCTGCTTCCTCGTGGTCTTCATCTTGTGGTTCTGTTTCCTCATCGTCTTCTGCTTTTGCTTTTTCGTCGACTTTGTCTTCTGCTTCCTAGTCATTTTCTGCTTCTGCTTCCTCGTCGTGTTCGTCTTCTGCTTCTGCTACCTTGTCGCCTTCGTCTTCTGCAAATACTTCCTAGAAGTTTTTATCTGATGGTTCTGCTTTCTCGTCGTCTTTTGCTTCTCCTTCTCGGTCGTCTTCGTCTTCTGCACCTGTTTCTTCGCAGTCTTCGTCTTCTGGTTCTTGTGGTATATATTTAAAAATAAAAAGAAATAGGGGATGACATCCCTTATTCTAAAATCCACTATTTAATAAACCTGAAATGGCGTGTTAAGACATGCATGCGGTATAGACTGATAAGAAAGTTATGTTTCTTAACAAATGATCAATAGAGCACCGGAAATTCACCGGACCTCCATGAGGAGCTCAATCACTCTTTGCAAACATGGGGGTCTGGGTGGGTATCCGGCAACAATCAGCTCCAGAGTGATTTGGTCCCTTGAGGAATAGTATCAATGATACCACACATAACAAACCAAAAGCACCAAATAATAAGTCAATAAACAACTCTAGTGTACAACTTAAAACATCATACTGGGATAACATGGAAAAGGGTTCCTGTGTGTATGTTTAAATGGCATATAAAATCAATAAACTATCGCAATATAAACCAAAACCACGACAGATTCATAAAAGACGTACAGATTTTTTCTAATTTGTTAATTAAATGTTCATGTATTTTCTTCAGTGAAGGAATTAAACTAACACAATCTTAGCTCCATTGAGATGCTAAAGGTTTTCTAGATCACTCGGGCAACAATACACGTTTGAACGTAACCGATGTAAAAATCCATGGTTAAATTAAGCGAAGTGAAAATCCATGTGTTAAATAAACGAAGTAAAATCTCATTTCTAACACATAGGGTGCGAGTGTTCATTTCCCCATAAGAATATGAATGTCCGCTCCTAACACACAGGGGAGCAAGTGTTCATTTCCAATAACAAAAGGGGGTGCGAAGGTTCATAAGCCTGCAGGTATTGGCACTGGGAAACCATGAAGTAGTAATAAGGTGTCTAGTTGTGTTTACCAACCTCGTGTTGTTGTTCCAACAATGGATGAGACATTGATGACTAAGGGAGAATCACTCTGCCCGCATTTACAAGGCATCCTCCTCCTCATGCCTTTAGGACTATGACCCTCCTGTTGCCATTCTTCATCATTTAGGAAAAATACCCCATTTTCAGTTAACCATAGACTTTTTTTTAGCCCAATGAAGAAACCACCGTTTCCAAAAGTCATCATGGATTTAAAACAAAACCACCACAACAGCCGAACGGCCAACACGTCCTGATCTATCAAAGCTTATTTGGGGATTGAATTGACATTACAGTTTCCTGCCGGAAATTGTAGAGCTCACTTATTAACATATATTATGTTAATAGGAAGTACTTTCGATGCTCCAATGGCTGGCAACAACTTCCGTGCCAACATGACGTCACTCCAACGTAGGCGTTGTTGGTATTTCTTGAATTGTAGAACAAGGGAAGGGAGATAATTTTGCAGTTGTCACCTTTGTCTTTGCATGCGGTTGTCAGCTCCGGAATTGTGCAAAATTGGTATAATTTTCCCAGCTGTCGCTCTAGTCTTCCAACCTCTCCCCACGATCAAACGCCAGGTTATCAGCTATTGTCTACAACTCCAGTCATTGCCAATTTCAAAAGCAGACAAATTCTACCTTTAGCTGCAGTTTTGTTATGTTAAGAAATCAGGGTGTGTCTTGCCCTAAAACTGTGTACTTGGAACCAATTTACTCTCTGTATTTAAACTGTTGTTCTGAGCGTCTACAGAACATGTTACAGTGATGCTTCCTCGTCGTCTTCTGCTTTTCGGTCTTCTTCATCTTCTGCTTTCTCGTCGTCTTCGTCTTCTGCTTCAACTTCCTCAGCGATAGTAATCTCAAATTATAGTTTGCTTTCTGCGTCAATGCTGATATAACGCTCTTGTTTTAAGCACCTAGATTTATAAATGCATGGCCTTCAAATGAAGCCGACATGCACTAATATACTTTCTCTGAATATAAACAATAGACGAAGGTGAAATGCAGGGCAAATATACAAAATACAACTATAGAAAACAGAGGATGAAGCTTGTCACAGCATCATCCTCTTTTCTGTAATTGTATTTTCTAAAGCTGACTTTCACTTTGTGTTTGTCTACTTTCGACATTTCCACAGCTTTATTACAGGTTTAAATATTTTTCTGTATATAGTCTGGACACCAGCAGCAATTGTTGACCTGCCATTGGTCAGTTCAAGTGACAACTATCACCATCATAGCCATATATCATATTCCCCATCCCTAACTGGAATGAAGACATGTTCACTTAGAAAACCAACCTGTGTTCCGTGTTTGCCTAAGTCCCGTGCCACCGATAGAAACAAACGATTCACCGCCCGTACTACCTGTTGCTCTGATGTTTCCACACCTAAAAATGCTTTCACCAGCCGATGGCGTCTGCTCAACTATTGGTGAACTACAATCATACCTATAAGAAGCTGAAACACACAAGATTTTAGTAAACAACACTGTTGTGACATCATTAATCAAATCATTGACAGTCATAAATATATATTCTTCGTTTACTTATTTGTCCAATATACAAAATCATATGCAAAATAAAATAAGCTTACCTGATCGGAGGTCACAACAATTAGGTATACACATTCAAACAGGCACCCTCGTCCACTTCGTCTTCTGCTCCTGCTTCCTCGTGGTCATCATCTTCTGGTTCTGTTTCCTCATCGTCTTCTGCTTTTGCTTTTTCTTCGTCTTCGTCTTCTGCTTCCTAGTCATTTTCTGCTTCTGCTTCCTCGTCGTGTTCGTATTCTGCTGCTGCATCATCCTCGTGTTCGTCGTCTGCTTCTTCGTCGTCTTCATTATCGTCTTCGTCTTCTGCAACTACTTCCTAGTAGTCTTTATCTTCTAGTTCTGCTTCCTCGTCGTCTTTTGCTTCTTCTTCTCGGTCGTCTTCGTCTTCTGCACCTGTTTGTTCGTAGTCTTCGTCTTCTGGTTCTTGTGGTATATATTTAAAAATAAAAATAAATAGGGGATGGCATCCCTTATTCTAACATCCACTGTTTATGTAAATTGAAATGGCGTGTTAAGACTTGCTAGGGGTACAGACTGATAAGAAAGTGATGTTTCTTATCAAATGACCAATAGAGCACCGGACATTTACCGGACCTCCAGGAGGAGCTCACTCACTCTTTGCAAACAGGGGGGTCTGGGTGGGTATCCGGCCACAATCAGCCCCAGAATGATTTGGTCCCTTGAGGAATAGTATCAATGATAACACACATAACAAAACGTAAGCAAGAAATAATAAGTCAATAAACAACTCTAGTGTATAACTTAAAACATCATATTGTGATAACAAGGTAAAGGGTTCCTGTGTGTACGTTTAAATGGCATATAAAGTCATTAAAATATCACAATATAGATCAAAACCACGACATATTCATAAAAGACGTATAAATTATTTCTAATTTGTTAATTAAATGTTCATGTATGTTCTCCAGTGAAGGAATGAAACTAACACATACTTATTTCCATTGAGATGCTGAAGGTTTTCTAAATCACTCGGGCAACAGTACATGTTTGAACGCAACCGATGTAAAAATCCATGGCAAAATTAAACGAGGTGAAAATCTATGTCTGAAATAAACGAAGTAAAATCTCATTCCTAACACACAGGGTGCAAGTGTTCATTTCCCCATAAGAGTATGAAAGTCCGCTCCTAACACACAGGGGTGCAAGTGTTCATTTCCAATAACAAAAGGGGGTGCGAAGGTTTATAAGCCTGCAGGTGTTGTCACTGGGAAACCATGAAGTAGTAATAAAGGGTCTAGCTGTGTTTGCCAGGCTCGGGGTGTTGTTCCGACCATGGATGAGACAGTGATGACCAAGGGAGAATCACTCTTCCCGCATTTAAAAGGCATCCTCCTCCTCATGCCTTGAGGACTTTGACCCTCCTGTTGCCATTCTTATTATTTATGAAAAATACCCCATTTTCAGCCAACCATAGACTTTTTCAGCCCAATGAAGAAACCACCGTTTACAAAAGTCATCATGGAGTTAAAACAAAAACACCACAACAGCCGAACGGCCAACATGTCCTGATTATATACACAGATGGTTCGGTGTTGAGAGGCAGGAGAAGTACCTGGGGGTTCTTAGCAAAAGCTAATGGTCGCCGTTTGGTACAGGAGAGCCTGGCATATGATACCACAACATTTAGCTTAAGAATGGAGGTGGAGGCGTTCAGTGCAGCTTTCCGCTGCTAGGAGAATACGATACACGCACATATCTTGATTGTAACTGACTCAGAAAGCATGCTGAGTAGGGTGAGGACAGGCAAGCTTCGTGCAGAGTGTCTTGCTTCGCTTCGGAAGTCACAGGTGACAAGCATCGTCTGGAACTTTTCTCCGGGCATGTTGGTGTCCTGGGGAATGAACAGGCGGACAGATTGGCTGGCTCTGCAAAACTTGGTGGAGTATTGATGCATGACAAGGCAGAGGTAGTTGCGGCCTTGTGGGAGCACGTGTACACCTCGCAGGAGCAAATGGATCACCATGGTCTGTCAAGAATGCGACAGCGAGGGGTGACGAGGGGATCTGGCCGACGATCGACGCTCAGAGGAAAGGCGAGACGGACATATAATTAGATTGCTACTGGTACTATTAGCGTTGGAACTCTTCGCTGGCTGCTGAGGATGGGGACGGAGCACTTATGGAAATGCCCCGAATGCTGTGATGTCGGTTCCTAAATCAGTCAATCAACCAATCAACCATACACTCTTTGATGTAGTTGCCATCAGTAAACGGTTTTATTCGTTCTGCCATCTTAGGCACTATTTTGTAACATGTACGGGTGACAGATTCATTTTCAGCAAACTTTCTCCTGAAGAGATCTCTTTGTGTTTCTAAACCACGTTTCATGGACTCATATTTCTCAGAGCATAACTTTGCAGAAAACTTTGAATACGTTGATAGATGTTTTGTTTCGTAGTGACGCCGAAGATTATACTCTTTTAAAACGGCAACACTTTCTCTGCATATTAAGCAGCTGGTTTTCTGGTCCTTTGTTTCCACAAAGAAGTATTTTACTCCCCTTTCGTAAGTGAAAACGCGACACTCGGCGTCCACTTTTCTTTTCTTAGTAGCCATAATGAAGGGTGAAGTACACGGGATCTGAAAATGAAGAGGACATTGGATTCGAAACTTAAATAAAATCCTATTAAAACACAGGAAAAGCAGAGGACTTGGTGTCACTGGTGAAACTACGGCTCACCAAAGGTACATATAAAGTTAATTGGTACCTTTGGTAATAGAATTTATCTCATAATAAGGTTCGCAAACTATATAAATAGGGCCCCATAAATAAGCAGCCTAGAGCAGAGTTTTTCAAACGGGGTTCCGCGAGTGGCAGCCAAAGATTCCGACGAAACAGACCGAAATCGCCTAAATGCAAAATTTCTGAC
The DNA here is from genome assembly GCA_963921405.1 of Cepaea hortensis. Taxonomy (NCBI): domain Eukaryota; kingdom Metazoa; phylum Mollusca; class Gastropoda; order Stylommatophora; family Helicidae; genus Cepaea; species Cepaea hortensis. The sequence goes on along the minus strand of OY992879.1, from coordinate 140,428,108 downwards.
CATCTGCTTTATTACATAATGTAGGACAGACACTTGGATCATCGCACTGAGTTCCCCGAGCAACGTAAACATTTGCGTAAGGATCTGCTCCAACAGAAAGGTTGAAAAACACTGGCCTAGAGACCAGCTCGATTAACACCTTGACCGGCGAATTCTTCTGAGCTGGGAATAATATTTTCGTAATAACACGAGGCTTCTATGGCATTTTTATGCTATGTTTGCTACTTTATTGCCTCTATTTACAATTGTAGTTCACTTACCTATCACTGTCAGACAAAGAAATCCTCGTTACATACCTATAAAATGGATGACTGGCAAACAAAAGTAAATATTTCTGGAGCATCGGAACAGTGTTGACAGCCGGACGCATCTGGGTAGGGAAAGATGTTTGTGTGTTGCCATGGAAACCATGGTAACATCAGAGCGTAGGCGGCGCTATCACGAGCCGGGGAAGGATTTGGAATAGCGCGAAATAAGCAAACATTACAATAAACAAGAAAATCTAGGTACAATAATTTATAATTGACAATAGTAAATTTAAGACACATAGCAGCCAGGAGGTCTGCGCACTTGTGACGATTTCCCATAATTCTAAACATAATATTTACATTTAAATTATATCACAATCTCTCGTGTTCCATACGTTATATCAAGCAAGTTCGAGTACCGTTTTCTTGCCGAATGAAGTGACGTCGAGAGCCGGATCCGGCCCGCGGGCCGGAGTTTGGTGACACCTGGTCTAAGAGAATGTATCACGGGCAAAATTAAAAGTACACGGGAAAAAAGTGCGAAAACGCACTGACTGAGAAAACGAGAAGTTTAGCGAGTCACTCAGGACTCAAGGGTCATGCTTTCAACATCGGTCAGGAAGACAACTGATATCAGTATTTCTTCACTTGAATTGAGAAGTAATAAGAACGATATTTGGCTACGCCGAAGGCTTGAAATGGAGGAACTGAAGAACAAGTAATCCTCTTGTCGACGCCTACTAGAAGTTACCAGTATGGGCAATTTGCCAGTATATTCGCTAAGTGTGTGCTACAATATTTCACAGCCACATTTGAGAACTAACATTGTGTGGTAGGATGATATTCACTAAGCACCCGTAAGATGAACTCTTATTGTCAATTTATTAACACGATAACTGACTTATGTGTGATATTACTACGTTTAGAGGAAACATGGACAGAAGACTACACGCCATCGTTAACACGGCTAGGGGCATCCCCGATAGACCACCGCCGACTAGGAACTGAGGACGCTGCATACGGAACAAAGCTAAACTCTGCCATCGGGGTTGCTGGGGCAGCGGGTGTGCACTCAATAAACGCCTGTTGTTAACATAACATGGCGTCTGACGTCCTTTGTTTCTATTCAAGCGAGAATGTGCTTTAATACCAGTTACAAGCCAACACATCAATAATATACATTTGGTCAGGTACCTGGCAAATGTGTTTATTGAAATAAAGAATAATATAAATTGAATGCGTTGTCGATCAGTACCGGTTGAGTGTGTGGTGGATTGCTAGACGGATCGAAGGATGCAATAAATGTTTCTGGACCCGAAGGACACTCACTTTCGTCGGAGTGTATATCCGTATCTTGTGCTACTCAATTTATCTTGTGTATGTCCCATCTGTCTGCTCTCATCTTTCATGTATCTGGGGGCCAGTTTCTAAAGACAATGACATGCGGTTTTGGGTACATGTTGCAGCAAACACGCTTGTCGACAGACTACTAAGTGAATCCCGATATCCCTATTCTGAAAATCTACGATCCCACCATATCTAGGTCAGTGCTAAAATCAACTACGCGGTTTGTTTACGGTGAATTAAAAATGAAGTACCAAAAACTCGACTTAACCATAATCCAGTGTGAAGGTTGCTTCGAAGAGAAACAGATTTGCATAATCTGAGAATACATCCTTAACTCTTAGAAGCCCACATCAAGATGAAAGTGACCAGTCACTGTTACTCATACTGTGCCAGTCAAGGTGCTCAACCCTAGGGACAATGGTCATGTACCAACGGATGAAGTCCTAGATCAATCAGGTGACCTCCTACCCAGACAGCAACACTGATACATACAACCATCTTGACATTACTGACCTTGCTCCCCAGCAGTCTTTATGAAGAGAAGGTCCAAAAAGACTGCTCTCGCTTGTCACCTTCATCATCTATCCCAAACTGTCTTACATGAAATAGTTTTACCATTAAAATTATTTGTTTGTTCTTCGTTGAAAAAGAGTTGGGTTATTGAAGTACATTACATCATTCATTCATTGGCACCTTGCCGTCTTGACAGACGATAGTTTGTGCTTTAAAAAGGCTCTACAATCGAACAGTATCAGTGACTATGTGCGTTTTGTATTTCAGACAAAATAGAATTTGCACTGTACAGTGCACCTTACGAAATGCACCGAAATATTCCAAGCAATAAATCATACAACCTATTTTTTGTAGTTAATGTGCACACATTTACTATGGGACTACTTTAAAAAAATAAATTCAACTCTAATCTAACCGGCGTCTGAGGCGTACGGTTAGCGAACATAAACCGTAATCCCGCATAAAGCGTTCAAGATCAATTTCAGGCAATTTGAAAGCAAATCGCCTTATGTTGAATTTTAAGAATGGTATGGGCGTCTGTAGTTCAGAAAGTAATGGCAAACTACTGAACGTAAAGTTGTCTAGTAAATCACACCCTCCGCCCCCCCCCCCCCGCCCCCGACTCCACACATAATCTAACAATTCACTCAAACACTACCCGCTGTTCACGGACCACAAAGTTCTGTGGACAGGCCACAACTTACCATGCCGGGCCACAATTTGCTGTCCATGGGTCACAACCTGCTGTGCACGGTCCATTTTGTGCTGTGCACGATCCATTTTGTGCTGTGCACGATCCATTCTGCGCTGTGCACGAACCATTGCACGATCCATTCTGAGCTTTGCAACATTCATTCTGTACTGCATCTTGCGCTGTGCACGATCCATTTCGTCCTGCGTTTTGTGCTGTGCACGATCCATTTTGTGCTGAACACCTGCTGTCCCGGAAAACAACTGCTGCTTGATTTGTTTTTCTATTTTTTATGTTGCTGTCTGCATATAGGGAACTTGTACCTGTTTAGAACAACAGCTCACATTGACTTAACTTGTTTATGTTTCGTTTACGAATAACTTGTTTATCTTTTACACGTCTTTATGCTGTAATCAACATTCTGTCAAATGTGATGAACTTTGACCGTGATGGATTAATTACTTGGTATAAAATGAAACATACGAAACTTAAAATCTTCAACTCTTATGTGATTTCAGTGCTAACGTATGGATGTGAGGTTTGGAAATCAAAGGTAGCTTTAGATAAAAAATTAGAAAATTTTGAGAACAAATGTCTTAGAAGAATTCTAAACCTCAACTGGACAGATTACAGAACCAATACGCAAATAAGACAAGAGACTAAGCAAGATATTGTATCCAATTGTATAAGAAAACGCCGTTGGAACTACATCGGCCATGTACTCAGAATGGACAAGACAAGACTCCCCAACCAAGCCCTCTTATGGTCACCAATGGGGAAAAGAAAACGGTGAAGACCAAGAGAGACCCTGCCTAGAACCATCATCAGAGAAGGCTCATCAACGGCCAAGTGAACATCCAAGATCTACAACAGGTAGCAGCGAACTGCCAGACATGGAGAGCCATGACTTGTGCCCTATCATCACCGTGATGGATTAATTACGTGGTATAAAATGAAACATACGAAACTTAAAATCTTCAACTCTTATGTGATTTCAGTGCTAACGTATGGATGTGAGGTTTGGAAATCAAAGGTAGCTTTAGATAAAAAATTAGAAAATTTTGAGAACAAATGTCTTAGAAGAATTCTAAACCTCAACTGGACAGATTTCAGAACCAATACGCAAATAAGACAAGAGACTAAGCAAGATATTGTATCCAATTGTATAAGAAAACGCCGTTGGAACTACATCGGCCATGTACTCAGAATGGACAAGACAAGACTCCCCAACCAAGCCCTCTTATGGTCACCAATGGGGAAAAGAAAACGGTGAAGACCAAGAGAGACCCTGCCTAGAACCATCATCAGAGAAGGCTCATCAACGGCCAAGTGAACATCCAAGATCTACAACAGGTAGCAGCGAACTGCCAGACATGGAGAGCCATGACTTGTGCCCTATCATCACCGTGATGGATTAATTACGTGGTATAAAATGAAACATACGAAACTTAAAATCTTCAACTCTTATGTGATTTCAGTGCTAACGTATGGATGTGAGGTTTGGAAATCAAAGGTAGCTTTAGATAAAAAATTAGAAAATTTTGAGAACAAATGTCTTAGAAGAATTCTAAACCTCAACTGGACAGATTTCAGAACCAATACGCAAATAAGACAAGAGACTAAGCAAGATATTGTATCCAATTGTATAAGAAAACGCCGTTGGAACTACATCGGCCATGTACTCAGAATGGACAAGACAAGACTCCCCAACCAAGCCCTCTTATGGTCACCAATGGGGAAAAGAAAACGGTGAAGACCAAGAGAGACCCTGCCTAGAACCATCATCAGAGAAGGCTCATCAACGGCCAAGTGAACATCCAAGATCTACAACAGGTAGCAGCGAACTGCCAGACATGGAGAGCCATGACTTGTGCCCTATGCGCCGCCTTAGGCTCAAGAGGAAAGACTAAGACTAATAAAATGAGCTAAAATATCAGACAATTGGGTCTTCAATGTTAGTTTTAATATTCAACATCAATTTCTTCAAATGGTATGAATATGTGTCACATTGTAAAATCATAAGATGAATTTCGTTGCACTGTTTCGCCAAACCTGTGGCTCAGTACATCCGACAAGCATTCTTTCGGGTCTGCCTTATACTAGCCAGTAGCTGTCCACAGTCTACCAATGAAACAACAGTTTGTGTCTCTGTTCGTCTGGTTCCTATCCCATGAGCTGTCCGACATGAGAGACACTACCAGTAGCTGCGCTACCGTCGGCCAAGCTCTTGGGTGGGGGGGGGGGGGGGGCATGAAACACGCACGCCCTTAGACCACAGTAAGGTAAAGACACATCAGAGTGTGCCCTATTATTAAAACACTTATTCGACATTCATTCATTCATTCATTCATTCATTCATTCATTCATTCATTCATTCATTCATTCATTCATTCATTCATTCATTCATTCATTCATTCATTCATTCATTCATTCATTCATTCATTCATTCATTCATTCATTCATTCATTCATTCATTCATTCATTCATTCATTCATTCATTCATTCATTCATTCATTCATTCATTCATCCATCCATCCATCCATCCATCCATCCATCCATCCATCCATCCATCCATCCATCCATCCATCCATCCATCCATCCATCCATCCATCCATCCATCCATCCATCCATCCATCCATCCATCCATCCAATCATCCATCCATTCATCCACCACCACCACCACCACCACCACCACCACCACCACCACCACCACCACCACCACCACCACCACCACCACCACCACCACCACCACCGCCGCCGCGCGCCGCGCGCCGCCGCCCCATGCCGCCGCCGCCGCCGCCGCCGCCGTCGTCGTCGTCGTCGTCATCATCATCATCATCATCATCATCATCATCATCATCATCATCATCATCATCATCATCATCATCATCATCATCATCATCATGAAATGTCTTGCCGACTGGCGGTGGCGACAATGCTTCTCCACATATTGCGGTCTCCGTCGGCATGGATCAATTCATGTGTTGACTCATTTCCTTACCATGACGCAAAACTGTCAAGAATTTTCTGACGATGTCTTCCTCTACCTGTCTTTCCACAAAGCTTTCCGATTGTCAAAACATCTTCTAATTTTTGTCTTCTCCTAATTTGGCCAAAAATTATGACTGCCCCTTTCTGATATTTGTGATAAGCTGTCTTTGCCCATTTAGCCTTCCTCAAAATGTCCAGATTGTTAATTTTGGCTGTCTAATTAATTTTCGTCTCCCTGGCCTAGGCGTTATCGAATTTCTCCGTAATCCCGAAGAAATCAGAAGCCTTGGATTGTGATCATCAAACAATTAGAATAATTAGCCAAATCAAGAAGAGTTTGCTAAGAATCTTCATACAAAGAGTTAGGAAGAAAATACAAATGTGGGTTCGTAGAAGGCAAGAGTACAGTAAATGCTGTGTATATGCTAAGAACATCAATTGCTTCGATTGTGTCCTATTAGACACGTGACCGGATACAGCGCTATCTGTGACTCGTTTTAGCCACGTGTCCGGCTGTATTCCTTAGACTGTTACCGGATGCAACGAAATTTTTGACCTGCTTTAGCCTGTGAGCAAGTGGTCTGGTTGTAGTCATTACAATGCGACCGGATACTTGATCGAATGTGACCATTACTCATGTGTACCGGATGCAGCGCCATGTGGCACGTGGTCTGTTTTTCAATTAACTCAGTGCGAACGGTTGTATTCCTTAGATACGTTCCCATGTGACTAGTTGTACACAATCACACAACACAAGGACGAGTCTTGTGTCTCTACCACTTCGCCCTTGATCTGATGACAGTGTTTAAGTCCCATCGACTACTGACAATAAAAACGGTACTACAATATATAATCGATTGCTTTACAATAGACATAGCTGGAAAACGCCAAGGTCTTCTGACGATCGGCTCCATAAATATGCATTCAAATTGTTAGGTGTAGACCTCCTACCTATGCTGCCATCTTTACTTTTCACTTTACACATCAAAATAGACTATTTTTAAAATATTTCTTTTAATACTAACAGTTTTACGTTTTTAACTACACAAAATCGGAAGTAGCTTCAGCTTCTTTATGCTTGTTGTGGCGACACATATTCGATACAAGAAATTATTTCGGGTCCTGGGGTGAACCACCTTACGACTCGATTGCGACATCCCATACTACTTGCATTCACACATATGTGAAATTTATGTGAATCTCTCAGAATAGACTCACGCACATGTGATTACAGGCACGTCAGACTTCTTTTTACGTTTACAAGATACCTTGGTGTTGTGATGACATTGATTTCTGTATACTACGTCTCTTTTATCACTATCGGGTGCATAATTTTAACGCTTTTGTGAGATTACTGCAAGCTACACCAGATTTGTCAAAATCCGCTCATACCGCCAGGTTTTGACTTTCGAGATTTACACTTTCTGACATATACTGTAATTTTGTAATCATATTTACAGTCAGAGAGATCCTGTATTGGAGAGGCTAATATATGATTTTGATGTCTTCATGCTCCAAGAGCTAAATACAGATAAATACTATTGCCCTGGGTACGCCAGTTATATAAACCCTACTGGGCAGATGAGCCATGGGTAAGGTCTGCTGGTGAAGGAAGGAGTGAAGCATGTGATACTTGACTTGAGCCAGTGGAATCACAGTGCAAGAGAGGTTCAGGGTATACAAATCCAGATTTGGGGCTTAAGTTGGAACATCATAAATATATATGCCACAGTGGACTGTTTTGTCAGAAAGGAACACTGTGACTGGCTTAAGGAATTGGAGGAATTACCAGGTGATAGGCTACTCATATGTGGAGACTTCAATGCGAGGGACAGAGATTGGGACAGCAGTGGAAAAAACCGACAGGGAATTGCCCTTGCGGATGCCATGGTGGACTCCGATGTGACACTGCGTGACTAGATACATCAGTAATAGAAGAAACAGCTGACGCCGGCGTCCTCAGTTTCCACATCTTTTAACTAACATACTGTGGCAAGCTCAGCCCTCTTACACTGCTAAGTTCACACCAATCTCAGTCTATTGGATGGCACAAATCTTATCTCGCATACATGCGGAGCCACTTGAGCCCACAGTCACTAATTCTAGTGTCTTACTGATCGTCCAGAGCGTGGCGGATCCATTTCTAACTGTCGGGTACACATCAAATTGTCACTGAGAAATTACTATAGCCTACTTTAACTACTCACGAACCATGCCGTTAGACTGCCACAATTGATGACCGCTGGGCCCTGTTGCAGGCTGCGTTAGCATTCATGGCTTGATCGAATTTATTACAGCCCGCGTTGTACTTTTGCCGCAAAAGGTTCACCTCTTCCCTTGCAACAACGATGTTGTCAAAGCGCCCTTCTGAACCAGACTTCCTGGCACGAATCCTGTAGAAACGATCTTCCTGATGTTTTTCACGTCATATTCCGCGGCCTTTCATCCATAGGTCTGCGCGGTGTTAATAAATATACATCATATATATATGTGGCGTGCATCATTACGCAAGGGTGCAGTCACTTGTGAGGCAACCAGGACTGCAAGAGCTGTGAAGAAAAGACAGAACAGAAATACCACTGCAGGAAATCCTCCTCCAGAAACGTCAAGCATTCTTTGTCCACAATATCAAAGAAAATTTCGAGCCAAAGTAGGCCTTATCAGCCATCTTAGAACTCACGGCTCCATACTTTCAACCCCTCTGGATGAAATGAATGGTCATCATCATTCTTGATGGACAAACAGCAACAACAAATATACATTAAAACCTGTTTATTCACTTTTCCAGTTTGTTGTTTCATTGCATTAAGGCATAATGCCATGAACCAACTCACTGGAAAAGTGAATAAACGGGTTTAGATGTATATGTATTAGTTGCATGTCCTTTACAGGACTTCACAATCAACCCTAGCTATTCTGGCTGTTTGTGAGTGGCAAATTTACATTCAGTAGTTTGCCATTGCTTTCTCAACAATCGATGCTCATACCATTGAATAAAAATCAACACAAAGCGGCCTGCTTTCAGATCACCTGCAGCTGATTTAGAATGCACTATCTGGGATTGCACATCGCATCTGCTACCTCTTCACCACGAACTCCGGCCAGTAATAATGTCAGTTACTGTCAAACCACTGTTACATGCAGTGAGTTATGTTTCAATAAACACAGCTTCTAAAGCAAGGAAGTTAAAGCTCATACAAATCTGGGAAATGGCAAACAGCTGCCTGTCTCACTGCCCACAACAAAACTCATACAAATCTGGAAAATGGGAAACATATGCCTGCCAACAACAAAGCTCATACAAATCTGGGAAATGGCAAACAGATGCCTGCCAACAACAAAGCTCATACAAATCTGGGAAATGGCAAACAGATGAATGTATCACTGCTGACAACAAAGCTCATACAAATCCGGGAAATGGCAAACAGATGCGTGCCTCACTTGCCTAGTAAATCACAAACGGCCAAAACATGATGGGGTTGACTGCGATGCACCGTAAAGGACATCAACTAACTTATGTGAAAAAAAAATGCTGCAACCTGAGAATTATGTTTGGTTTATTCTACCTCTGCTGATCTTCCTCCAGGGATGCCTGCTAAAGGAGTTGAGCTACCGGCCTAAAACTACCAAGGTTTTTGGGTTCATTTTCTGACGCCTTACTGTGGAGTTCTTGCTCTGTGTGATGCATTCAGCCTTGAAGAGATTAGAACAGGTATTGCAATGCCTAAGGTAGCTTTTTGTAAGATGGAAAATATACTGACGAATAAAAAGATGTTGCAACGAGAAAAAGTGTGTTTACGTGCTACACCGAACCTGTACTTTTGAATTGATATAAAGTTTGGACAATGAGCAGACAAGCTTAAAAACATCTGATGGCTGTTGAAATGTGATTTCTGAGGAGAATGCAAAGAATACAATGGACAGAAATAAAAACCAATGACCAAGAAACAAATGAAAACCGTAGACTGATTAGAGAAATTAGACGTAGACAGTCACAATGTTTGGACACGTTATGAGAAGAAATACATTGGTGAATGTTATGACAACTGGCAAAATTGTGGGGAAGAGAACATGGGAATGACAGAAATAAATACCTGGATGGCTTGACCACATGGTATGTTTGAGACAAGAACACAGGGCTCATCTACGACTCTGGTGATCGTGTGAGATGACGAAACATGACCACCCACTCTTTCTGCATGGCACATGATGGTGATGATGATGCATTCAGCAGGCCACTCTGTTTAAATAAATAATAAATCACCATAACATGAGAAGTAGATGGCCATCTTTTCTAGAATACTGTCAACAACTCAAGTTGTTAGGCATCATCGGATTACTTCCCGCACACCAATACAAGGAACTTGCAAGTCGTGTGAGAGGCATGGAATGAACATTTTATTGCCGTTGGCTCTTTTACATTTGCAGAACAGTCGCTATCACATCACACAGAAATCACAATATTATCTATCACTAGTTTTACTAAAGCCTAGCGCTAATTCCTATCTAATTGGCTATCGATTAACTAACTCGGTTCTGAACCGAGGTGCTCTCTTAGACCGTCAGTCCCCGTCTGACTAGATTCACCTTGCGCGGCTACACGCCACGCGGAAGGACCTTCAAGCGTCCTTGGGCTCTTTGCGTGCTAACTTGCCCCGCACGCTTCCCTTGGCTGGCTAGGGGTTACTACCGTTCGTGGTTGTCACGCAGGCGTGACTCCAGTAGTGCTAACTCACTAGTCAACGCCTCCGTGTTCTCATGTGAGGACTAGTTACTAGTTCCCCTCTTTAACAACCACCCTGTCCCTAATTGGGGTCCTATGTTCCCTATTACTCTATCTAAGGGTGTTCCCGAGGAACCCTCTACGTCAGTCTTTGACAAATACGATCACAAGTAACAACATGAATATTAAGGCCAAAGTTAGTAACTTAGTCGACAGATCATCCTCATTGCACATCGAACCATTCAGTCCATAAGTGCTCAGATCCCGTCCTCAGTAAATCCCGCAGCGTGGTGTGGCTCACGACACCAGTTCTGTGTTAGTTTATTAATCTTCTTTGGCTTCCTGTATAGTATTCTTGTTTGGCCACACATTTTAAAACTATTTTTCTCGCAGTCTGACCATGGTTGTAGACTCACAGTCATCACTTGGTTCTTGCAAAAGTCTTACTTCTCTTAGAGCATTCAGTATATCAGTCTGGTCCAAGGCTCGTCCGCCCTCCATAGTTGCCTTACCCGCAAGCTTGCTCATTTCCCTGCACACCCGCATGCCCTGGCATGAAAATGAAACTAATCTTTGCCAGCCTATGGCTAAAAGACTTCGTCAATACATACACAACGAAATCACCAAACAATGAAAAGTAAACGGCCAGCGTTACAGACCACGATCACAGGTAACAAAGTGGACGTTGCGGCCAATGCCTTCATCAGCACATAATCAACAGAAACACGCCGATACAACTACAGGAACAACTCTACATGAATATATATATATATATATATATATATATATATATATATATATATATATATATATATATATATATATATATATATATATATATGCACTTCTTCAATGAAAGAAGAGTCATATGGGATAGTACCTGGTGAAATGAAGTCGTTAGTCTTGCCTTTAATGTCATTTTTGTTCTCCCAGTCCTTGACAAACCCTCTCAACATACACCAGTAATGTACTGAAACTAGGTTTTGTAATTATTTTTAATTTAGATGTCTTTGATCTTATTTTAGAGGTAATACCCAAGACATGAAGGGCACAACCTTTGTTGTATATGAGGATATTTTTGATGCCACGAATGCCTGCGATAACTTGTCTTCAGCGTCTGCAACCGCTATCTGGTTGTCTTATACTATCAGCCTGAGTGTCAGGGTGAGTGTTATGTTGTCAATGTCCTCTTGTTTGTTCCTCTCAGCTTCAACATCGTTTTCGTTCTCCATACCGAAGACTTGAGATGACATTGCCATTACTCTGATAATTTAGTTGAATGTCTTCTTCCTCTTCATTTTTGTCATCCTAATCTTCATTTTGTTATCCTTCCACATGTTATCCGTACCGACACAAATTCTAGCAAGAAATATGGCTTACTAACAGTTGAATGGTAAACTCACCTAAAAAAGAACCTCACGCTGCAGAACACGTTCTACCACACTGAACCAAACACAACTCAAACAGAAACATTTGTTTGGTGTCTGGGTGAAACTACCCTAGCGGCTAAACTCTATGGAGATCTGCAGGAAACAGTTGTTGAAATCGACAGGACTTCAAGCGGATGATAAGAAGAGAAGAAACTATGTTCTTTTCCATGACATTATCCGTGTTTAGATAGATGGATCTGTCTTTAATACTACCACCAGTAATGGATGTTGTGCATCATTCAAATATTCCAACTAATACCTGGGACTGTGTCCCTACGAGCCAATTTGCCCCAACAACGTGGCAGGGATAACAGCATTAGACAAGTAGGAATGGGCTTCCATCTGGAATTGGCACCACTCCACATTGTCTTTGTTTACCTTACGCTTCTTCTTGTTATTTGATGCTCTAGCGTCGTTTACTTCCATCTTCACTTCTTGTCATTCGATGTTCTAGTCATGTTGTCTTCACCTAACACATCTTGTCATTCAATGTTCTTGTGTTTTCTTCCTTGTACATTGTCATTTGATGTTCTATTGAGGTTTTCTTCATCCTACACTTCTTGTCATTCAATGTTCTAGTGATGTTTTTGTCCTCTTACACTTCTTGCCATTCAATGTTTTTCTTTTTCTGCCTACGCTTCTTGTCACTCAACGCTCTAGTGTTAACATTAGAATTCTGCTTCTATGTAAAATATATATTGCTTTAAATGAGTGCTAGCTGCGACTCCCAAGTAGCTTTGTGTGAATGGTTCTAAAAGCCAATACCTAGTCTGCAATTCATAAAGCACGGGACAGGCATTCTTGTCAAATAAAATTACTATATACCGGGTGTTTGTAAAGTCTCAATATACTTTGTATGTAGAACAAATATGAAAAAATGAAGTACATGATGTCATTAAAAAATGTGCTAAATATCCATAAAATTAGTTACAATAATCACTGCTATGGTTTAATGCTGTTTTTTGGGAAGCTGGAAAGTACTAATGAAGTATTCATTATAACAGGTGTTGGAAATGTCCACCACAAACTTCAAGACATGACTGTACACGTCTCTTCATATTGCCAAACACCTTCTGCAACATGTCTGTTGTTATTTCTTCCGTTGATAACACCAGTTATCAGTTATCAGTTATCAATTGGGGTATCTTCATTGCACTCCGGACATGTCCATAGGTGCTCAGATCCTCCCCCCCCCCAGCATATGCATCAGCGTCCGGTGGCTAATAGTGCCAGTTCTGTGTTTGTTGACGAGGCGCTTTGTTTTCCCGATGTACCTCTCGCGTCTGGCTGTGCAGATCTTTACTCCCAAGTCTTTCATCCTGGACAGCGATGTGGAATCACCGACATCAAAGTCTTCTGTTCTCGCCATATCTTTAAGGACGTTAATAAAATCGGCACGATCCATGGGCTGGCTATCTACAGAGGGTGCAGAGCCAGCCAGTTTATCAGCTCGTTCATTTCCCTCGACTCCCGCGTGTCCCGGGACGAAGATGAAGGTGACTTTACGAACAACAGACTTCCGCAGCGACTCAGTCCACTGTCTACGTACAGATCCAGCTTCGACCTTCTGAATCATGCTCATTGAATCACTTAGTACACACACGTTGGTATAATGCTGTGATTCCAGCCATATGAAAGCCTGTGTAACTGCCATCACCTCCATCGTCATGCTGCTCTTGGTCATAGAGTGGGCACCACTGGATTCTTGAACGGTTCGGCCCGCTGAACGGGCTGTAAATGCCCACGCACTTCTCTGCTGCTTTACAACAGATCCATCTGTATAGATGAGCACTTCGGGGCTATCTGAGTGTTCATAGATGAGCGCGTTAACCTCAGCATTGACAGCGGCGGGGTTCTGCTCTCTGCACCGTCTGTCGAGTGTGATAATGCAGGAGAAAGTGCACTTAAAAGCTGGAGGCACCGGCACCCATTCCTTGCCGGGGTCTCATCCATTCTTACTGCCGGCAGGTCTGTTTTCACAATATGGTTGTTTAGGGAGAACCATGTAACCGATGCCTTTGCAGGGTTGACAAGGGCGTCGGCATCAGCACACCATGAGGAAATTCGATCTAGTTCGCCCTGCATATAATTGGCAACCGCCTGTCTATCTCGACCCTGTCGATACACGAGGATGTCGTCAACGAATGACAGAGTCCTACCCCTCCCGTCCAACTGTTGTTCAGTGATCGGCACCGTATACACGTTGAATAGTACTGGTGACAGTGGTGAACCCTGCGGCAATCCTGGACATATCGTTATCGGCTCAGAAGACCAACTCCCGCATCTTAGCACCACCTTCCTTTGGAGCAGGACTGCAGCTATCCATCGTACAAGGTGAGGGTGCACTTTCAGTATGAGGAGGGTTTGCATCAAGTGCTCGAAAGATACTCTGTTATATGCGTCCTCTAAGTCTATGGCGGCCGCATATGTCTCTTCTCTGACCTGAAATCCTTCGTAAACATCTTGAGCAAAGACCGCCGCATTCAACCAAGACTCTTTGTTGCGTCTGTATCCTCCAAGTGTGGGCGGGAAGCAGCCGAGTTGTTCCAAGTCACAAGCAAGTCTGTGTGCTACAATTTTCTCCAGTAACTTGCCAGCAGTGTTCTGCATCGTAATGATTCTGTACCCGCTTATCTTGGAATGGTCTTTGTTCGGTTTTGGCAGCGGCAGCAAGAAGCTGTGTAGCCATTCTTCTTTGATCTGACCCCTCTGGATACTGGTGTTGAATTCTCTGGCCAGTTCTTCCATGTCATCCTCTGATATCACCAGTAGGTCACCATATCGGATGCCAACTGGGCCTGGGGCGGTGTTAGGTGATTTCTTGAGCATCGCACGCACTATCTCAGCTGTGATTATCCAAGCTTCGTCTGTCCCGACCCCCTCGCACAACTGAGAGAGTGTCGTTGTGGTCCTCTGTCTGGCGGGCTCGTCTTTCTGGTCAGTCTGTTCTATGTAGCGTGCAAGAAGGGCCTTACCTTTATCCGCATCCGACTTTTTCCATGTGAGGTCTGTGCCTTGAAAGTCTGGAATACCCCTACGTTGTGCAGCACCGTTCATGCTGTTTATGGAGGCGCCAGAATGTCGTAAGAGATCGCTTGGAGCACACCTTCCTGCAGAACTCGTCCCATTTCTCGGCCTTGGCCTGTTTGGCGCAGGATTTGAATAAAGTCATTGTCCTATCGACTTCAGACTTCAGGTTCGCCAACTCAACCTGTGGCATGTTAGCCTTTCTGGCCTTTTGCCAGTCTTTGACAGCCTGCCTCTTTCCCAGCCATGCCTTCTCGACCTCTCCATTCCACCATGGTGGTTGCAACCATCTTTCTTGTCTCCTGCGGAAGTTAGTTAGTTTTTTTCTTCTGATCTTGCTTATGTCGTCTTGACCAGTGTTGTCGTACGGGAAGGCATTTGTCTTGTTTCTTTGACTCATGGCCCTGTCTTTCTTGATCAGGATGACACAAGGGTAGTGGTCACTATCGTGGTATCCCAGTGTACCCCACCGGCATCTTGGTGCGATGGTGGGTGATACCAGAGCCAGGTCAATGACGCTGTCAGAGTCACCTGGTCGAGTGGCTAGTCTAGTGACCTTCCCATCATTCAGACAGATTAGGGCAGCAGATGCCAGGGCGTCCTCCAGATCTTCTCCCTGTCTATTCGTGATGAAATTCCCCCATTGACTGCCTCTGGCATTGAAGTCCCCACAGTAGATGATATGCCTTTCATCCATATCAAACAAACTCTGCCATTGTCGCACGTCGACCTTCCCATTTCGCGCATAAACGTTCACGATTACAAGCTGCACTGGCGTCATTATTCTTAATGCCTGCACTTACAGGGCATCACTGTTCCAGGAAGACATATCAATCTCAGACACTAGTATGTTGTCGCGGACCAGAATGGCCTGTCCGAGGTGCCGCCTGTTAAAGAATCCCTGAAATCCCGCGACATTGACTGTTCCGTCGCCGAGCTGTGTTTCTTTAAAGACTACACTATCGTTTCCGTATAGTAGTTTTTCAAGAATAGGTCGGCGTTGACTAAATGATGCACAGTTCCAGTACAGTACTCGAACATTTCCGATACCCAATCTGTCACATTTTAAACGCCTTCTGCGTGCGCCCGCCCTCTTCCCACGCTGTGTCCTTGTCGGTCGTCTGGTCGTCATGTTAGGCTTAACTATCGCCACCGGGCGCCGATGATACGCCGAAGGAAGTCCGGGCGCGCGTGCACGAACTCCGTTGCACGGTCCGAACTCCATTTCACCACGAAAAACACACTTAATCCATGAACAATTCGGAAAAATCACGTTAAATTTTACGGGACGAAGAAATGTCCCGCCATCTTGCTTCAAGGGAACAAACTCTCTGTTTGAAGTGCGAAGAATTACTCCAGTAAACGACAGCCATTCGTTGCACGATGGACTGTGGAGCACAATGTTTGATGACATCATGTAATTCATTTTTCAAATTTGTTCTACATACAAAATGTAGTGAGACTTTACAAACACCCTGTATATCCAGTAGTCATTCTTACAGATCACTAGGGTCTCTCCATCGCAAACTGGCCAAGCAGACCTCCTCGCGCTCAAAAGGGTGTGTT
Organism: Cepaea hortensis; assembly: GCA_963921405.1. Lineage (NCBI taxonomy): Eukaryota > Metazoa > Mollusca > Gastropoda > Stylommatophora > Helicidae > Cepaea > Cepaea hortensis. The sequence continues at coordinate 140,411,572 of OY992879.1, read as the reverse complement.
CATTTTCAGACTAGGTCATATCGGATATAAAACCCGATGGAATAATTTCTAGGGTAGCGGGGTAGGGGTATTCCCTATCAAAGGAGAGGTAAGGTGCCTCTTTCCCTCCGCTAGCCTAAGGGACACCCTTGGGCAAGGTGGAGTACCCCTTAGGCCCCCCCCCCCCGATAAGGGTTACGTGAAGCCATGTGTGCAGGTGGTGGATGAAGTAGACGAGCAGCTAACAGATAGTTGTAGGTTATGGTCTCCAGCCTGTGGCGAGCATAGGTTCTTTGATGCCCGGGGCCAATCCCTTGATTGAATGCCCGAAAATTTTTCTTTACCTCATTCATTCCTCCTCCCCTCCGACTGCACTGTGCTGCCTCCTCTCCCTAACTGGATGCCCATCTCCCGGCTAGATGTCCTGGGCTGTCGCACCCACCTCTACACACCACTGTCTCCAGCTTCACGACGGTAGGCAGATGATCTCTTATTTTGGGAGACAATGGCTAAGGTCATCGACCAGTATGGTCACTGCTAGGAAGGAAAGCAATGGCAAACTCCCTCTTTATAGATGCCAAAAATAGCTTGTACTACAGTCTTATCGATAATCAGAGAAACGGCGTAAATGGGTGCTCCATAGGAGCAGCCTCGCCTGGTAGGGGTAATCATGTGCACCAAGTGACCCCAGACCGTCATCAGGCGACTGAGTGCAAAATAGTATCAACATTGAAAGAAGGAACTTGGAATGTAAGAACTAAGAGTGGGGATGGACAATTTGATAACATCCAGAATGAAATGAGAAGATTAACTATTAACCTGTTATGTATATGTGAGACCATATGGACAGGAATGGGCATTATAACATCTGAGGAATATAGAATAATCTATTCTGGTGGAGAGAAACAACAGCAAGGAGTAGCAATTATAATGGATACAGAGAGAGCAAAATTGATCAAAAGATAGTGGACTGTATCAGACAGAGTGTTACTGGTGAAGTTGAGTGG
>OY992879.1:140238086-140405586 GCA_963921405.1 Cepaea hortensis | reverse complement strand
ATCATTGCCCTGAAGTTTGACATTCTGTTCATTTAATTTTCCATAATTTCAATGGCAAACATAAAGTCTGACTTTCACTTTTTATTGACAAAAGTAGTATTAAAGTCACATTCAATGTCCTTCATCTATAGGAACATCACTATTTCTTCTCTGAGTTCCCACACTCGCCTCAACACCTTGACGATACTCAGCCATCGAACACTGATGTGGTACAGGAGATCGGAATGTTCAGTTTCAAAATCGTCAAGTAATTCCTTGAACTGTCTGTGATGAATTCTTCTTTATCTGATGAGGTTGATGACGCTGACAACTGGATCAATAACATGTTTGATATTCAAAACAGCGTTACACAGACTTTCTTGATGAGTCACACAGTGAAGTGGTAATAACGTGTGGTCTGATATTCTGCTTTAATCTTATCACTTATCAACTTTACCAGACCTAAATTTTTTCCAGTCAAACCATGAGCTCCGTCAGTTGTAACACTTGCCATCTTGTTCCAAACCAACCCAGTTCTTTCAGTACAGTTAGTAAAATCATTGAATATATCATGGCCTGTGGTTGTGTCTTTGAGTGACTCAACACTCAGTAACTCTTCAGTGAGTTTGAAAGAAGTGTTTATTCCACGTATAAATATCAATAATTGTGCAGTTTCATATACATCGGTACTCTCACCCAATGCAAGAGAGTACCACAAAAATTGTTTACTTGCATCTTGAAGTTTATGCATCAAATTGTCACTTATCTTGTCAACACGTCTGGCCACAGAGTTCTCTTTGATAAAGTAATATTGTCAAATCCGTGTTTTTTTCTGGACACATAATGTTTACTGCATCTAGCAAACATTCCTTGATGAACTCGCCATAAAAAAAATGGCTTATTCTGTTTTACAATTATGTGTGACAGCACAAGACAAGCTTCAGTTGCAGCATCTTGAATTGAAGAATGTTTAGTGAAAACAGTTTGCTGTTTCTCCAAATTTTTCACCAACTCAATGCATTTCCTTTACTTCCCTTCGGTTTTTAAATAGTATCCGAAATTGGAATGTTTTGTTTGATAATGTCTTTTTAAATTGTACTCTTTGAAGACAGCCACTGACTCACGAGACAACAAGCAAACTAATTTGCTACCAACTGTTATAAAACAGTTGTTTAGTTGTCCATTCATCATTAAAACACGGCATTCATCTTCAATCTTACGTTTGTTATTGACACTCATTGTTTTAATAAGAACTTCCGGTCGTCAACATGGCGGCTAGGCGTAGAACTGTTAAGGCCTGTGGCATGTTTATGCTTGCAGCTACGGTTTGCAATCGCATTTTTCTCATGTTGGACTGGTAGTCCATGGTTCCGTGGCCCTGCTACTGAGTGAGTGCGTAGGCGACATTGTAAGCTGTAAAATTTGCGGGGAATGCTTTTACATCTGTCATGTACAGACTGTACAGTGACCTGCATGTTCGGAACAATGGCTAACGGCTGCTGCTGAATTGACTGATTTGCCTTTTTCGGTTCACGAGTGCATTCTTTCAGGAGACTCCCGGTAGTCGGAGCTGAAGCTGCGGAGTTCGTGCTTTATGCGACACTTTCGGCGGATCGCCCTGCGGTAAAAGACCGAGCCATGTGAAAAGACCCGGGTCAATGAGGTCTTTCTGGTGACTGCCGAGATGAACTGTGGTTTTCGTGGATTAATTTTGTGTTGGCATTCTGGCGACGGAAATATGCACAGTTTACCTGTGCTGGCTGTTGAATTGCCGAGACTCCTGTCTATTTCACTTTTCACACTGGACAGTGGGAAGCATTTTGTGTAATATTCACTGGCACAGGAACGGAGCATAATGGGATGGCCGTTGCCGGGAAGTTGGAACCTCGACCGACCGACCGACCGACCGACCGACCGACCGACCGACCGACCGACCGACCGACCGACCGACCGACCGACCGACCGACCGACCGACCGACCGACCGACCGACCGACCGACCGACCGACCGACCGACCGACCGACCGACCGACCGACCGACCGACCGACCGACCGACCGACCGACCGACCGACCGACCGACCGACCGACCGACCGACCGACCGACCGACCGACCGACCGACCGACCGACCGACCGACCGACCGACCGACCGACCGACCGACCGACCGACCGACCGACCGACCGACCGACCGACCGACCGACCGACCGACCGACCGACCGACCGACCGACCGACCGACCGACCGACCGACCGACCGACCGACCGACCGACCGACCGACCGACCGACCGACCGACCGACCGACCGACCGACCGACCGACCGACCGACCGACCGACCGACCGACCGACCGACCGACCGACCGACCGACCGACCGACCGACCGACCGACCGACCGACCGACCGACCGACCGACCGACCGACCGACCGACCGACCGACCGACCGACCGACCGACCGACCGACCGACCGACCGACCGACCGACCGACCGACCGACCGACCGACCGACCGACCGACCGACCGACCGACCGACCGACCGACCGACCGACCGACCGACCGACCGACCGACCGACCGACCGACCGACCGACCGACCGACCGACCGACCGACCGACCGACCGACCGACCGACCGACCGACCGACCGACCGACCGACCGACCGACCGACCGACCGACCGACCGACCGACCGACCGACCGACCGACCGACCGACCGACCGACCGACCGACCGACCGACCGACCGACCGACCGACCGACCGACCGACCGACCGACCGACCGACCGACCGACCGACCGACCGACCGACCGACCGACCGACCGACCGACCGACCGACCGACCGACCGACCGACCGACCGACCGACCGACCGACCGACCGACCGACCGACCGACCGACCGACCGACCGACCGACCGACCGACCGACCGACCGACCGACCGACCGACCGACCGACCGACCGACCGACCGACCGACCGACCGACCGACCGACCGACCGACCGACCGACCGACCGACCGACCGACCGACCGACCGACCGACCGACCGACCGACCGACCGACCGACCGACCGACCGACCGACCGACCGACCGACCGACCGACCGACCGACCGACCGACCGACCGACCGACCGACCGACCGACCGACCGACCGACCGACCGACCGACCGACCGACCGACCGACCGACCGACCGACCGACCGACCGACCGACCGACCGACCGACCGACCGACCGACCGACCGACCGACCGACCGACCGACCGACCGACCGACCGACCGACCGACCGACCGACCGACCGACCGACCGACCGACCGACCGACCGACCGACCGACCGACCGACCGACCGACCGACCGACCGACCGACCGACCGACCGACCGACCGACCGACCGACCGACCGACCGACCGACCGACCGACCGACCGACCGACCGACCGACCGACCGACCGACCGACCGACCGACCGACCGACCGACCGACCGACCGACCGACCGACCGACCGACCGACCGACCGACCGACCGACCGACCGACCGACCGACCGACCGACCGACCGACCGACCGACCGACCGACCGACCGACCGACCGACCGACCGACCGACCGACCGACCGACCGACCGACCGACCGACCGACCGACCGACCGACCGACCGACCGACCGACCGACCGACCGACCGACCGACCGACCGACCGACCGACCGACCGACCGACCGACCGACCGACCGACCGACCGACCGACCGACCGACCGACCGACCGACCGACCGACCGACCGACCGACCGACCGACCGACCGACCGACCGACCGACCGACCGACCGACCGACCGACCGACCGACCGACCGACCGACCGACCGACCGACCGACCGACCGACCGACCGACCGACCGACCGACCGACCGACCGACCGACCGACCGACCGACCGACCGACCGACCGACCGACCGACCGACCGACCGACCGACCGACCGACCGACCGACCGACCGACCGACCGACCGACCGACCGACCGACCGACCGACCGACCGACCGACCGACCGACCGACCGACCGACCGACCGACCGACCGACCGACCGACCGACCGACCGACCGACCGACCGACCGAAATTTTAATAAAATTCGAACAGTTAGAATTGTACAAAACTTTAAAACGGAAATGAAACAACCTACTTCCGGCTGTGTGTGAAAATAAAATATTCGGAAAACAAGTATTAAACTCATAATAAATTTCAGAAATATATTTAGACTACTACAAAAAATAAATTAATTTGAATATTGTAAATGTAGAAATAATTTATAACAGCAAAATACTTTTAAATGTAATATTTTCTTGTAAAATAAATCTTTTTATTCACCGGAGAAACATGTTTTTTTCATAAAATCATCATTATGAAATTTTTACATGTCGATAAATATTTCTTTGTATAAAAATCGATAAATTAGCATTTTAGCATTACATGGTTCCAAATGTTGCTGTATGTAGCCCGGGTCCGGGCTGAGGTGAGCTCCCAACCTTGCATAAATACCCTAATGGCTCGTGCATTCATCACCTATGTAGCAAAAGTCTATCTCATGGCCTTCTCGTGGCGGAACTGTTTTAACTAACAGGAGAAGGGGCGGCGGCGAGTCACTGGCGCCGAGTAATATCGACAACGCTCTAGATATGTATGCAGGTACATGCATGCGCAGACATGTGTGTGCGTGCCTACATACCTAAACTCGAGTAAGACCACAGTCTGCTCTAGCAAAGGAAAGGTGCTGAATACGGAGGCAACCAGCCAGGAGGCGCACCACAGAAAACAGGATGCCACCAATCACGCTTAATGAAATATGTCGACTACTGCCAAATGTTACGGTGCTCGCCCTGCTTTGGACCCCCAGGCATATGCCTGAAAGGGTCCAACCACAGCTACTGGAGGTCCTTCTCAGATGTCCTGTGGAGCCAGGGAACCTGAGAATAGAGCGTCTGGCCATACCAAACAAAGACTAAAACTAATGCACTGGAATGGGGAGGGATTCAGCAACAAAACAATAGAACTAGAAAACAACTTGGAACAAGAAAAGGTAAGCGTATGCTACTTGCAAGAAACTCACCTCAACGAAAACGAAATGATGTCTTGGAAATTGCCAGTACTAAGGACACTACTTTCTGAACTTATCAGCCAGCATATGGTCACCATATAGTGGATACCATCCCACTGTGGAGTACCCGGAAACGAAAGAACTGATCGACTGGCTAAGGAAGGAGCAAAAGAAGAACAACCTGATGTGCCCTTTACATACCACCAAAAGAAAAGAATGATCAAATCAGTCAGAAGGCCACCAACACCTGCTCAAGACGACTACCACAACAAGTCATTATTCTGCGCCTCAGAACAGGACACAATAGATTACGCAAACACATGTATACAAGATTCAAGATTGGTGAATTAGCCATATGCACATGTGGATTATCGTCGCAGACAGCACAGCACATACTCAAAGACTGTCCAAATTGCAACATGTCTAGGCAAACCTTATGGCCTAGAGAGACGACAATGGAAGATAAACTCTATGGACCGCTGAGTGAACTAAAAAGGACAGTTAAATTCATATAAGAGGCAACACTGCAGTTATAGACATATTTAAGGCTAACGAAAGAAGAAGGAGAAGACGCATTACATTACGGAGGTCAAGGACTGTTTAGAAAAATAGATAATTAGAAATTTTTGTTATCAAAAATGGTAAAATAATAAAAACGGTATATAAAATTCTGTAAAATTAAAAAAAAACTGAAAACTATGAAAACTGGCAAGACCCCGGGTACAGATAACATCACAATAGAAATGGTCAATGCCTTAGAAGACTATGGAACAGACCAAGTCACCAGACTCTGAACGATACTGGAGATATACCTCCTGAATTACGTAATTCTATATTTATTGCAATCTCAAAGAAATCAGAAGCCTTGGAATGCGATCAACATCGAACAATTACTATAATGAGCCATATCACGAAGATTCTGCTGCGAATTATCATGCAAAGAGTTAGGAAGAAAATACAACCCGAAATAGGAGAAGAACAATGTGGGTTTGTAGAAAGCAAGGGCACAATAAATGTTGTGTATATACTGAGAACAGTAATTGAACGTTCTATAGAAGTAAACAAAGATCTATATCTTTGATTTATTGGCTACACAAAGGCTTTCGATAAAGTGAGACATGTCGACATGATAAGGATGCTTGAAGATCTACAAATTGATGGAAAAGACCTTAGACTTGTAAAAAATATATATATACAACAAGCTGCCATCAAAATTGATAACGATGTAGGTCAATATCAGCCTATTAAAAGAGGTGTGAGGTAGGGATGTGTAATGTCTCCATAACGTTTTTTCCTGTACAGTGAAAATATTTTCAGAAATATAGAAGATATGGAAGGAATCAACACTGGGGGACGATACATCAATAACATTAGCTATGCAGATGATAGTCTTGATTGCAGACAATTAACAGGACCTGCAAAATATAATAGATGCGGTTGTTGCGCACAGTGAACAACTAGGGTTAGATCTGAATATTAAGAAGACACATATTATGATCGTCACTGGGAAGAAGGAAATACCACAATGTGATATACGAGTAAATGGGCATATTCTTAAGCAAGTGAATCGATACAGTTATCTCGGCACAGTCATAACATTTGATAGGAGATGCCTTGAAGAGTTTAGAACAAGAATTGCCATTGCCAAGGTAGCCTTTTGCACGACGAATAACATACTTACCAATAAAAAGATATCGATTGAAACGAGAAAAAGAGTGTTGAAGTGCTACATAGAACATATACTTTTGTATGTTTGTGAAGCGTGAACAATAAGCAGTCAAGCTGAAAAACAGCTGATGGCTGTGGAAAGGTGGTTTCTGAAGAAAATGCAAAGAATACCACGGACAGACAGAAAAACCAATGAACAAGTCCTTCAAGAAACAAATGAAGATCGTAAACTTATTAGAGTCATTAGACGTAGACAGTCAAAATTGTTTGGGCATGTTGTGAGAAGAAATGACTTGGAGAACTTGGTAACGACTGGCAAGATCGAAGGGAAGAGACCAGGGGGAAGACCGAGAAGTAAATACATGGTATGCTTGGCCACTTGCGTGGGCGAGACAGGAACACTGAGCTTATCCACGACGCTGGTGATCGAGCGAGATTGCAGAACATGACCGCCTACGCTTATCGGCATGGCACATGATGGATGGATGGATGGAATAATTTCAATTCTCCTGCCTTTAACCTGTTTAACTGATGCGCTTTGTTCTGCGGTCCTGTGCTTTCTGGGCATATGGCCTTAGGGTAAGTTTTTATGTGGAGCTTGTCTGTTGTGACGTACTGTGGGACAGAATTGCCTGTTTTGTTCACTCAAGATGGTGACGATAACTGTCTGTGACAGATTAGGAGGAAATTACTGGAACTTTGCCGACTTGATAGATGATAGTGTTTTACACTGTGCTTAAAAAATGATAATATACCTCCATAGCACAAAGCCTGGGTTGAAATGCAGAGACCATGTGTTGCCCATGCAGTATGATACCTCTCTCGGCCTGTCTAGTTTACTCCAGAAGAAATAACTATACAATTGTAGTCATTCTGGTCTAGAACTTGAGGCAGCAGTGATTACTTTTTAATTGGTCTAAAATTAAATTAGTTCAAAGTAGTTTTTCCCCCTTGGTGTTCAGTCTGCTACTAAGATCATGATGGCAGCCCCTGTAGCACAGTGGCTAGCACATTAGCCTCCCAGCCTACTAGTTTTGTGTTCAGTTCAGACCAAGGTAGATTTTTTTAATGTATCATGTCGACCCAGAAGAAAATTTGAAAAAATAAGTGTCCATGGAAGTAAAGGCAACAATTGAATGCCGATTGGTGTATGCATTTCTGGGGCTATCACCATATACCCGTATGTGTCCCAGCGTGCCCCAGGTTCTTGTATTTTACTGACTCTACTCGAGCCTCTGATCTAGTTTTGTAACGTAGGTCATTCATTCTGTAGCATGTCCCTTGCAGATCCTCGCTCCCATAACAACCTTCTGGAAAACTTCTCAGTTATAAGCAAGATGTCCCGCGTCCGATACACCCATCTGAAGATCATCTGCCACATCCGGCACCCACATTCTCTTTTGCCTTCCTCTTCCACTCTTCCCAGGCATAAACCCCTCCATTATTGTTTTCTCCAAACGTTTCAAGTGACCAACATATTTACATTTTCTTTTTTTATTGTCTTTAATAGCCCTATTGTCTTCTGAGTGGATGTTCTATTCTGTTTTCTCAGTGAATGTCCTGTTCTGTTTTCTCAGTGGATGTCCTATTATTTTGTCAGTGAACATTACCATGATCCAAAACTAGCCTAAACAGAGTTAATGCAAGTAGTTTTTAGCGCCAGTGATTAAATAGATCAACACAACCAAAGAGGGTTAAAAACACAAGTGACAGTAAACAGTAATCAATACAACTCACAACAGGCGTAACACAAGGGTTCAGGCAAACAATGGTAAGTGAACACGACAGACTAGTCACGTGACAGGACGAAAAGGTTAGACCGTGGTTAGACTTTTAGATCATTCGGGCAAGGGATAGCTAATCCGCTAATATCGAGATACGGCAACGAAATAAGACCTACTACTCGACATCAGCGACTGACTGAAACTGTAATTTACTAAGTGTCCAATTTAAACGAAAGAGTACATCATATCTGAGAGCCATTCAGGATCTCCACCGAAGTACTAATGTGCCTGCAAAGTATCTTGTAGACGCTGATAGGCCATATTCTTGAACGGCCAGCGTAGTGTGAACAGTTTTAGGAGTTCGTACAGGAAGAGACAGTAAGTTGGTCCCCTTTACTATTTTATAAACAAGTATTCACTGTAACAGATGACTAAGACTATGACGCCAGCTGTAACACGGAAGTAGGGACTCCGATGAACAACTGCCTAATGCCTAGCAGTGTCACATATTTAGACCCTTTCCCTCTTTGCCTATATTACATGATAAACTGACCCACACACATAAGTATCTCAGCTTAGAATTTACCCACAGACTTAAATAAAGTATCTTTGGAATTGTTTTTTCAAGAGGTATCCAAATATGCAGCTTATATAATTAAAAAACCATTTAGAAAATGTTACTAACGTGGCTAGTAATACTTATCAGCTTTATAATTACCATTTGTATTCAAACTCTTTATTGTTCAAATAAAAGTAAAAATCAGATAATGCATCATTTGTTGAGTATAGCAATGACAACCGTAAATCATGCAGATAAACTAAAATCTCATTCTGGAAGACATACAGAACTGTAAGACCTTACTGTTTATGCTATACCACCACACAGGCCATCTCATATAGTTATTACACTGTGTCAGGTCTTAGTTAGATACGACTGAGCTATCGTATGACAGTAGACGGTATACCTACTTCTGTTAGCGCCGAATGTTGGGTGACGCTTACCAAACCCCACAATGTGCCAACTGCTTCGGCGGAGGAGCGCAATTGGGAGGGTACAAGCCTTATCCTAGTGCGAGGAAATTGCAACCTAAAGACTAAATGTCAACGCAAGGCAGACCAGGCCCGAGGCCTTGGTTGGCAACTGGTCTAGCATTGAAGCTCCGACAATTAGAGCATTGCTTTGCTGATCCGGCAGCTCTCCAGCTTGTCTTGTTCCAGAAATGTTGGTTTACCTTTCCTCTGGAGTACACTAGACAGTCCGAGAGAGGGATCATGCTGCATGGGCAACACATGGTCTGTAAATCCAGCCCAGGCTTTGTGTTACGGAGAGGTATAACACCATTTTACAAACTACAAACTTTTACAAGACGGCAAGGTGCCAGTCAGTCACTTACTTTATTCCTCACACATTGGCCAGATCAATAAAGTCAAACAACTGCAAGTTTAAAAATATCAGTAGAACAGTTAAATAACAATAAACAAGGGATCAAAATAATAATCCAAACTATCTGTTACGATAAGACGATAATCTAGCAGACGTACTTGGCACACTGTAATTTGATATGAGAAATACAGTGACAAAAGACATAGAAGATAACAACAAACTGTCAGAATATCTGTAAATCATAAATATAAAGTGTTTCTAGAAATCTATTAAAACTCTGAATAACCGATCAAAATGTTTGCAAATCAGAAGTAAATCACTTGAGGCTATAATTTAATTTTGTATACTTTGTGGACACATACATCCTATGTTTATTATGAATTGCCAGATTGAACGAGCATTAAATTGTCAAGATGAGAGAAGAATGCCGTAGATACTAGCAGTAGACCAGTACCACGACAAGTGAAGAACAAGTAGCTAGAAGACCAAATATACCTAAACAAGAACCAGTCGCTCAAGGGATACTATCAACAGCATCTCAAAGTTGTTAAATAATAGAATTATCATTGTCCACCATCACAAATAAAATGATTTCATATCTGTCATACGTCTAACCATCATTCGATCATTGTACAGCATCATGTTACCAAGGACTGATAGATCATCATAGTAAGAGATATGTCATTTTGATAGTGTATACCATCGGATATAAGAAAACTATTTATCTCAATAAAGGAGATCAAAGAATTTTTAGACGTACATGAGAACTAGATACTGAATATACTCGTCATTAGAATATTAACACACCAACACGATACAAAAGATAGTATTAAAGAACAAATTGAGAAAAGAAGAATAAAGACTAGTTGCCCTGCCATGACAGTTAGTCTTTAGCATGCATTTCCTCACACTAGCATAAGACTTGTATCTTCCCAATTGCGCTCCTCCACCTGAAGCCATTGACACAATATGGGATGTCGGGTTTGGTGAGCTCCTCCTGACATTCGGTACTAACAGAAAGCTGGTAGTACCGTCTACTGTTATAGCTCAGCCATATCTGACCAACGCCTGACTCACATCTTCCCATAAATGTCAGGAAAACTTAATAAGATATTGAAGATGAATCAAACCTCAAACATGTGTGAGGAACTTATGCCATAAAGGCACGGACACGTCGTCTAACCACATTTCTGCACACTGGGCAATCTTTCAGTCCAGCAGCACAATCTGTACATGAAACAAAGTGTCGACAAGGAAGGAAAACCACTGCTACTTCCTTCTCCATGCAAATTTTGCACATTGTCCGCTCGCGAAGCTGGTTGTTCTGTTCTTTCAGCTGTTGCACGACTTCTAGAGAATGATAAAGTATATTAGACAGCTATAAAACATAGTGGCTACAAATAAACTGTTGCTAACTTTTAAAATAGTCGTGTCTCTAAATCATTTGTAATTGTAAATTACCATGACTGTACGACGAGTAAAGTAAACCAGCTTCAAAAGCAACAACACATCTTGTGTGGATGATTGTAAAACAGGCAAAGTTACATTCTAATGTTTCTCCACAGATGTGAAGTTCCAATACTGGTCTTGCACACCCCGCTAGCTTCTGAGCATGAGAAGAGGGGGACAGCTCTGCAGTGGAGATGGTATTTCAGCACCGGATCAGGAGAACCATCTGCAACAGCCTTACCCCAATAGACGCAAGCCCTTTTCAGGGCTAAAATTATCTGAACACCATTGCATCGGATTGAAGAGTTAAAACTCATTGTTTCAGATGATTAGAATTAATTGATAAAGTTGACTAGTTACATATGATGTTTTCTCATTAATACTCCTGTATTCGAGTGTGGCCAGTTAACTGAACCAGCTACAGAAGAAACAACACTAGTTATGTGATGTGACTCCAATATAAAACAGTTCATGACAGAATAATACTATTTTGTACATAGAGAGATTATAAGATAAGCAATGTTAGCCAGTCAGAAGAAACATTTTTTAAATGTTAAAAAGGAAATTAACCCCAAGGCAAATAGCTTGGTCAAACACAGCTCTCTTGAGCTAAGAATCATCATCATCATCAAGTGCCGTGCCAGCTTGTGTAGGCTTTCATGGCTCTCGACAGATCACGGTCTTCGGTTTTCTGGATCAACTCTGCTGCTGATATTCCTCCATGCCACCGTCTCAATCCATCCAGCATCATTTCTCTTGGTCTGCCTTTGCCTCTCTTCCCCTCGATCTTTCCAGTTGTTACGATGTTCTCCAATGCCTATTTTCTCATCACGTGACTTAAGAAAGATGTTTGTCTCTGTCTTATTGTTGTATATAATGTTCTAGTTTCATTAGCCTGTTTCAGGCAGTCATCGTTAGTTACTCTGGTAGTCCAAGGAATTCGCAACATTCGTCTCAGGAACCACATCTCTGTTGCTTCTAATTTCTTCTTACTTTGTTCATTTACATTCCAAGATTCACTGCCATACAGCAAAACTGGTTCTACATAGCATTTCAGCACTCTCTTTCTTACATTCAGTGATAGTGACTTATTGCACAAGATACTCTTCATTTTCTGAAATGCGGCTTTTGCCTGCCCTATTCTGCTCCTAATCTATGTTGTACATCTTCCATCTGATGGTATAAATGCCCCTAGGTATCTAAAATTATCCACTTGGTTAAGGATTTTTCCTTCTATTTCTATGTCACAATTTGGTGTCACCATTTTCTTTGATATTACCATTGTTACTGTTTTCTTGATATTCAAGGAGAGTCCTTTCCTTGCACTCTCTGTTACTACAACGTCTAATAATTGCTGTAGGTCTCTTGAATTATCCGCCACCAATAATGTGTCGTCTGCATAGCGTATATTATAACCTCCAACTAGTATTCCTGGCATCTCTTTGATCTCTCTCATTAATACTTCGCTATACAGGGAGAAAAGATCTGGTGACAAGACACACCCCTGTCGTACTCCTAGCTTTATCTGTTCGTAACTACCCTCTTTATTTCCCATTTTAATTGCTGCTACTTGGTTCCAGTAAACATTCTTTATTATTCTTAAATCTTTTCCATCAATGTTGATATCTTCCAATATTTTAATAAGTTCATCATGTTTTACTTTATCAAATGCCTTAGTATAATCTATGAAGCACAAATATATGTCTCTCTGTTTCTCTATTGACCTTTCTATTAGTGTCCGTAATGTATAAATTGCATTGTTTGTGCCCTTTCCTTCCATAAATCCATATTGTTCTTCACTAATTTCCATTTTTATTTTCTTTTTGTTTCTTCTCATTATGATTCTGAGTAGAAGCTTAGTGATATGGTTCATGAGGTTAATTGTACGAAAATCTTCACAATCAATTGCTCCTGGTCTTTTTGGTATAGCTATAAATACAGATTTCAACATATCACTGGGTAAATATCCACTGCTGTAAATATCATTCAACATTTTGGTTAATATGTCTACTCCAAATTCTCCCAACACTTCTAATTCTTCTATTGTGATTTCATCTGGCTCAGCTGTTTTTCCTTTCTTCATACGTTTCATAGCGTCAGCGACTTCTTCTTTCAGAATAGGTGGACCTTCTAAGTTACTATCTTCTGTTAATTCTTCCCTTTCTCCGTCATATAATTCTCTTAAATATTCATTCCACCTCTTCATTATAGCATTTCCTCTAATAATATCTTTACTGTTTTTGATTTCAAACACCCTGTATTTATTCTTATTTTTCTTCCAGTAAGCTCACTGATTTGTCTGTACATATTTTTTGTATCATTAATGGAATTTTTTCAATCTTTATTGACGACGCCGAACTAGAGATAGTAGACCATTTTACATATCTAGGATCGGTGGTAAATAGCAAATTATCCCTAGATCAGGAAATCAACATCCGGATTGGTAAGGCAGCAACAACAATGAACAGGTTAAGAAAAAGAGTCTGGGAGAACAGGAAGCTTACTGCCAAAACAAAAGTCCTTGTCTATCAAGCCTGTGTCCTTAGTATTCTTCTCTATGGCAGTGAAACCTGGACAACTTACTCACACCAAGAGAACAATTTAAACAGCTTTCATATGCGGTGTCTGCGAAGAATTCTTGGTATTAAGTGGCAAGACAAAATCACAAATACTGAAGTATTGGAAAGATCAGGTTGTGTGACAGTTTATTCCATGCTCAGTCTTCGTAGACTTAGATGGATAGGACATCTTAGGCGGATGGATGATGGTAGAATACCAAAGGATATCTTTTTTGGTGAATTACAGATGGATAAGAGATCTCAGGGTCGGCCTCTACTACGATACAAAGATGTGTGTAAGCGGGACATGATTGATACAGGCATTGATAATGCACATTGGGAGCAAGTCGCCGCTGAACGTGTTGCATGGAGGGCAAATATCAGAAATGGAATAAAGTCAAAGGAGAAAATTATTGCAGAAAAGTCACACACCAAGCGTTTGAGACGTAAGATGGTGCATGATGGTGGAAATGACCACGTGTTCACATGCACCCACTGTGAACGGACATTTACAGCGCAAATTGGCCTTATCAGTCACACTCGCTACCGCCATAGTTAAAAGTTATTATGCCTTTTTAAAGCACAAACTATCGTCTGTCAAGACGGCAAGGTGCCAATGTAATGGAATTTAATTCAATTTTTTTTTTTGCATTGCTCGTTTAACCAACTTTCTTTAGCCTTCCCACATTTATCTTTTATTTCTTTATTTATCTTAGCGTATTCTTGTTTGTCATTTTTACTCTGTTTTCTTTTGTCCATCAGTTTTAAGATTTCTTAATTCATCCATTTTTTCTTAGCTATTTTGCCTCTCTCCGGTAATACTTCTTTGCTAGTTTGATGAATGGAGTCCCTTAACATTTCCCATTGTTCATTTATATGCTGTATTTTAGCTATTGAATTGTACCTATTTTTCACAGTCACTCTGTATTGTTCTTGCAGTTCTTTATCTATTTTCAGAACCTCTTTATTAAATCTCATGTTCTTAACCATTTTCCCCCTCTCTTTAATCTTACTTTTATTTGTCCACATAATGGTACATGATCACTATTACAGTCAGCACCAGGCATTGTCTTTACATTAATTAAAGCATTTCTATATCTTTTATTAATTACTATGTAGTCAATTTGGTTGCGTATTTTCTTATCAGGTCTTTTTCATGTGTACAGTCGTCTTTTATGGTGTTTAAACCATGTGTTTCCAATTATCATATCATTGATATTTGCCCATTCTATAAGCTTTTCCCTTCTTTCATTTTTTGTACCTAAGCCATAATTCCCCACTACATCCTCCATTTTCCCCTTTCCTACTTTTGCATTAAAATCACCAAGTATTATTTTTATTTCTTGTGATCCAATTTGAGCCATCACCATTTCTATTTCGTCGTAAAAGTGTTGTATTTCTTCATCACTACTGCTTGTTGTTGGTGCATATACCTGTATAATATTTATGTCTATTGGTTTGCCTTTAATTTTTACCATAACTACTATATCTGAAATACACCAGTATCCATTAATTGACTTGGCTGTTTTTTCTTCTAATATTATTTCTACACCTTTTTCATGTGTATCCCCTCCAGAATAAATTATTGTATGATTGTCAGCTATAATTTTGCCCGATCCCTTCCATCTCATCTCACTAACGCCTAGTATATTCATTTTCATGCTATCCATCTCTCTTAGAACATTGGTCAACTTTCCTAGCTCATTTAATGTCCTAACATTCCATGTTCCTACTCTAAATTTATTTATTTTAGTTATGATTTTGCCATCAATAGCTGGATGACGGTCTGGTGTCACCTGTGACTCATGACTGTCCCTACCGGACGAGGATGTCCTAAGACAGCCATTAACGTCGTTCACTAACTCTGATATATGTTTTGCCATGAAGTCTTGGGAAGATAATGTGGTCGTTTTCCCTTGCCTTCCACATTCACATGGTGGTCTTTTTACCTCTGCCTTTGACAGCCATTTCCGACTGTAAGGACAAGTGAGTGCCCTGCTCTGCTCAGCTGCAGAGTTGTCCACTTATTTCGGTGGATACTCGGTTCCCAGAGCTGTGTTAGCCACACCGTGATGTGTTTCCATCCTCTACCACGGGGAGGTGCAGTTGGGATTTTCCCTTCCTAAAGTTATGGTCTATGACCAAAACTCTCCAGAACTAACAATGCGAGGTGTAAACACAAAAATAAACGCAGCAAGTGCATCTTGTATGGTTCTGGCTGAGAACAATTCCATAGGCTAGCTTTGATCCAATTAGAAAAACTACAAAAATGTAAGTTGGGTGCTTCTTGAACGAAAGTGTACCCATGCAGCACAGCAATTATTAGTTATAAGTTTATAAGAAACATGTTCAAAACAATTGAAGCCAAACAAATAATTCTATCATGATGTGTATCTCGTAGTGTGCTTATGTGTGTAACTGCGTGTGGATGGAGAATCTGTATTTGTATGGGTTTGCGTATGTTCACTGTGTGCATGTCATTGCGTGTTTATCTGGGTCGCGGTTTGAGCGGGCAAAAGAGCAACATTTGTACGACCGTTCGACAAAGTCTCGATAAGCGCCCATTCTCTCTCTCGATGAGTAGTGGGCCTGCAGTCAGTAAAGCTGGTATAGCTTTTTTTTTTTTTTTCGGGCAGTCCTGCCGGCGAAACTTGAAAGCTCGTCGGTAGGCGTCGAGTGGTGTTTCATGTATCACCTTGAACCGGGAGGGCGCGCTTTAGCGATGCTACTCTTGGCTTGCCTGTGCGTGAACGTCTGTCCTGTCAGTCGCCATGTGCACTTGTGCGCTGGTGAGGCTCAACCGTAAATCGGGAGATCTGTTCGCAACCTAGACGAGCAATATTTTCTGTGGGCAGCTTCTCGCCTCATATGTGTGTGGTCTGTTCTGGCGGTCAGTCCGTCTTCGGCGAAGGAAATCTTGTGGATCCTATCAGTAATCATACGCTCATTGCTTGTCGCTACGCTTGTCTTAAAACTGAAAATTAAAGGAATTGACGGAAGGGCCGTTTGCACGAGGCTCTCGAGAGCCAATATATACAGGGATAACTGGCCGTTGCAGCCTAACGTCCACTGCATCTGTGTCCGTCTTCCAGTCGTCTTGCCATGCTCGCCACTGGAGACAGATGGACACAGACGAGAGAGCGGGGACGACGGAGTTGCGCGACCACTACATCGCTATACAAAACTAAAGCGCAAGTCATTCGTTCCTCATCAAAAGATGCAGTGTAATGAATGGTCCTCGTCATTCATGATGGACGAACATCGGGTGTGCCATCATGTCAGTTTTTGTTTGTCTGCGTGTGTGCGAATGCACGCAGGTATGTATGTCAGGTAACATGGTATTCCATATATATTAGCGCACGTATCAGTATGTTTACTGCCCCATGACTTTAACACGCATAATGCACAACATGTAACTGAATGTGCCCAGTTTGTAACTCTTTCAAAATAAATGTTATTCGTTCATCATAACAATAAATCATTCTATCTTACCAGTTATCCTCTTGCACTACACCAATGTCACACACAGACAGCTGCGTTATAAAACCACAGCTTTAGACACAAGAGTAAATTAATGCTAACAAGTATATATTTGAATGTTAGCCTAAGCCTGCACTTTCTGCACAAATAAATCGTGAAAACAATTTCTTACCTATATTTTGGGACAACCTAGGCCTCTTCTTATGCTTGGCGCCTTCATCACGAACTTCAGCAACATCGTTGGATACCGATGCCACATTGTAGACCTCGCTTACTTCCTCAATTTTTCTCTTGATGCCTTCACCCCCAGATTGACCTACAAACATTCACGCAAGCAGATAAGATAGAACTGATTAACTTACAAAGATTAAGAAATATTCATTTGTTAGAAGAAAATGCTCACAAAAATTAAACCTACAGAACATAATCTGAAATAACAATCAATCAATCAGGTTCCATCTCCACAATGAAGGTTGGCTGCAATGGATCTCTAATACTGTCTGTCTCTTGCCCTGACTGTACATTATGTCAGATTGATGTTCGTCTATCTCTTGATGTTATCTTCCCAATTGTATCGTTATCTACCTTTTACTCGCTTGCCCTCAAGTTTGCCCTCCGGTATGGTTTTTATAAGAGTATTATATCTTAACATGGCTGAAATATTTCAATTGCCTCTTTTTTATTTCTTTCATCAACCCTCTTTTCTTTCCCAGTTCTTCTAGAACCTCTGTATTTGATTGTTTTTGTTTCCATGAAATACAACATATTGGCCTGTATATCCACATCTCCAGGGTTTCTATTCAACTTTCTAGTGGCCTGTTCAATGTCCAGGATTCCACGCCATACAGTAGAGATGAATATCCGTAGCATCTGACAATTCTAATTTTTAATGCCTTGTTAATTTCTCTAGATGTTAATACTGAATTTATGCTGCTGAAAACATTTTTGGCCATTCCTATTCTCTCTTTTATTTGTATTTCACTTTTGCAATCAGAAATAACAAGCACCAACTGTAATATGAAAAGTCAAAATAAAATTGCACATATCTGGTCAATTAGAAGTTATTAAAAGTAAACAATTAGCATTAAAAATAATCAGAATCATTCATAACAATCAAGTACACATTTCAAAATGAGCCACAGCAGCAGTGCTTAGCTCGCTAGCCTGTCGGCCAGGTAATTGTGTGTTCAAATCTCCACTGAGTCAGGTATTTTTTTTAAGCTGAGCAAGTCTCCCAAATCAAGCCAGCCTATACTGGGTGTCAAGAATTATTCTGGGAAGTAAAGGCGGCTGGCGCGGCACTGACCACATGACCCACCCACTGCCAACTGGTCTATTTACAAAAGGCAGCTCGCGTGGCACTGACCACATGACCCACCCACTACCAACTGGTCTATATACAAAAGCTGACTGGCGTGGCACTGACCACATGACCCACTCACTGCCAACTGGTCTATATACAAAAGTAAAGGCAGCTCGCATGGCACTGACCACACGACCCACCCACTGCCAACTGGTCTATATACAAAAGGCAGCTCGCGTGGCACTGACCACACGACCCACCCACTGCCAACTGGTCTATATACAAAAGTAAAGACAGATCACGTGGCACTGACCACATGACTCACCCACTGCCAACTGGTCTATGTACAAAAGGCAGCTCGCGTGGCACTGACCACATGACCCACCCACTGCCAACTGGTCTATATACAAAAGCTGACTGGCGTGGCACTGACCACATGACCCACCCACTGCCAACTGGTCTATATACAAAAGGTAGCTCGCGTGGCACTGACCACATGACCCACCCACTACCAACTGGTCTATATACAAAAGCTGACTGGCGTGGCACTGACCACATGACCCACCCACTTCCAACTGGTATATATATATAATAGGCAGCTGGCGTGGCACTGACCACATGACCCACCCACTACCAACTGGTCTATATACAAAAGCTGACTGGCGTGGCACTGACCACATGACCCACTCACTGCCAACTGGTCTATATACAAATGGCAGCTCGCGTGGCACTGACCACATGACCCACCCATTGCCAACTGGTCTATATACAAAAGTAAAGGGAGCTCGCGTGGCACTGACCACATGACCCACCCACTGCCAACTGGTCTATATACAAAAGGAGCTGGAACGATATCCCCAATACTCCTCAAGGCGTGGACAAGTCATTTTGCTTTTCTAGAAATGTGGCGAGGTTAAATGTGCCTGGTTGCTCTATCTGAAACTCTCACTACATATCTATCTATCTATATCCTAAACCTTGTGATATAAACTTCAGCGAACTGTCAATTATCTTTTCACAAGCCAAAACAAGGCTGATTTTTGAAAATCTGGTGTCTTTGACTATAACTTCTCTTTTAAGAGGCATTAGTTCTAAATGTACCAACTTTTCGCCAGTAGTGCATGGGAACTGAACCCAAGTCTTATCATGTAAGGCCAGGGTTGTAATCAAACATGACATCATTTTTTCTAATGATATGCTCCATACATTTCATTAATCTGTTCCTGATGGTTTCAATGAGTGATTGAGTGAAACCTGCAGCCATCAAGATCTCAGCGCTTGTTTAGCTCTGTCCAACACTCACACACACACACACACACATACGTACGCACGCACACACACACGTACGCACGCACGCGAAAACACACACGTATATATATATATACACACACACACACTAGCTGACCCGGCCCGGCGTCGCCCAGGACCTGGCGGGGATCTATCTATCTATCTATCTATCTATCTATCTATCTATCTATCTATCTATCTATCTATCTATCTATCTATCTGTCTGTCTGTCTGTCTGTCTGTCTGTCTGTCTTTCTGTCTGTCTGTCCGTCTGTCTGTCAGTCTGACTGTCTGACTGTCTGTCTGTCTGTCTGTCTGCTTGACTGTCTGTCTGTCTATCTGTCTGTCTGTCTGACCCGGTCCGGCTTCGCCCAGCTCCTGGTGGGGAGCATCTCCTTTAATTCGTATAAGTAGTCATATAAGCTCCCGTTCCCGTTCCCGACTATCTTCTGTCTGTCTGTCTGTCTGTCTGACCCGGCCCGGCTTCGCCCAGTCTCATTTTCATCTCATTTAATTCATATAAGTAGTCATATAAGTTCCCGTTCCCGACTGTCTGTCTGTCTGTCTATCTGTCTGTCTGTCTGCCTGCCTGCCTGCCTGCCTGCATGCCCGTCCGTCCGTCTCTCTCTCCGTCTACCCCACCCTCTCTATCTATCGGGTCAGATCTATCTATCTATCTATCTATCTATCTATCTATCTATCTATCTATCTATCTATCTATCTATCTATCTATCTATCTATCTATCTATCTATCTATCTATCTATCTATCTATCTATCTATCTATCTATCTATCTATCTATCTATCTATCTATCTATCTATCTATCTATCTATCTATCTATCTATCTATCTATCTATCTATCTATCTATCTATCTATCTATCTATCTATATACAGGGGACGAAACCTAAGATATAGCAATGCTACTCAAAGTTATGTCCCTTTATATATTATTTCTTATGTTAAGTCATGCAATTTAATTATTAAATTTTAGTAAGTAAATAGCTGATTCTACAGTAAAAAAAAAACCTATGACAGTTGGTTGCACGGGAATGAAAAGAAAACGTGTAGAAAATTTCATCTCAATCGGAAGGACCGTTATCGAACGCATCAAATACATCTCTTCCCACATACATACATACATTGTGTTTTATATATGTATACAATTATGCTGATGTTTAATTAACAACCCCTTGCACAATGTAACAGTTTTTGAGTACTGTATCATACATGGCTGCTATACTGCCGATGTCTGAAAACTGCTGTCCTCCAGTGAGTCATCACTTGCCTATCAGTCCAGTGGTCATGCTTCTGAATCCCCACTGAGCCGGAGTTTAAAAAACTGACCTGTATGCTCCCAGGTTGACCCGGGGTGATCTTGACCACACCACCAATTGAGTGTTGACTGGTCTATAAAATTGTGGCAGCAGCATCATATACCCAATAAAACTTATTGTGTAAAAAAGGGGTCCTTTACTGACTGACAATAAGTCATGTATATTGTGGTATACTGTCTCACAAACCGTTACTAGCTGTCAATCAATCAATCAATCAATCATGTGCCATGCCGGAAAGCGTGGGCGGTCATGACTCGCCATTTCACTCGATCACCAGTGTCGTGGATCAGCTCAGTGTTCCTGTCTCGTCCACGCCACGTGGCCAAGCCATCCAGGTATTTTCCTCTTGGTCTTCCTCTTGGTCTGTTACCTTCGATCTTGCCAGTTGTCACTAAGTTCTCCAATCCATTTCTTCTCCTAACATGTCCAAAAAATTTTGACTGTCTACGTCTAATTTCTCTAATCAGTTTACAATGTTCATTTATCTCCTGTAGTAATTGGTCATTGGTTTTTCTGTCTGTCTATGGTATTCTTTGCATTTTCCTTAGAAACCACATTTCTGCAGCCTTCTTTTTACAATTTAATCAAAACCCATTGTACAAGAACATAAACTGTGATCACCACCGGTACGATTTCAACTTGGGGGAAAAGAGTAAATCGACACCGCCCAGACTGAAAACTACACAGATCACGACTCGGAGCAAATTCGGGGAAAAAAAACGGACTGGATCAAGACTGTAAAAGATGGCGCTGATGAAAACATCTTCCTGTTTTACACAAAAGACAAGGCGCGAGGTATAAGGCATTGACGGATGGTTTGTAACATCTACAACGAAACGATAAAATCCATTCGTGAAAGAAAATAGAAGTAGAAGCCTACAGCGAAGTTGAACAACGCTGAGTCCGAAAGCCTGAAACCAGTGTCAGTGCTTACAGCCATTCAAGAGATGCAGTTAAATAATGCTATATTTTATATAAGATTAGTTAGTCTGTGAGCCCATTTCCCAAGAAGAATTGGTAAGTCAATTGTGTGTAAACCACGTGGTGAGTTCTTAAGAAATTAATTTAGTAGAAACTAAATATTATATTCAGTTATAATAGTCATAGATAAACTGTACATTAGGAGAAAACTACAGTAAGCTTTATTGTTCTCCCAGCCAAACAACTTAGTTAATGTTAAGCATTAGACTGAAGTTGTACGTATTTCTTAAGAAGTTCAACTCAATCAGTAGTGATTTAGAAGTGGTGAGTAACTTAAGATTTAAGAAAACTAGTTTACATGTGCCAACCTGATAGAGAAATTAGTGTAATGTGTAATAGTAAAGTGTTTTTAATTACATGAGCACATTATTCAGTAGATGTTTTTTACATGAGCACATGGACAAACAAGTAGTTTCTGGTATTTCATGAACACATGTAAACCAAATAGATTTCTATAGGGATCATAATTTTGTGTGTTGATTTAAGGCACCCATGTGGTGAGTCAAAAGTATTTTCAATGTTGTAAACATGTGGAATTAATATTTGTGCGACACAATAATACTTAGTCAACCGTCATGTTAGAATGGTTAAGATTCATAATGCCTGAATTTGGATTGAGTATATCACATAAATCTATGAGAGCTTGCGGGGACTGTGTGTATTTTCATTATTGCTACACATGTGGAAGTATCCTTTGAGAATATCATAATTATGTCTAATGATCACATAAATCTATGTCATTGCTGAGAGCATGTCTGTGAGGATTCATGTGTGATTTCATTATTGTTAAACAGATGTGAATGTATCATTTGAAAAGAACACATCCGTATGAATGACTAAATATCATCCAGGAAAATATTATAATTTCTGATGAAGGATAGTAGAATGATGAGAATTATTGTAATGTCATAGTGGTTGAATCTGTGAATGTATTCTGTGTAAAGCACATAATATGCATGATTGTCATCCATATAGATATGAATGTGTTTGAAGACTGAGTGAAATGATCATCCATACATATGAATATTATGTCTGAGAATGAGTGAATGCTGAGAAGAGTATAAGCTACCAATCAATCTTACGATAGAAGGCAACTTTTATGTGTAATGTCCTGTCTGTCAATAGAGAATATGTTCGGCATAACCCAACACACTAATTAATCATTTAGTGCACTCTGACGCATGACAACACTCTGTATAATATATCACTTAAGGTACCATCATCTCGGTTTGTGAGATCATGTCGGCACGACACAACCCATAATACTTTACGCGTACTACAAGCTTCTAGTTTTGTGTCTTAAGCAAAATCCCACTTTGTATTTCATGTCACTCCTGTTACCACATATGGTCTAGTGTCATGATGAAAATGATGTCATGATAATGATGATAATGATAATGATAATAATTATTATAATGAGCATGATGGTGATAATAAATGAAGTACAATTTTAGTACACACACGGTGAAAAGGAGAGAATATACTCGCCGTAAAACTTTGGATTAGAAAAGAATTCACCTGAATACTATACAAGAATTGATACCATAATGTACTTATATTGTTTATAAGCAAATACTCATTGCAATGGGAAATGATTTGCAAAACCCATAATGTATGAGACCCTCTTTCTTGAATAGAAAAAGATGTAGATAACAAAACTAGGTACAGAATAGGATGGTACACATAGTTGTCAATTCCAAATCAATCAAGGTATAACTTAAACTATAGACCTGAAGGACAGGCATATGTGAAACTGCACATCTGTTAGTTACACCTTGAACACTTCATAGTGGAAGTTTAGAGGGAGAGCAAACAATTATGTTCGTGATAACTAATTGAGAACACCAAGACTATCTGTCTTCTATGTTTATCTTCGCTAAGAACAAGATTTATCTTATTGATTTCACTTGTTGGTTACTTAGAACATGGCATTTCTGTCATATTAATGGTATGATTAGAGATATGTTGACTGCTGAATTTCATATAGTGGCTTGGTACTACTAGATCCAGACCTGACTAGTTGGAATGCAGTAGTTTGAATGCAGCACTTTTGAATGCAGGACTTGGTGAAGATAGCAGCTTGACTAAATCTAGATCCAAGCCTGACTTTTCTTTTCTGAGTGAAGTATCTGAACAAAGTGATGCAAAACAGTATCCCAACCAGAACTCACCGGCAAACAGTTTCCTAGCCCAGTAGGAGAGGTAACTTAGCTGGAGTGTAAGGAATACTTACACTTGTACACTTGTAATTGTATGAACACATATTGATATATAATACTAACTGTAATTGTTATTGTTAATGTATTGAATGACCATAATCCATGCTTATGTTTTAATAAATTATGTAAGAGGTCATTTCCTCCTTTAAGTATTTTCTTGTCGTACCAGTAGTTCAATAAGACACACCCTAGATATTAATCAATTGGAAGAGAGGAGAGGCAAGGAACCCCAACAAAACAGTGCTGACCTTCAGGAAATGTTACATTGTCCCATGAAGGAATTCCTTGGTTCTCCAATATATATATATATATATCCCAACTTCACGGCAACGGGTCGTCCCCAAATTGCTCAGTTCCTGTGCCAGTGAATATCGCACAAAACGCTCCTCACTGCCGCATGTGAACAATGGAACAGACAGAAGTGTTGGCAAGCCAACAGCCCGCACAGGTACACTGTGCACAATGCCGCCGCCAGAATGCCAACACAGAAGTCCTCCTCGAGAAACACAGTTCATTGTCGATGGAAACGGCAGCCACCAGAAAGACTTCAATGACCCGGTTTTTTTCCATATGGCTCGGTCTCTTTCAGCAGGGCGACTCACCGAAAGCGTCGCACAAAGCACAAACTCCATAGCTACAGCGACAGCTCCCAATAGTCTCCGGAAAAATGCATTCGTGAACCAAAAACGCACACCAGTCAAGTCAGCCACAGTCGGCAGTCATCGTTCCAAACATGCAGTTCATGCCAAAATCAACCGCGAACAGATGCAAAAGCATTCCACGCGAAACTCGAAGCTCACAGTGTCGCGCCACGCACTCACTCAGTAGCAGGGCGACGGAACCATAGCCTCCTTAGTCGCCTCTTACGACATGCATGGTAGGCAAGAGTGTTACTATTCTTTGCTCCCCCGCATGGGCCCCAGCAACACAGGGTGATATATATATATATATATATATATATATATATATATATATATATATATTAAAGCAAGCATTTGAGCCAGTGCTAGCTTAATTGATTATAAGGGACAGGATCACATTGGGGAAAAGGAACGGTGTATCCTTTCTCTCTTTGGGGTTGAGCCATCAATGTGTATCCTTTCTATCTTTGGGGTTGAGCCATCAATCTCATAAATCCGACATATACATCAGTAAGGTTGATTGTTATACCACGTATTATGAGATCATATCACCAAATGCTTGTGTTATTGAGGTTGTATAAGATCCGTCCATCGGTAATACACATGATGTGTGTAGGCACAGCGGAGCAAGATTATTATTATGAGAGAAAGAGAGAGAGAGAGAGAGAGAGAGAGAGAGAGAGAGGGAGAGAGAGAGAGAGAGAGAGAGAGAGAGAGAGAGAGAGAGAGAGAGAGAGAGAGGTATTGATCCTGCGGTGTGCCACATGATGTATGCGGAGTAGATAGATCTGCAAATACGAGGCTTCACTTATACTGTTCTCTATGAAATAGAGTCAGTAAGGTTGATTGTTATAATACATATTATAGGATCAAAACACACAGTGCTTGTGTTATTGGGGCTGTATAGGATCCGACCACCAGCAATACACATGGCATAGGTAGGCACAGGGAAGCACGATTGTTTGAAGAGAGAGAGAGAGTGAGGAGAGAGAGAGAGAGAGAGAGAGAGAGAGAGAGAGAGAGAGAGAGAGAGAGAGAGAGAGAGAGAGGAATAGTGCCTGCGACATACCACATGAGGTATGCAGAGTAGGTCGGTCTACAAATATGAGGCTTCACTATTATTGTTCCCTATGAAATAGAGTCATTAAGGTTGATTATTATACCACGTAATGTAGGATCAAATCACTCAGTGCTTGTGTTATTGGGGCTGTATAAGATCCGACCATCAGCAATACATAGCATAGGTAAGCACAGAGAGGTGCAAGTCTTCATTTCCAATAACAAAAGGGGGTGCGAAGGTTCATAAGCCTCCAGGTTTTGGCACTGGGAAACCATAAAGTAGTAATAAAAGGTCTAGCGGTGTTTACCAGGCTGGGGGTGTTGTTCCGAAAATGGATGGACCAGTGATGACCAAGGGAGAATCACTCTTCCCGCATTTAATAGGCATCCTCTTCATCAAGCCTTGAGGACTTTGACCCTCATGTTGCCATTCTTCATCATTCATGAAAAAATCCCAAT
Organism: Cepaea hortensis; assembly: GCA_963921405.1. Lineage (NCBI taxonomy): Eukaryota > Metazoa > Mollusca > Gastropoda > Stylommatophora > Helicidae > Cepaea > Cepaea hortensis. Next base: position 140,379,017 of record OY992879.1, on the reverse strand, counting down.
TTTCATCCAACCATAGTCTTTTCAGCCCAATGAAGAAACCATCGTTTCGAAAAGTCATCATGGATTTAAAACAAAAACATCACAACAGCCGAACTTCCAACACGTCCTGATCAGTCAAAGCATATTTGGGGACTGCCTTGACATTACAACTTCCTGCCGGCAACTATTTAGCTCACTTATTAACATATATTATGTTAAAAGGAAGTGTTTTCGTTGTTCCAATGGCTGGCCTCAATTTCCGCGCCAACATGACGTCACTCTAACGTTTGAGTTGTTGGTATTCCTTGAATTGTAGAACAAGGATGATAATTATTCCAGTTGTCACCCTTGTCTTCCAGCGTCTAAGCACGATCAAACGCCATGTTATCAGCTATTGTCTACAACTCCTGTCGTTGCCAATTTCAAAAGCAGACAAATTCTATCTTTAGTTGCAGTTTTGTTATGTTAAGAAATTTGGGTGTGTATTGTCCTAACAGTATGCACTTGGAACAAATGTTACTCGCAGTATTTAAACTGTTGTTCTGATCGTTTACAGAACATGTTACAGTTATGCTTCCTCGTCATCTTCTGCTTTTTTGTTATCTTCGTCTTCTGCTTCCTCGTCGTTTCGTCGTTTGCTTCTGCTACCTCGTCGTCATCTGCTTCCCCTTCTGCATCTGCTTTCTCGTCGTCTTCGTCTTCTGCTTCAACTTCCTCAGCGATAGTAATCTAAAATTATAGTTTGCTTTCTGCGACAATGCTGATATAACGCTCTTGTCCTAAGCAACTAGATTTATTAAAGCTTGGTCTTCAAATGAAGCTGACATGCACTAATATACTTTCTCTGAATATAAACAATAGACGAAGGTGAAATGCAGGGCAACTATACAAAATACAACTATATAAAACAGAGGATGAAGCTTGTCACAGCATCATCCTCTTGTCTGTAATTGTATTTTGTAAAGCTGCCTTTCACTTTGTGTTTGTCTACTGTTGACATTTCCAGAGCTTTATTACAGGTTTAAATATTTCTCTGTATATAGTCTGGACACCAGCAGCAATTGTTGACCTGCCATTGGTCGGTTCAAGTGATAACCATCACCATCATAGCCATATACCATATCCCCCATCACTAAATGGAATGAAGACATGTTCACTTAGAAAACCAACCTGTGTTCCGAGTTTGCCAAATTTCCGTGCCACCGACAGAACCACCTAATCCACTGCCCGTACCGCCAGTATCTCTGATGTTTCCACCCCTAACAAAGCTATCACCAGTCGATGGCGTCTGCACAACAATAGGTGAATCACACCTAAAAGAAGCTGAAACACACAAGATTTTAGTAAACAACACTGTTATGACATCATTAATCAAATCAATGACAGTCATAAATATATATTCTTCGTTTACTTACTTGTCCAATATACAAAATCATATGCAAAATAAAATAAGCTTAACTGATGGGAAGTCACAACAATTCGGTATAAATATTCAATTAGGCTTCCTCGTCGTCTTCATCTTCTGCTCCTGCTTCCTCGTGTTCTTCATCTTGTGGTTCTGTTTCCTCATCGTCTTCTGCTTTTGCTTTTTCGTCGACTTTGTCTTCTGCTTCCTAGTCATTTTCTGCTTCTGCTTCCTCGTCGTGCTCGTCTTCTGCTTCTGCTACCTTGTCGCCTTCGTCTTCTGCAAATACTTCCTAGAAGTCTTTATCTTATGGTTCTGCTTTCTCGTCGTCTTTTGCTTCTCCTTCTCGGTCGTCTTCGTCTTCTGCACCTGTTTCTTCGTAGTCTTCGTCTTCTGGTTCTTGTGGTATATATTTAAAAATAAAAAGAAATAGGGGATGACATCCCTTATTCTAAAATCCACTATTTAAGAAACCTGAAATGGCGTGTTAAGACATGCATGCGGTATAGACTGATAAGAAAGTTATGTTTCTTAACAAATGATCAATAGAGCACCGGAAATTTACCGGACCTCCATGAGGAGCTCAATCACTCTTTGCAAACATGGGGGTCTGGGTGGGTATCCGGCAACAATCAGCTCCAGAGTGATTTGGTCCCTTGAGGAATAGTATCAATGATACCACACATAACAAACCAAAAGCACCAAATAATAAGTCAATAAACAACTCTAGTGTACAACTTAAAACATCATACTGGGATAACATGGAAAAGGGTTCCTGTGTGTATGTTTAAATGGCATATAAAATCAATAAACTATCGCAATATAAACCAAAACCACGACAGATTCATAAAAGACGTACAGATTTTTTCTAATTTGTTAATTAAATGTTCATGTATTTTCTTCAGTGAAGGAATTAAACTAACACAATCTTAGCTCCATTGAGATGCTAAAGGTTTTCTAGATCACTCGGGCAACAATACACGTTTGAACGTAACCGATGTAAAAATCCATGGTTAAATTAAACGAAGTGAAAATCCATGTGTTAAATAAACGAAGTAAAATCTCATTTCTAACACATAGGGTGCGAGTGTTCATTTCCCCATAAGAATATGAATGTCCGCTCCTAACACACAGGGGAGCAAGTGTTCATTTCCAATAACAAAAGGGGGTGCGAAGGTTCATAAGCCTGCAGGTATTGGCACTGGGAAACCATGAAGTAGTAATAAGGTGTCTAGTTGTGTTTACCAACCTCGTGTTGTTGTTCCAACAATGGATGAGACATTGATGACTAAGGGAGAATCACTCTGCCCGCATTTACAAGGCATCCTCCTCCTCATGCCTTTAGGACTATGACCCTCCTGTTGCCATTCTTCATCATTTAGGAAAAATACCCCATTTTCAGTTAACCATAGACTTTTTTTTAGCCCAATGAAGAAACCACCGTTTCCAAAAGTCATCATGGATTTAAAACAAAACCACCACAACAGCCGAACGGCCAACACGTCCTGATCTATCAAAGCTTATTTGGGGATTGAATTGACATTACAGTTTCCTGCCGGAAATTGTAGAGCTCACTTATTAACATATATTATGTTAATAGGAAGTACTTTCGATGCTCCAATGGCTGGCAACAACTTCCGTGCCAACATGACGTCACTCCAACGTAGGCGTTGTTGGTATTTCTTGAATTGTAGAACAAGGGAAGGGAGATAATTTTGCAGTTGTCACCTTTGTCTTTGCATGCGGTTGTCAGCTCCGGAATTGTGCAAAATTGGTATAATTTTCCCAGCTGTCGCTCTAGTCTTCCAACCTCTCCCCACGATCAAACGCCAGGTTATCAGCTATTGTCTACAACTCCAGTCATTGCCAATTTCAAAAGCAGACAAATTCTACCTTTAGCTGCAGTTTTGTTATGTTAAGAAATCAGGGTGTGTCTTGCCCTAAAACTGTGTACTTGGAACCAATTTACTCTCTGTATTTAAACTGTTGTTCTGAGCGTCTACAGAACATGTTACAGTGATGCTTCCTCGTCGTCTTCTGCTTTTCGGTCTTCTTCATCTTCTGCTTTCTCGTCGTCTTCGTCTTCTGCTTCAACTTCCTCAGCGATAGTAATCTCAAATTATAGTTTGCTTTCTGCGTCAATGCTGATATAACGCTCTTGTTTTAAGCACCTAGATTTATAAATGCATGGCCTTCAAATGAAGCCGACATGCACTAATATACTTTCTCTGAATATAAACAATAGACGAAGGTGAAATGCAGGGCAAATATACAAAATACAACTATAGAAAACAGAGGATGAAGCTTGTCACAGCATCATCCTCTTTTCTGTAATTGTATTTTCTAAAGCTGACTTTCACTTTGTGTTTGTCTACTTTCGACATTTCCACAGCTTTATATTACAGGTTTAAATATTTTTCTGTATATAGTCTGGACACCAGCAGCAATTGTTGACCTGCCATTGGTCAGTTCAAGTGACAACCATCACCATCATAGCCATATATCATATTCCCCATCCCTAACTGGAATGAAGACATGTTCACTTAGAAAACCAACCTGTGTTACGTCTTTGCCTAAGTCCCGTGCCACCGATAGAAACAAACGATTCACCGCCCGTACTACCTGTTGCTCTGATGTTTCCACACCTAAAAATGCTTTCACCAGCCGATGGCGTCTGCTCAACTATTGGTGAACTACAATCATACCTATAAGAAGCTGAAACACACAAGATTTTAGTAAACAACACTGTTGTGACATCATTAATAAAATCATTGACAGTCATAAATATATATTCTTCGTTTACTTATTTGTCCAATATACAAAATCATATGCAAAATAAAATAAGCTTACCTGATGGGAGGTCACAACAATTAGGTATACATATTCAAACAGGCACCCTCGTCCACTTCGTCTTCTGCTCCTGCTTCCTCGTGGTCTTCATCTTCTGGTTCTGTTTCCTCATCGTCTTCTGCTTTTGCTTTTTCTTCGTCTTCGTCTTCTGCTTCCTAGTTATTTTCTGCTTCTGCTTCCTCGTCGTGTTCGTATTCTGCTGCTGCATCATCCTCGTGTTCGTCGTCTGCTTCTTCGTCGTCTTCATTATCGTCTTCGTCTTCTGCAACTACTTCCTAGTAGTCTTTATCTTCTGGTTCTGCTTCCTCGTCGTCTTTTGCTTCTCCTTCTCGGTCGTCTTCGTCTTCTGCACCTGTTTGTTCGTAGTCTTCGTCTTCTGGTTCTTGTGGTATATATTTAAAAATAAAAATAAATAGGGGATGGCATCCCTTATTCTAACATCGGGACGCAGAGGTGTTTCCAAGGCACCAGGGCCGGGTTATATACTGGCCAAGACCTATTGACGCGTCCTCGTCGAGCGTCCTGGGCAACAGGTCCCTTCGGGGTCCTGGCTAAAGTCAGTAGGATCGCCGATTCCTCCGAAGTCGGAGAGTGTCTGCCTGTAAGGCGAGGAACCACCAGTCTGCACACCAATAAGCCAGACATGGGACAACGGATACTCACGCAAAACTCAGGTCCTGTATGACATCACACTGATGTTGGACAACAGGATGCCTTCATCCGACATACAGGACTTCGCGTTGGAGCTCAAGCCAACGAACACAAGCAAGCAAGCAAGCATTCTAACATCCACTGTTTATGTAAATTGAAATGGCGTGTTAAGACTTGCTAGGGGTACAGACTGATAAGAAAGTGATGTTTCTTATCAAATGACCAATAGAGCACCGGACATTTGCCGGACCTCCAGGAGGAGCTCACTCACTCTTTGCAAACAGGGGGGTCTGGGTGGGTATCCGGCCACAATCAGCTCCAGAATGATTTGGTCCCTTGAGGAATAGTATCAATGATAACACACATAACAAAACGTAAGCAAGAAATAATAAGTCAATAAACAACTCTAGTGTATAACTTAAAACATCATATTGTGATAACAAGGTAAAGGGTTCCTGTGTGTACGTTTAAATGGCATATAAAGTCATTAAAATATCACAATATAGATCAAAACCACGACATATTCATAAAAGACGTATAAATTATTTCTAATTTGTTAATTAAATGTTCATGTATTTTCTCCAGTGAAGGAATGAAACTAACACATACTTATTTCCATTGAGATGCTGAAGGTTTTCTAAATCACTCGGACAACAGTACATGTTTGAACGCAACCGATGTAAAAATCCATGGCTAAATTAAACGAGGTGAAAATCTATGTCTGAAATAAACGAAGTAAAATCTCATTCCTAACACACACAGGGTGCAAGTGTTCATTTCCCCATAAGAGTATGAAAGTCCGCTCCTAACACACAGGGGTGCAAGTGTTCATTTCCAATAACAAAAGGGGGTGCGAAGGTTTATAAGCCTGCAGGTGTTGTCACTGGGAAACCATGAAGTAGTAATAAAGGGTCTAGCTGTGTTTGCCAGGCTCGAGTTGTTGTTCCGATCATGGATGAGACAGTGATGACCAAGGGAGAATCACTCTTCCCGCATTTAAAAGGCATCCTCCTCCTCATGCCTTGAGGACTTTGACCCTCCTGTTGCCATTCTTCATCATTTATTAAAAATACCAAATTTTCAGCCAACCATAGACTTTTTCAGCCCAATGAAGAAACCACCGTTTCCAAAAGTCATCATGGATTTAAAACAAAAACACCACAACAGCCGAACGGCCAACATGTCCTGATTATATACACAGATGATTCGGTGTTGAGAGGCAGGAGAAGTACCTGGGGGTTCTTAGCAAAAGCTAATGGTCGCCGTTTGGTACAGGAGAGCCTGGCATATGCTACCACAACATTTAGCTTAAGAATGGAGGTGGAGGCGTTCAGTGCACCTTTCCGCTGTATGGAGAATACGATACACGCACTTATCTTGATTGTAACTGACTCAGAAAGCATGTTGAGTAGGGTGAAGACAGGCAGGCTTCGTGCAGAGTGGCTTGCTTCGCTTCGGAAGTCACGGGTGACAAGCATCGTCTGGATCTTTTCTCCGGGCAGTGCTGGGGAATGAACAGGAGGACAGATTGGCTGGCTCTGCAAAACGTGGTGGAGTATTGATGCATGACAAGGCAGAGGTAGTTGCGGCCTTGTGGGAGCACGTGTACACCTCGCAGGAGCAAATGGATCACCATGGTCTGTCAAGACTGCGACAGCGAGAGGTGACGAGGGGATCTGGCCGACGATCGACGCTCAGAGGAAAGGCGAGGCGGACATATAATCAGATTGCTACTGGTACTATTAACGTTGGAACTCTTCGCTGGCTGCTGAGGATGGGGACGGAGCACTTATGGAAATGTCCCGAATGCTGTGATGTCGGTTCCTAAATCAGTCAATCAATCAATCAACCATACACTCTTTGATGTAGTTGCCATCAGTAAACGGTTTTCCTCGTTCTGCCATCTTATGCACTATTTTGTAACAAGTACGGGTGACAGATTCATTTTCAGCAAACTTTCTCCTGAAGAGATCTCTTTGTGTTTCTAAACCACGTTTAATGAACTCATACTTCTCAGAGCATAACTTTGCAGAAAACTTTGAATACGTTGATAGATGTTTTGTTTCGTAGTGACGCCGAAGATTACACTCTTTTAAAACGGCAACACTTTCGCTGCATATTAAGCAGCTGTTTTTCTGGTCCTTTTTTTCCACAAAGAAGTATTTTACTCCCCTTTCGTAAGTGAAAACGCGACACTCGGCGTCCACTTTTCTTTTCTTAGTAGCCATAATGAAGGGTGAAGTACACGGGATCTGAAAATGAAGAGGACATTGAATTCGAAACGTAATTAAAATCCTATTGAAACACAGGAAAAGCAGAGGACTTGGTGTCACTGGTGAAGCTACGGCTCACCAAAGGTACATATAAAGTTAATAGGTGCCTTTGGTAATAGAATTCATCTCATAATAAGGTTCGCAATCTATATAAATAGGGCCGGCATAAATAAGCAGCCTGGAGCAGAGTTTTCAAACGGGGTTCCGCGAGTGGCAGCCAGAGATTCCGACGAAACAGACCGAAATCGCCTAAATGCAAAATTTCTGCCCATCTGGTTTATTACATAATGTAGGACTGACACTTGGATCATCGCACTGAGTTCCCCGAGCAACGTAAACATTTGCGTAAGGATCTGCTCCAACAGAAAGGTTGAAAAGCACTGGCCTAGAGACCAGCTCGATTAACACCTTGACCGGGGAATTCTTCTGAGCTGGGAATAATATTTTCGTAATAACACGAGGCTTCTATGGCATTTTTATGCTATGTTTGCTACTTTATTGCCTCTATTTACAATTGAAGTTCACTTACCTATCACTGTCAGACAAAGAAATCCTCGTTATATACCTATAAAATGGATGATTGGCAAACAAAAGTAAATATTTCTGGAGCATCGGAACAGTGTTGACAGCCCGACGCATCTGGGTAGGGAAAGATGTTTGTGTGTTGCCATGGAAACCATGGTAACATCAGAGCGTAGGCGGCGCTATCACGAGCCGGGGAAGGACTTGGAATAGCGCGAAATAAGCAAACATTACAATAAACAAGACAATCTAGGTACAATAATTTATAATTGACAATAGTAAATTTAAGACACATAGCAGCCATAAGGTCTGCGCACTTGTGACGATTTCCCATAATTCTAAACATAAAATGTACATTTAAATTATATCACAATCTCTTGTGTTCCATACGTTATGTCAAGCAAGTTCGAGTACCGTTTTCGTGCCGAATGAAATGACGTCGCGAGCCGGATCCGGCCCGCGGGCCGGATTTTTGTGACACCTGGTCTAAGAGAATGTATCACGGGCAAAATTAAAAGTACACGGGAAAAAGTGCGGAAACGCACAGACTGGGAAAACGAGAAGATTAGCGAGTCACTCAGGACTCATGGTTCAGGCTTTCAACATCGGTCAGGAAGACAACTGATATCAGTATTTCTTCACTTGAATTGAGAAGTAATAAGAACGATATTTGGCTACGCCGAAGGCTTGAAATGGAGGAACTGAAGAACAAGTAATCCTCTTGTCGACGCCTACTAGAAGTTACCAGTATGGGCAATTTGCCAGTATATTCGCTAAATGTGTGCTACAATATTTCACAGCCACATTTGAGGTCTAACATTGTGTGGTAGGATGATAGTCACTAAGCAACCGTAAGGTGAACTCTTATTGTCAATTTATTAACACGATAACTGACTTATGTGTGATATTACTACGTTTAGAGGAAACATGGATAGAAGACTACATGCCATCGTTTACACGGCTAGGGGCATCTCCGAAAGACGGCCGCCGACTAGGAACTGAGGACGCTGCATAAGGAAAAGCTAAACTCGGCCAGCTGGGTTGCTGGGGCAGCGGGGGTGCACTGAATAAACGTCTGTTGTTAACATAACACGGTGTCTGACGTCCTTTATTTCTATTCAAGCGAGAATGTGCTGTAATACCAGTTACGAGCCAACACATCAATAATATACATTTGGTCAGGTACCTGGCAAATGTGTTTATTGAAATAAAGAATAATATAAATTGAATGCGTTGTCGATCACTACCGGTTGAGTGTGTGTGGGATTGCTAGGCGGATCGAAGGATGCAATAAATGTCTCTGGACCCGAAGGGCCCTCACTTTCATCGGAGTGTATATCCGTATCTTGTACTACTCAATTTATCTTGTGTATGTCCCATCTGTCTGCTCTCATCTTTGATGTATCTGGGGGCCAGTTTCTAAAGACAATGACATGCGGTTTTGGGTACATTTTGCAGCAAACACGCTTGTCGACCGACTACTAAGTGAATCCCGATATCCCTATTCTGAAAATCGACGATCCCACCATATCTAGGTCAGTGATAAAATCAACTACGCGGTTTGTTTACGGTGAATTAAAAATGAAGTACCAAAAACTCGACTTAACCATAATCCAGTGTGAAGGTTGCTTCGAAGAGAAACATATCTGCATAATCTGAGAATACATCCTTAACTCTTAGAAGCCTACATCAAGATGAAAGTGACCAGTCACTGTTACTCAAACTGTGCCAGTCAAGGTGCTCAACCCTAGGGACAATGATCATGTACCAACGGATGAAGTCCTAGATCAATCAGGTGACCTCCTACCCAGACAGCAACACTGATACATACAACCATCTTCACATTACTGACCTTGCTCTCCAGCAGTCTTTATGAAGAGAAGGTCCAAAAAGACTGCTCTCGCTTGTCACCTTCATCATCTATCCCAAACTGTCTTACATGAAATAGTTTTACCATTAAAATTATTTGTTTGTTCTTCGTTGAAAAAGAGTTGGGTTATTGAAGTACATTACATCATTCATTCATTGGCACCTTGCCGTCTTGACAGACGATAGTTTGTGCTTTAAAAAGGCTCTACAATCGAACAGTATCAGTGACTATGTGCGTTTTGTATTTCAGACAAAATAGAATTTGCACTGTACAGTGCACCTTACGAAATGCACCGAAATATTCCAAGCAATAAATGATACAACCTATTTTTTGTGGTTAATGTGCACACATTTACTATGGGACTACATAAAAAAAAAATTCAACTCTAATCTAACCGGCGTCTGAGGCGTACGGTTAGCGAACATAAACCGTAATCCCGCATAAAGCGTTCAAGATCAACTTCAGGCAATTTGAAAGCAAATCGCCGTTTGTTGAATTTTAAGAATGGTATGGGCGTCTGTCGTTCAGAAAGTAATGGCAAACTACTGAACGTAAAGTTGTCTAGTAAATCACACCCTCTTCCCCCCCCCCCCCCCCACCCCCGACTCCACACATAATCTAACAATTCACTCAAACACTACCCGCTGTGCACGGACCACAAGGTTCTGTGGACAGGCCACAACTTACCATGCTGGGCCACAATGTGCTGTCCATGGGTCACAACCTGCTGTGCACGATCCATTTTGTGCTGTGCACGATCCATTTTGTGCTGTGCACGATCCATTTTGCGCTGTGCACGAACCATTGCACGATCCATTCTGAGCTGTGCAACATTCATTCTGTACTGCATTTTGCGCTGTGCACGATCCATTTCGTGCTGTATTTTGTGCTGTGCACGATCCATTTTGTGCTGAACACGGACTATAACCTGCTGTCCCGGACAACAACTGCTGCTTGATTTGTTTTTCTATTTTTTATGTTACTGTCTGCATATAGGGAACTTGTACCTGTTTAGAACAACAGCTCACATTGACTTAACTTGTTTATGTTTCGTTTACGAATAACTTGTTTATCTTTTACACGTCTAACTCTTTATGGTGTAATCAACATTCTGTCAAATGTGATGAACTTTGACAGTGATGGATTAATTCCTTGGTATAAAATGAAACATACGAAACTTAAAATCTTCAACTCTTATGTGATTTCAGTGCTAACGTATGGATGTGAGGGTTGGAAATCAAAGGTAGCTTTAGATAAAAAATTAGAAAATTGTGAGAACAAATGTCTTAGAAGAATTCTAAACCTCCACTGGACAGATTTCAGAACCAATACGCAAATAAGACAAGAGACTAAGCAAGATATTGTATCCAATTGTATAAGAAAACGCCGCTGGAACTACATCGGCCATGTACTCAGAATGGACAAGACAATACTCCCTAACCAAGCCCTCTTATGGTCACCAATAGGGAAAAGAAAACGGGGAAGACCAAGAGAGACACTGCGTAGAACCATCATCAGAGAAGGCTCATTCAACGGCCAAGTGAACATCCAAGATCTACAACAGGTAGCAGCGAACTGCCAGACATGGAGAGCCATGACTTCTGCCTTATGCTCCGCTTTAGGCTCAAGAGGAAAGACTAAGACTAAGACTAATAAAATGAGCTAAAATATCAGACAATTGGGTCTTCAATGTTAGTTTGAATATTCAACATCAGTTTCTTCAAATGGTATGAATATGTGTCATATTGTAAAATCATAAGATGAATTGCGTTGCACTGATTCGCCAAGCCTGTGGCTCAGTACATCCGACAAGCATTCTTTCGGGTCTGCCTTATACTAGCCAGTAGCTGTCCCCAGTCTACCAATGAAACAACAGTTTGTGTCTCTGTTCGTCTGGTTCCTATCCCATGACCTGTCCGACATGGGAGACACTATCAGTAGCTGCGCTACCGTCGGCCTAGCTCTTGGGGGGGGGGGGGCATGAAACACGCACGCCCTTCGACCACAGTAAGGTAAAGACACATCAGAGTGTGCCCTATTATTAAAACACTTATTCGACATTATGCGTAAATAACAGGTTAAGTGCCATGGGATGATTAATTGTCTTAAGAGCCTTCCCACATCTGCCATGGACAGATTTCAGAACCATTACGCAAATAAGACAAGAGACACATCATCATCATCATCATCATCATCATCATCATCATCATCATCATCATCATCATCATCATCATCATCATCATCAGCAGCAGCAGCTGCAGCAGCTGCAGCAGCAGCAGCAGCAGCAGCAGCAGCACCACCACCACCACCACCACCACCACCACCACCACCACCACCACCACCACCACCACCACCACCACCACCACCACCACCACCACCACCATCATCATCATCATCATGAAATGTCTTGCCGACTGGCGGTGGTAACAATGCTTCTCCACATATTGCGGTCACCGTCGGCATGGATCAATTCATGTGTTGACTCCATTCCATACCATGACGCAAAACTGTCAAGAATTTTCTGACGATGTCTTCCTCTACCTGTCTTTCCACAAAGCTTTCCGATTGTCAAAACATCTTCTAATTTTTGTCTTCTCCTAATGTCGCCAAAAATGATGACTGCCCCTTTCTGATATTAGTGATAAGCTGTCTTTGCCCATTTAGCCTTCTTTAAAATGTCCAGATTGCTAATTTTGGCTGTCTAATTAATTTTCGTCTCCCTGGCCTAGGCGTTATCGAATATCTCCGTAATCCCGAAGAAATCAGGAGCCTTGGAATGTGATCTTCATCAAACAATTAGAATAATTAGCCAAATCAAGAAGAGTTTGCTAAGAATCTTCATACAAAGAGTTAGGAAGAAAATACAAATGTGGGTTCGTAGAAGGCAAGAGTACAGTAAATGCTCTGTATATGCTAAGAACATTTATTGCTTCGATTGTGTCCTATTAGACACGTGACCTAATGCAGCGCTATCTGTGACTCGTTTTAGCCACGTGTCCGGCTGTATTCCTAAGACTGTGACCGGATGCGACGAAATTTTTGACCTGCTTTAGCCTGTGAGCAAGTGGTCTGGTTGTAGTCATTGCAATGCGACCGGATACTTGATCGAATGTGACCATTACTCATGTGTACCGGATGCAGCGCCATATGGCACGTGGTCTGTTTTTCAATTAACCCAGTGCGAACGGTTGTATTCCTTAGATACGTTCCCATGTGACTAGTTGTACACAATCACACAACCCAAGGACGAGTCTTGTGTCTCTACCACTTCGCCCTTGATCTGATGACAGTGTTTAAGTCACATCCACTACTGACAGTAAAAACGCTACTACAATATATAATCGATTACTTTACAATAGACATAGCTGGAAAACGCCAAGGTCTTCAGACGATCGGCTCCATAAATATGCATTCAAATTGTTAGGTGTAGACCTCCTACCTATGCTGCCATCTTTACTTTTCACGTTACACATCAAAATAGACTATTTTTAAAATATTTCTTTTAATACTAACAGTTTTACGTTTTTAACTTCACAAAATCGGAAGTAGTTTTGTATCCTACCGCATGAGCTTTGAAAATTCAGCTTCTTTATGCTTGTTGTGGCGACACATATTCGATATAAGAAATTATTTCGGGTCCTGGGGTGAACCACCTTACGGCTCGATTACGACATCCCATACTACTTACATTCACACATATGTGAAATTTATGTGAATCTCTCAGAATAGACTCACGCACATGTGATTACAGGCACGTCAGACTTCCTTTTACGTTTACAAGATACCTTGGTGTTGTGATGACATTGATTTCTGTATACTACGTCTCTTTTATCACTATCGGGTGCATAATTTTAACGCTTTTGCGAGATTACTGCAAACTACACCAGATTTGTCAAAATCCGCTCATACCGACAGGTTTTGACTTTCGAGATTTACACTTTCTGACATATACTGTAATTTTGTAATCATATTTACAGTCAGAGAGATCCTGTATTGGAGAGGCTAATATATGATTTTGATGTCTTCATGCTCCAGGAGCTAAATACAGACAAATACCATTGCCCTGGGTACGCTAGTTATATAAACCCTACTGGGCAGATGAGCCATGGGTAAGGTCTGCTGGTGAAGGAAGGAGTGAAGCATGTGGTACTTGACTTGAGCCAGTGGAATCACAGTGCAAGAGAGGTTCAGGGTATACAAATGCAGATTTGGGGCTTAAGTTGGAACATCATAAATATATATGCCACAGTGGACTGTTTTGTCAGAAAGGAACACTGTGACTGGCTTAAGGAATTGGAGGAATTACCAGGTGATAGGCTACTCATATGTGGAGACTTCAATGCGAGGAACAGAGATTGGGACAGCAGTGGAAAAAACCGACAGGGAATTGCCCTTGCGGATGCCATGGTGGACTCCGATGTGACTAGGTACATCAGTAATAGAAGAAACAGCTGACGCCGGCGCCCTCAGTTTCCACATCTTTTAACTAACATACTGTGGCAAGCTCAGCCCTCTTACACTGCTAAGTTCACACCAATCTCAGTCTATTGGATGGCACAAATCTGATCTCGCATACATGCGGCGCCACTTGAGCCCACAGTCACTAATTCTAGTGTCTTACTGATCGCACAGAGCGTGGCGGATCCATTTCTAACTGTTGCGTACACATCAAATTGTCACTGAGAAATTAGCCTAATTTAACTACTTACGAACCCTGCCGTTAGACTGCCACAATTGATGACCGCTGGGCCCTGTTGCAGGCTGCGTTAGCATTCATGGCTTGATCGAATTTAATACAGCCCGCGTTGTACTTTTGCCGCAAAAGGTTCACCTCTTCCCTTGCAACAACGATGTTGTCAAAGCGCCCTTCTGAACCAGACTTCCTGGCACGAATCCTGTAGAAACGATCTTCCGGATGTTTTTCACGTCATATTCCGCGGCCTTTCATCCATAGGTCTGCGCGGTGTTAATAAATATACATCATATACATATGTGGTGTGCATCATTACGCAAGGGTGCAGTCGCTTGTGAGGCAACCAGGACTGCAAGAGCTGTGAAGAAAAGACAGAACAGAAATACCACTGCAGGAAATCCTCCTGCAGAAACGTCAAGCATTCTTTGTCCACAATATCAAAGCAAATTTCGAGCCAAAATAGGCCTTATCAGCCATCTTAGAACTCACGGCTCCATACTTTCAACCCCTCTGGATGAAATGAATGGTCATCATCATTCTTGATGGACAAACAGCAACAACAAATATACATCGAAACCTGTTTATTCACTTTTCCATTGTGTTGGTTCATGGTATTAAGGCATAATGCCATGAACCAACTCATTGGAAAAGTAAATAAACGGGTTTAGACGTATATGTATTAGTTGCATGTCCTTTACAGGACTTCACAATCAACCTTAGCTATTCTGGCTGTTTGTGAGTGGCAACTTTACATTCAGTAGTTTGCCATTGTTTTCTCAACAATCGATGCTCATACCATTGAATAAAAATCAACACAAAGCGGCCTGCTTTCAGATCACCTGCAGCTGATTTAGAATGCACTATCTGGGATTGCACATCGTATCTGCTACCTCTTCACCACGAACTCCGGCCAGTAATAATGTCAGTTACTGTCAAACCCCTGTTACATGCAGTGAGTTATGTTTCAATAAACATAGCAAAGGAAGTTAAAGCAAGGAAGTTAAAGCTCATACAAATCTGCGAAATGGCAAACAGTTGCCTGTCTCACTGCCCACAATAAAACTCATACAAATCTGGGAAATGGCAAACAGATGCCTGCCAACAACAAAGCTCATACAAATCTGGGAAATGACAAACAGATGAATGTATCACTGCTGACAACAAAGCTCATACAAATCCGGGAAATGGCAAACAGATGCGTGCCTCACAGCCCACAACAAAGCTCATACAATCTGGGAAATGAACATGGTGTGAGCGTCTTTCGTTAAAAAAACAATGGCGAACTACTGAACGTAAACTTGCCTAGTAAATCACAAACGGCCAAAACATGATGGGGTTGACTGCGATGCCGCGTAAAGGATATCAACTAACTTATTTGAAAAAAAAATAATGCTGCAACCTGAGAATTATGTTTGGTTTATTCTACCTCTGCTAATCTTTCTCCAGGAATGCCTGCTAAAGGGATTGAGCTACCGGCCTAAAACTACCAAGGTTTATGGGTTCATTTTCTGACACCTTAATGTGGAGTTCTTGCTCTGTGTGATGCATTCAGCCTTGAAGAGATTAGAACAGGTATTGCAATGCCTAAGGTAGCTTTTTGTAAGATGGAAAATATACTGATGAATAAAAAGATGTTGCAACGAGAAAAAGCGTGTTCACGTGCTACACAGAACCTGTACTTGTGTATTGATGTAAAGTGTTGACAATGAGCAGACAAGCTTAAAAACATCTGATGGCTGTGGAAATGTGATTTCTGAGTAGAATGCAAAGAATACAATGGACAGAAAGAAAAACCAATGACCAAGAAACAAATGAAAACCGTAGACTGATTAGAGAAATTAGACGTAGACAGTCACAACTTTTGGACACGTTATGAGAAGAAATACATTGGTGAATGTTATGACAACTGGCAAAATTATGGGAAAGAGAACATGGGAATGACAGAAATAAATAACTGCATGGCTTGACCACATGGTATGGTCGAGACAAGAACACAGGGCTCATCTACGACTCTGGTGATCGTGTGAGATGGCGAAACATGACCACCCACTCTTTCTGCATGGCACATGATAGTGATGATTATGCATTCAGCAGGCCACTCTGTTCAAATAAATAATAAATCACCATAACATGAGAAGTAGATGGTCATATTTTCTAGAATACGATCACAAGTAACAACATGAATATTATGGCCAAAGTTAGTAACTTAGTCGACAGATCATTCTCATTGCACACCGAACCATTCAGTCCAAAGTGCTCAGATCCCTTCCTCAGTAAATCCCGCAGCGTGGTGTGGCTCACGACACCAGTTCTGTGTTAGTTTATTAATCTTCTTTGGCTTCCTATATAGTGTTCTTGTTTGGCCACAGATTTTAGAACTTTTTTTCTCGCCGTCTGACCATGGTTGTAGACTCACAGTCATCACTTGGAACTTGCAAATGTATTACCTCTCTTAGAGCATTCATAATATCAGACTGGTCCATGGCACACCCGCCCTCCACAGTTTCCTTACCTGCAAGCCTGCTCATTTCACTGTACACCCGCATGCCCTGGCATGAAAATGAAACTAATCTTTGCCAGCCTATGGCTAAAAGTCTTCGTCCACACATACATAACAAAATCACCAAACAATGAAAAGTAAACGGCAAGCTTTACAGACCACGATCACAGGTAACAAAGTGGACGTTGTGACCAATGGCCAAAGGCCAATGCACACAATCAACAGAAACACGCCGATACAACTACAGGAACAACTCTTCATATATATATATATATATATATATATATATATATATATATATATATATATATATATATATATATATATTGTGAGGTGGTAAATATAATAAATTAGAATAAGGACAAGTTTCGCTAGGGGTATTCAGTATGAATGGGGTCTAAAACCCAAACACGCCCTCTATAGGAATTAATATATTGGCTCGTAACCCCCAAGTATTGAACAAGGCAGAAAAGGGTGCAAGTTCAACACTAACATAAAAGAAATGTTTCCCATAGAAGGCTGGGAGATCCGGGAAGTTCTACCACAGACACCCGAGTACTAATAACTCTACCCAGAGGGTGTGTCTATGTGTAAGTGCCCCGCCCCACATTTAATCTCCCACATATATAAACAATGACAAGTATCCCCTGTCATGCACATCCACAGTATTATACAACAGAGGGACAACAACCAATGTTAGACGCACCAACTGGATTACATTGACAGAGGAAAAACAGCCACTGTTAGACAAAAACAGTACAATGACTCACTGTATCACATAACAGTAACAATAACTCACTGTATCACATAACAGTAACAATAACTGGACTATAAACATAAATTTTGGAACAACAGGTTAACAATAAAGTAACTGCAAGGCTTTGTTAAACCAAACAAACAAACAATTGTATTGTGGAAACATTTGGGTTCTGGAAAACCCTGTTGGCTACAATATGACATATACATGAAAGAAATTATTCATATTCAGGCAATGCACACAAAGTATACACCCAAACCAGAAGTTCCAAAAAAATATTTCCCCAAAAAAGGTTCACATCAAATACATGTGTCAAACACAAAACAAAGTAAATAATCCATACAAAGAAATAGATAAAGAAAATCTATCTAATCTGTCTCTAGAACTATCCTATGGGTCTGATGATGACTTCCTCTCCTTCATTATCCACTAGAAAAAGTCTGGCCATAATCACACTCTCTATAATCCAGGAAAACAGCTGCTTTGCATATATCCACCTATTTAGAAAATTGGGGATTGCACACACACACACACAGAACTTTCACTTCTGGATCATATATCCATCGCGAAAAACATGTAGGAGTAATCCATATGAATCCAATGTGGATATACTGTAATCTCTCAAGTCACAGTTGCTAAGTCACTGGGCTAGGAGCGTTCCAGGGTGATATAACAGACAGGTATAAATAAGTCTGAAGCATTCTGGCGTGGCGTGACACACAGGAGTCCATGTGATTGATTCGATCAGGATCAGGCACAAACACTTTCAGTATCTCTTTGGATGAGGAGTGACATCACATAATCCATTAGAATTTCCTGACAGAACTAACTTGAATGGGGCATGAATATTCCAGCCCCTTTCTCTGGGTTAAGATGTAGGTTATTCTTTCTTCAGTTGAATATACGACTTGATTGACGGGAGTTGGTAATGTGCTTGATTATCCATGTCTGGGATATGATGGATGAGAAGATTCAAAGGAAGCTGGGAGTTCACACAATCAGTTGGTAAATCCATACTGGTAAATGATGGTGAATTCCAGACTTATCCATGAGCCTCTGGAATATGACAGTTGAACGTGGAATCAGGCGGTGACTTTTAGAGAGGATATACGCTGAAAACCATCTAGGCCAGGCATGCCTCATGTCTTTGCGGACATTGAAAAGAGTCACACCATCTGTAAGTTCCCAGAGGTAGGGAATCCACTTCCGCATATTCAAAATCCGTTACGTATCCAGGCTTTGACATTCAGGTTCAGGGTGAGTAGCAGTAACCAGCACTCTTTGTAGAATATTAGAGGAGGCTGATATCCCAGTTTCCTGCCTCTAAATCCAAACAAGTTGACTATAAATCCAGTGCGAAGCATGGTGACTAGTGCCAATACTCCACCGCCATCTCTAGCGCCTATGTAGTGAAGAAGAACAGGGTTGATATAGATTAGTTATACAATCCAAACTTCTGATAACAATGTATCATAATAAAACATACATTTATATGATGAATAACAGTGTATCATAATTAAAAATAGAGGGAACAAGAGGGAAGAAAAAAAAAAAGGTGTAGCTAGTTCCCTAGCACTTGTCGCCTACTGTAGAGTTTTGACCCACTCCAAAAGTGAGTAAGGTATCTACTCAATAGGTACATCTCTTCTTGACTGATACTGGAGCTTCCTGGGAGATTTTCTTCACCTCCTAAATATGCAAACATCTTTTGATAGTACCGCTGTCACATCATGGAAAAAGTTCCTGAGACAATGTCCTCATGTACACAATTCATAAATCTCCTTTCCATAGTTACAAACAGCATTATGTGACTACCACTGACAAATGGCAAAAAGGCTAGCTACCCATCAGTCATCTCTTCTTGCATCATCCTCACCATCATCATCATCATCATCATGTGTTTGTCCCCAATGGGGGGGGGGGAGTTAAAAGATCTACTCCAACAGTAACATCATGAATAGAATATACATACTTATAACAGCATTTATTACAGCATCAAGCAGTAACAATCATGAGCATAAATGGTAAAATACTCATAAAAGAGAAATCATGGGAATCTTTTCCCATACACTTGAGATTATGTATATCATACCACATGAAAATCCCATAACATCATTTATGAAAAAAAGCTACAAGACAATCTCTGTGTATTTACAACCAGGTAAACAAAAGATTAACTCCTTAGTGCATGAAAAAGTCAAGCGAGAATATATCTCTCTCTCTCTATCTAACAACCTATATTAAAGTTGTACACAAATGTGAGATAGTAATATTTCTCCCTCATAAGGGCCGAAATACAAAATATGCACTCAGGAAAAAACACTTTAAAACACAGAGACCAGTTGTGAAAAATAAGCATTTAGGAATAAAGTAAGTTCACAAAATCATCTCAGAAGATTGACTCATTGCAAGATTATCTTGTAAGCTTTATGAAGGCTGACTGGACAAAATGGCTATGTCCAGGCTGCGTGACGTAAACCAACATTTCAATGAAAGTGATTCTCCTAATTTTCACACACACAACTTCAATCATGATATTAGTTGCCACAAAGCATTTCCTAATACATAACATGATATGTTGTATATAATATAATGCTCACCTAAAACGCAGAGAATATGTAGCTAATAATTAACCCATTAACAATGGGTCACCCGCTACCATTGGAGACACATGGCGATTCACCAGACCGCTTTGTCTACCAAGCCTTTGTCTAGATTAAGCCTGTGTTTCCGGGGCGCGGCCAATCATTTAACTTAAAACGAAACGAAATTTCGTTTTGTTAATTTTCCCGTCAAATTTTTAATAGCCTCGTGCCTGCAGGTAGCGCATCCTAGCAACGTCTGCTGGAAAAGACTGAGGGATGATGACATATATGTCACATATATATATATATATATATATTGCCTTCATCGACCTCACAAAGGCATTTGATTTGGTCAGACGTGAGGGTCTGTTTAAGGCACTAAAGAAGATTGGATGCCCACCACCTCTTATGTCCATTGTGGAATCGTTCCACACATGCATGAAGGGTATAATCAAGTTTGATGGTGCAACTTCTGAAGAGTTTGAAATCAAGAGTGGAGTTAAGCAAGGTTGTGTACTAGCTCTTAACATCTTTGGAATATACTTTTCACTTCTACTGAAATATGCCTTTCGTGATCAGGATGGTGGTATATGCATTCACTCACGCTCAGATGGCGGCCTCTGCAAAGCTCAGAGATTTAAGGACAAGACCAAAATTAGGAGGGTACTGATCAGAGAGTTGCTAGTTGCAGATGATGCTGCAATTACGACCCACTCTGAGGAAGAATTACAATGTCTACTATCTGCATTCTCCAATGCTTGTTCTGAATTTGGTTTAACAATTAGCAGAAAGAAAGACACAGCTTATATCACAAGGTGCACTTGGGGTACCATCAATCTTTATTGACGACGTCGAACAAGAGATGGTAGACCATTTTACATATCTAGGATCAGTGGTAAATAGCAAATTATCCCTAGATCAGGAAATCAACATCCGGATTGGTAAGGCAGCAACAACAATGAACAGGTTAAGAAAAAGAGTCTGGGAGAACAGGAAGCTCACTGCCAGAACAAAAGTCCTTGTTTATCAAGCCTGTGTCCTTAGTACTCTTCTTTATGGCAGTGAAACCTGGACAACTTACTCACACCAAGAGAAACGTTTAAACAGCATTCATACGCGGTGTCTGCGAAGAATTCTTGGTGTTAAGTGGCAAGACAAAATCACAAATACTGAAGCATTGGAAGATCAGGCTGTGTGACGGTTTATTCCATGCTCAGTCTTCGTAGACTTAGATGGATAAGACATCTTAGGAGGATGGATGATGGTAGAATACCAATGGACATCTTTTTTGGTGAATTACAAATGGGTAAGAGATGTCAGGGTAGGCCTCTACTACGATACAAAGATGTGTGTAAGCGGGACATGATTAATACAGCCATTGATAATGCCCACTGGGATCAAGTTGCCGCTGAACGTGTTGCATGGAGGCAAACATCAGAAATGGAATAAAGACAAAGGAGAAAATTATTGCAGATAAGTCACACACCGAGCGTGTAAGACGTAAGATGGTGCATGATGGTGGAAATGACCACGTGTTCACATGCACCCACTGTGAACGGACATTTACAGCGCGAATTGGCCTTATCAGTCACATTCGCTACCGCCATAGGTAAAAGTTGTCTTTTTGAAGCACAAACTATCGTCTGTCAAGACGGCAAGGTGCCAATGTGTGTGTGTGTGTGTGTGTATAACTTCATCAAAGACAACTAGTCCCTATATATATATATATATATATATATATATATATATATATATATATATATATCATCATCATCTTATCTTCCACTTCTGCTGTCAAGCGCCGTGGGGAGAAATAATTTGCGTTCCAGCGCTCGGTGGGCGGCACTGGATAGTGTCCTTCCGTGTGGTTGTACAATGTCTTTGATGTCGTCAGTCCATTTTCTTCTTGGATATCCTCGTGGTCTCGTCGCAGATGATCTTTGATGTAAGGCCAGTGATGGTAGTTGATGGTGTTGCATTCTAACGACATGGCCAAACCACTTGATCTTCTGTCTTTCAATAAATGCGGCACAAGGTGTTGATCCCACAGTCTGTAAGATAATAACATTTCTTACTCGGTCTCGGAGTAAGTTGGCAGCTCTCCTCAGGCATATCATTTCGCAGGTGTTGATTTTGCGAAAGTGTAATTTGAATAAATTCCAGGTTTAAGATTGGTAGCATAGGGTTGGTGTGAATATGCTGTTCATTATCTGTCGTTTTGCGGACATGAGTATATTTGGATGTTTCAGTAAGGGTTATAGTTGATATGTAAGTGCACTAGCTTTTTCACACACAAACACACACACACACACACGCACGCACGCACGCACACACACGCACGCACGCACGCGCACACACACACATATATATATACACACTCACACACACATACACACCACACACACACACACACACACACACACACACACACACACATATATATATATATATATATATATATATATATATATATACATATATACATATATATATATATATATATATATATACATATATACATATATATATATATATATATATATATATATATATATATATATATATATATATATATATAAGATATTCATTTGTTACCTTATTGTGGGCTGGACTGTTGTGGATCGAACGCACTTCACGGAAAGAAGAGTCATGTGGGATAGTACCTGCTGAAATGAAGTCGTTCTTCTTGCCTTTAACGTCCTTTTTGTTCCCCCAGTCTTTGACAAATCCTCTCAACATACACCAGTAATGTACTGAAACTAGCTTTTGTAATTATTTTTAATATAGATATCTTTGATCTTATGTTAAAGGCAATACCCCAGACACGAAGGGCATAGCCTTTGTTGTATATGAAGATATTTTTGATGCCAAGAATGCCTGCGATAATTTGTTTGGGTTCAATGTTTGCAACCGCTGTTTGGTTGTCTTATATTACCAGTCTGTCAGGGTGAGCTTTGTGTTGTCAAGGTCCTCTTGTTTGTTCCTCTCAGCTTCAACATCGTGTTTTTTCTCTGTACAGAAGACTTGAGATGACATTGCCATTACTCTGATCATTTAGTTGAATGTCTTCTCTTCTTTTTGTCATCCTAATCTTCATCTTGTTCTCCTTTCACATGTTCTCTTCACATAAAAAAATTCTTGCAAGAAATATGGCCTACTAACAGTTGAATGGCAAACTCACCTAAACAAGAACCTCAAACTGCAGAACATATTCTGCCACACTGAGCCAAACACAACTCAAACAGAAACAACTGTTCGGTGTCTGGATGAAACTACCCTAGCGGCTAAACTCTACGGAGATCTGCAGGAAACAATTGTTGAAATCGACAGGACTTCAATCGGATGATAAGAAGAGAAGAAATTTTAGGTTCTTTTCCATGATATTATCCGTGTTTACACAGATTTATCTGTCCTCAATACTACCACCAGCAATGGATGTTGTGCATCATTTAAATATTCCAACCAATACCTGGGACACTGTTCCTACGAGCCAATTTGCCCTAACAATGTGGCAGGGTATATAGCACCAGGCAAGGCGGAATTGGCACCACTCCACATTGTCTTTGTTCCCCCTACGCTTCTTCTTGATGATCTAGTATCGTTTTCTTCCATCTTCACTTCTTGTCATTCGATGTTCTAGTCATGTTGTCTTCACCTAACAAATCTTGTCATTCAATGTTCTAGTGTTTTCTTCCTTGTACATTGTCATTTGATGTTCTATTGATGTTTTCTTCATCCTACACTTCTTGTCATTCAATGTTCTAGTGATGTTTTTGTCCTCTTACACTTCTTGCCATTCAATGTTTTTCTTTTTCTTCCTAGGCTTCTTGTCACTCAATGCTCTACTGTTTACCTTAGAACTCTGCTTCTATGTAAAATATATTTTCTTTAAATGAGTGCTAGCTGAGACTCCCAAGTAGCTTTGTGTGAATGATTCTAAAAGTTAATGCCTAGTCTGCAATTCATAAAGCACGCGACAGGCATTCTTGTCAAATAAATTACTATATACCGGGTGTTTGTAAAGTCTCAATATACTTTGCATGTAAAACAAATATGAAAAATGAAGAATATGATGTCATTAAAATTTGTGCTAAAATCCGTAAAATTAGTTACAATAGTCACTGCTATGGTCTGACACTGTTTAGGGGAAGCTGGAAAGTACCAATCAAGTACTCATTATAACAGGTATTGGAAATGTCCACCACGGGCTTCAAGAAATGATTGTACACGTCTCTTCATATTATCAAACACCTTCTGCAACGTGTCTGTCGTTATTTCTTCCGTTGATAACACCATTCTGTTTGAAGTGCAAAGAATTACTCCACCAGACGACAGCCATTCGCTGCACGATGGACTGTGGAGCACATTTTTTGACAACATCATGTACTTCATTTTTCAAATTTGTTCTACATACAAAGTGTAGTGAGACTTTACAAGCACTCTGTATATCCAGTAGTCATTCTTACTGATCACTAGGGTCTCTACATCACAAACTGGCCAAGCAGACTTCCTCAAAAGGGTGTGTTCATTTTCATCATTCACTTCACGAACTGCCTTTATCCAAGGACAGACTAGGCCATATGGGATATAAAACCCGATGGAATAATTTAAATTCTTCTGCCTTTAACCTGTTTAACTAATGCACTTTGTTCTGCGGTCCTGTGCATATAGGCTTAGGGTAAGTTTGTATGTTGTGACGTGCTCTGGGACAGGATTGTCTGTTTTGTTCATTCAAGATGTGACGATAACTGTCTGTGACAGAGGAGGAGGAGATAACTACTGGAACTTTGCCGTCTTGACAGATGCAAGTTTTTTTTTTACATTGTGCTTAAAAAAAAAAAGCATAACAACCACACCATGGGTAGAATTATACCTTTCCCATAGCACAAACCCTGGGTTAGTTAGTTATTAGTCGAGGTTCCAACTTCACGGCAACGGGTTGTTTCCATTATGCTCCGTTCCTGTGCCAGTGAATATCACTCAAAGTGCTCCCCACTGTCCAATGTGAAAAGTGGAATAGGCAGGAGTCTCGGCAATCCAACAGCCCACACAGGTTTTTCACACTATACCAGCACTCGATCCTCTCAGTGATTGATTATGGACTAGGACTGCTCACTGTCTCAAAGAGTAAGCTGGTGAAATTAGAGCGCATACAGAACGAAGCGATGCGAGTCATTCTGGGATGCACCAGAGACACCCCAGTTGTGTGTATGCGTTACATCCTTGGTTTGCCGCCTGTTGCAGGTAGGCTCAAGGTGATGCAGGCGAAGGCATACCTCAGAGTAGCTGCAGACACAATCACCCGTTGCATGAGGCGCTGGACGCCGTTAAGGGTCAAGGACTGATAAGAGGGAAATCATGGATGGCTCAGGCGGAGGATACGATCAGGCAGGTGTGCCCCTTGGAGAAAATTAGGAGAGAAGAAGAGTGGGTCAGAGTGTAAGCGGAGCAGGCAGACTTGTGCAGAGTTATAATCACATTGAGCCGGGAGTGCAGGGAGTGGCCAGCAGAGGCCACGGAAGTGGAAATCCAGCAACTAATTCAGGATAATGCTCATTCAGGTGATGTGATTATCTACACAGACGGGTCGGTGTTGAGAGGTAGGAGAAGTGCCTGGGGGTTCTTAGCAAAAGCCAATGGTCGACGTTTGGTGCAGGAGAGCCTGGCATATGATACCACAACATCTAGCTTAAGAATGGAGGTGGAGGCGGTCAGTGCAGCTTTCCGCTGGACGGAGAATACGATACACACACACACATAGTGATTGTAACTGAATCAGAAAGCATGCTGAGTAGGGTGAAGACAGGCAAGCTTCGTGCAGAGTGGCTTGCTTCGCTTCGGAAGTCACGGGTGACAAGCATCGTCTGGATCTTTTCTCCGGGGCATGCTGGTGTGCTTGGGAATGAAAAGGCGGACAGATTGGCTGGCTCGGCAAAACTTGGAGAATTGATGTATGACTAAGCAGATGTGGTTGCGACCTTGTGGGAGCATGTGTACACCTCGGGGGAGCAAATGGATCACCATGGTCTGGCAAGACTGCGACAACGAGGGGTGACGAGGGGATCTGGCCGACGATCAACGCTCAGAGGAAAGGCGAGACGGACATATAATCAGATTGCTACGGGTACTATTAGTGTTGGAACTCTTCGCTGTCTGCTGAGGATGGGGACGGAGCGCTTATGGGAATGCCCCGAATGCTGTGATGTCGTTTCCAAAATCAATCAATCAATCAATCAATCAATCACTGTACATAATAGCGCTGCCAGAATGCCAACACAAAATTAATCCACGAAAACCACAGTTCATCGTCGATGGACTCGGCAGTCACCAGAAAGACCTCATTGACCTGGGTTTTCTCACATGGCTCGGTATTTTACCGCAGGGCGCCCCGCCGAAAGTGTCGCATAAAGCACGAACTCCGCAGCTTCAGCGCCGACTCCCGGGAGTCTCCTGAAAAATGCACTCGTGAACCGAAAAGGCAAATCAGTCTATTCAGCAACAGCCGGTAGCCATTGTTCCGAACATGCAGGTCACTGTACAGGACAGATGTAAAAGCATTCTCCGTGAATTTCAAAACCTGGGTTGAAATGTAGAGAGCATGTATTGCTTTTAAATGACCTAACACAAAATTAGTTAAGTTTTTTTTTCTTCCTTGGTGTTCAGTCTACTACTTCAGGCTACTAAGGTCATGATGGCAGCCCCTGTAGCACAGTGGCTAGCACATTAGCCTCCCAGCCCACTAGTTTGTGTGTTCAATTCAGACCAAGGTAGATTGTTTTAAATGTATCATATCGACCCAGCCTAAAATTGGTACAAGGAAGTGTCCACGGAAATAAAGGTAACAATAGAATGCTGATTGGTGTATGCATTTCTGGGGCTATCACCATATACCGATATTTGTCCCAGCGTGCTCCAGGTTCTTGTATTTTACTGACACGATAATAGTGTTGTAGCAGAGGTATTGGCTTGCCGAAATCAGCAGCCCGGGCAAATTTTCAAGGTGTTGACGAATGTTCCCTCTCTACTCGTGCCCCTGATCTACTTTTGCAACGTAGGTCATTCATTCTGTAGCATGTCCCTTGCAGAACCTCGCTCCCATAACAACCTTCTGGAAAACTTCTCAGTTATAAGCAAGATGTCCCGCGTCCGATACACCCATCTGGAGATCATCTGCCACATCCGGCATCCACATTCTCTTTGGCCTTCCTCTTCCTCTCTTCCCAGGCATATACCCCTCCATTATTGTTCTCTCCAAACATTTCAAGTGACCAACATATTTCAATTTTCTTTGTGTTATCGTCTTTAATAGCCCTATTGTCTTCTGAGTGGATGTTCTATTATGTTTTCTCAGTGAATGTCCTGTTCTGTTTTCTCAGTGGATGTCCTATTATTTTCTCAATGGACATTGCCATGATCCAAAACTAGCCTAAACAAAGTTAATGCAAGTAGCGACAGTGGTTAAATAGATCAACACAACCAAAGAGGGTTAAAAACACCAGTGACAGTAAACAGTAATCAAATACAACTCACAACAGGCGTAACACAAGGGTTCAGGCGAACAATGGTCAGTGAACACTACAGACTAGTCACGTGACAGGATGAAAAGGTCAGACGGTGGTTAGACGTTTAGATCATTCGGGCAAGGGATAGCTAATCCGCTAACATCGAACGAAATAAGATCTACTACCCGACATCAGCGACTGACTGAAACTGTAATTTACTAAGTGTCCAGTTTAAACGAAAGAGTACATCATATCTGACAGCCGTTCATTATCTCCACCGAAGTACTAATGTGTCTGCAAAATATCTTGTAGACGCTGATAGGCCATATTCTAGAACGGCCATCGTAGTGTGAACAGTGTTAGGAGTTCGTACAGGAAGAGACAGTAAGTTGGTCCTCTTTACTATTTTATAAACAAGTATTCACTGTAACAGATGACTAAGACTATGACGCCAGCTGCTACACGGAAGTAGGGACTCCGATGAACAACTGCCTAATGCCTAGCAGTGTCACATATTACACGGGGGTCAGTCTTGGTCGACGTGGGAGCTGTTACACCGTGAGAATGCATGCATTGTTCAGCTGCTGTTGATATACTAGGCAAGTGTTATGTTTAGTATTTTGCCATTGCTTTCTGAACGACCGGCTTCCATACCAGCACGTTATAACACAACGGGACACGGTCTGCTGCACAAATCGGTCGCAGCTGAGCTTCGAACGCCTGGTACCTGGCTCACGAACCGCATTCGCGCTTTGGCCACGGAGACCGGTGTACACACACACACACACACACACACACACACACACACACACACACACACACACCATATACTGTTGATTCTCTTCTTAAAAGTGAGAAACATGTACACTTTATTATTATTCTTTAATTCTGACCTAAATAAAAATTGTAAATGGGTAGTAAAATATGCAGCTTTCAATGTAAATGTATGCACAAATTGTTGGCATGCTTATTATAGACACTGGCACTGTAATGTTATTGTAGGATGGCAAAGCAAATCAAATAGATTTGTGTAATGATTTATTAATGCAAGATCTGACCAAAAGGAAATAATTGAAATGGGCTCATATTAAACCCAGCAACAAGCTTCTAAAGTAAATCATAATACACTATTAATAAAGCCCACAGAAACCATATATATATATATATATATATATATATATATATATATATATATATATATATATATATATATAATGATATTGATATTGATATGTATGGGACAAGGAAATAGAACAGATGGTGTCACTATTTTATTAATATCATATGATTTGAATCCATGAAAGATTTAATAATGTTAGTTAGTTGCATATCCTTTACAGGATGTCACAGTCAACACCAGCATATTTTGCTGTTGTGATTTCTTGGCAAGTTTACATTCAATAGTGTGTCAGTGCTTTCTGAATGACCCCCCCCCCCCCCCATACCATTTTAAAAACAAAAACGCAAGGCAGTCTGCTGCCAAATCGCCCACATCTGTGTTTTGAACGCGGGTTTGCGACGTTACGAACTGCGTACATTACCTCTTTGCCAATGGGCTGGCTTTAATAATGTTGTTGATTAATATCAATTACTCAATTAATGTAACTCAGAATAATATTTTTGTATATGCAGACTACCATTCTCTGTGGAGTTACAGACACGATTCGTAATCCTGTATACAAGGGTTCAAAACACAGCGGTGATGGGTTTGTTTTTCGAAAAAGGTATAGGTGCCAGTCATTCAGAAAGCAATGGCAAACTACTGATTATAAGATTTGCCTAGGAGTCACGAACAGCCAAAAATGCTGCGGTTGACTGCTACGTCCAGTGAAGGACATGCAGCTAAAAAATATGCAGACTAAATAACTCATGGTTTTGTTATTTACATTTTCTAAAGTGCATGGTTTGGCATTTTATAAAAGGTGAAAGTCACCACACATCTTAAGGCTTATTACATTATTCACAATTTTTATTATTACATGACAGTCGTGGTGCATAGTTTTGCATTTGCAAAAATGTGCCATATTATTAAAATGGCTTTAGGAGGAAGGAGGAGGAGGAAGAATGAGAAGGAATTGGCGGAGGAGGGGTTGGAGTGAAGGGAGAGGCATGAAGAATAGGGAGCTTAAGGTTCTAACGGTGGCCATTAAAATAACGAGTTATCCCCCTTAGCGATAAAAAAAACCAAGAGCAGTTATCTGCCCTTAGATTATGTGTTTTGGTTACACTTTTCCAAAGGGGATTTAGACCGTTTCCCTCTTTGCCTATATTACATGATAAACTGACCCACAAACATAAATATATCAGCTTAGAATTGACCCACAGACTTGAATAAGGTATCGTTGGATTTGTTTTTTTTTCCAAACGGTATCCAAATATGCAGCTTATATAATTAAAAAGCAATTTAGAAAATGTTACTAAAGTGGCTAGTAATACTTATCAGCTTAATAATTACCATTTGTATTCAAACTCTTTATTGTTCAAATAAAAGTAAAAATCAGATAATGCATCATATGTTGAGTACAGCAATGACAACCACAAATCATGCAGATAAACTAAAGTCTCATTCTGGAAGACATACAGAACTGTAGGACCTTACTGGTTATGCTATACCACCACACAGGCCATCTCATATAGTTATTACATTGTGTCAGGTCTTAGTTAGATATGACTGAGCTACCGTATGACAGTAGACGGTACTACCTGCTTCTGTTAGCGCCGAATGTTGGGCGACGCTTACCAAACCCGACACCACACAATGTGCCAACGGCTTCGGGCGGAGGAGCGCAATTGGGAGGGTACAAGCCTTATCCTAGTGCGTGGAAATGCAACCTAAAGACTAAATATCATGGCAGGGCAGACAAGGCCCTAAGCCTTGGTTGGCAACTGGTCTAGGATTGAAGCTCCGACAATTAGAGCATTGCTTTGCTGATCCGGCAGCTTCTGCAGCTTGTCTTGTTCCAGACATATTGGTTTACCTTTCCTCTGGAGTACACTAGACAGTCCGAGAGAGGGATCATGCTGCATGGGCAACACATGGTCTCTAAATCCAGCCCAGGCTTTGTGTTACGGAGAGGTATAACACCATTTTACAAACTACAAACTTTTACAAGACGGCAAGGTGCCAATCAGTCACTTACTTTATTCCTCACACATTGGCCAGATCAAAAAAGTCAAACAACAACTACAAGTTTAAAAATATCAGTAGAACAGTTAAATAACAATAAACAAGGGATCAAAATAATAATCCAAACTATCTGTTACGATAAGACGATAATCTAGCAGACGTACTTGGCACACTGTAATTTAATACGAGAAATACAGTGACAAGAGACATAGAAGATAACAACAAACTGTCAGAATATCTGTAAATTATAAACATAAAGTGTTCCTAAAAATCTATTAAAACTCTGAATTACTGACCAAAATGTTTGCAAATCAGAAGCAAATCACTTGACGCTATAATTTAATTATTAATATTTATAATTATGTTTGTATACTTTGTGGATACATACATCCTATGTTTATTATGAATTGCCAGATTGAAAGAGCATTAAATTGTCAAGATGAGAGAAGAATGCCGTAGATACTAGCAGTAGACCAGTACCACGACAAGTGAAGAACAAGTAGGTAGAAGACCAAATGTACCTAAACAAGATCCAGTCGCTCAAGGGATACTACCAACAGCATCTCAAAGTTGTTAAATAATAGAATAATTATCATTGTCCATCATCACAAATAAAATGATTTCATATCTGTCATACGTCTAACCATCATTCGATCATCGTACATTATCATGGTACCAAAGATGTATAGATCATCATAGTAAGATATATGTCATTTCGATGGTGCATACCATCGGATATAAGAAAAATATTTATCTCAATAAAGGCGATAAAAGAATTTTCAGACGTACATGAGAACTAGATACTGAATATACTAGTCATTAGAAGATTAACAAACCAACACGATACAAAGGATAGTATTCAAGAACAAATTGAGAAAAGAAGGATAACGAAATTGTTTGTAAGGAAGTAAATGATCCATTGGAGGTATGAAATGCCACATTATTTTACAACTCATAATGTAATATGTCAAGTTCTTTTTTCTTTTTTTTTTTGTTGCATATCTTTTTACAGGACATCGCTGTCAACACCAGCATCTTTCAGCTGTATGTTTATTTTTTGGCAAGATTACGCTCAGGATGTCGAGTTAAATAATTGGAAAACATAGGGAGACATAGTAGAACATAATTCATAAATAAAGAAAATACTTTATAAATTGAGACATAATGTAAACGGAATAACAATAATAATAAAAGACTGACTTATGAGCTATAACTTACAGGACAAAAGTCACAATATTCTAAAATAACTAAATTAAGAAAGAATAACTGAGGAAAAGCAAACATAAAACAACTAAATAATCATAATGGAATTCAATATAATTAGGTATAGATTAACAATAGTTGATAAATATGCATAGATACATGAGATTTCAGAAAACATATCATACTAGATAGCTTCACATTAAACATGGAGCACAAAAGAGATTACAAACATATCTTCAGA
This sequence comes from Cepaea hortensis, assembly GCA_963921405.1. NCBI lineage: Eukaryota > Metazoa > Mollusca > Gastropoda > Stylommatophora > Helicidae > Cepaea > Cepaea hortensis. The sequence goes on along the minus strand of OY992879.1, from coordinate 140,346,859 downwards.
AGACTGAAACACATAAATGTGGGCTACAAACTATAGACAAGAGGTAAAAGTGAATATCAACCAAGTAGAACAAATAAATTTAATTAAACCCAATAATAGGTATAAAATAATTTAAAAACACTAAATACTTTAATATTAACACAATTGAAAATACTAAGGTACACATAACTATACCAAATAGCAGTTAGAATTTAGACATATAAACCCAACAGACTTAGGACTAGACCAAAAATGAAACAGTTATACTATGGCAACCAACAAATAGCTCACCAAGGCCATTAACATGTTTTACTAAGTGTTCTCAATGGGCGAGTCTGGTGACAAGATTTTTGTAACAGACATTATTTATATACAGCAAAAACCGACAATGACAGACAAAATACGTGGGTTATTGAATGGAATTGATTATTCTGATCTCTTCGACCTTAGACTAGTTGCCCTGCCATGACAGTCAGTCTTTAGCATGCATTTCTTCACACTAGGATAAGACTTGTACCTTCCCAATTGCGCTCCTCCACCTAAAGCCATTGACACAATGTGGGATGTCGGGTTTGGTGAGCTCCTCCTGACATTCGGTACCAACAGAAAGCAGGTAGTACCGTCTACTGTTATAGCTCAGCCATATCTGACCAAGGCCTGACTCACATCTTCCCATAAATGTCAGGAAAACTTAATAAGATATTGAAGATGAATCACACCTCAAACATGTGTGAGGAACGTACGCCATTAAGGCACGGCAAATTCCTCAAATCAACCTCATACACGTGCGAGGGGCTTATGCAATAAAAGCACGGACACGTTGTCTAACCACATTTCTGCACAGTGGGCAATTTTTCAGTTGTGCAGCACAATCTGTACATGAAACAAGGTGTCCACAAGGAAGGAAAACCATTGCTACTTCCTTCTCCATGCAAATTTTGCACATTGTCCGCTCGCGAAGCTGGTTGTTCTGTTTTTTCAGCTGTTGCATGACTTCTAGAGAATGAGAAAGTATATTAGACAGGTAGAAAACATAGTGGCTACAAATAAACTATTGCTAACTTTTAAAATAGTCGTGTCTCTAAATCATTTGTAATTGTAAATTACCAGGACTGTACGACGAGTAAAGTTAACCAGCTTCAAAAGAAACAACACTTCTAGTGTGGATGATTGTAAAGCAGGCAAAGTTACATTCTAATGTTTCTCCACAGATGTGAAGTTCCAATACTGGTCTTGCACACCCCGCTAGCTTCTGAGCATGAGAAGAGGGGGACAGCTCTGCAGTGGAGATGCCACTTCAGCACCGGATCAGGAGAAACTTCTGCAACAACCTCACCCCAATAGATGCAAGCTCTTTTCAGGGCTAAAATTAAATGAACACCATTGCATCGGATTGAAGAGTTAAAACTCATTGTTTCAGAGGATTAGAATCAACTGATAAAGTTGACTAGTTACATACGATGTTTTATCATTAATATTCCTGTATGCGAGTGTGGCCAGTTAACTGAACCAGCCACAGAAGAAACAGCACTAGTTATGTGATGTGACTCAAATATAAAACAGTTCACGACAGAATAATACTTTTTTTTTTTGTACATAGAGAGATTATAAGATAAGCAATGTTAGCCAGTCAGAAGAAACATTTTTTAAATGTTAAAAAGGAAATTAACCCCAAGGCGTACAGCTTGGTCAAACACAGCTCTCTTGAACTAAGAACAGCAAGTGCATCTTGTTTGGCTCTGGCTGAGAACAATTCCATAGGCTAACTTTGATCCAATTAGAAAAACCACAAAAATGTATGTTGGGTGCTTCTTGAGCGAAAGTGTACTCATGCAGCACAGAAATTATTAGTTATAAGTTTATAAGAAACATGTTCAAAAACAATCCAAGCCAAACAAACCATTCTATCATTATGTGTATCTCCAAGTGTGCCTATGTGTGTAACTGCGTGTGGGTGGAGAATCTGTATTTGTATGGGTTTGTGTATGTTCACTGTGAGCATGTCATTGCGTGTTTATCTGGGTGTGCCGGCATGTCAGTTTTTGTGTGTCTGTGTGTGTGAGTGCACGCAGGTATGTATGTCAGGTAACATGTTATTCCATGTATATTAGCGCACGTATCAGTATGTTTACTGCCCCATGAATTTAACATGCATAATGCACAACATGTAACTGAATGTGCCCAGTTTGTAACTCTTTTAAAATAAATGTCAATCGTTCATCATAACAATAAATCATTCTATCTTACCAGTTATCCTCTTGCAATACACCAATGACACACACAGACAGCTGCGTTATAAAACCACAGCTTTAGACAGAGTAAATTAATGCTAACAAGTATATATTTGAATGTTAGCCTAAGCCTGCACTTTCTGCACAAATAAATCGTGAAAAGAATTTCTTACTTATATTTTCTGACCATATAGGCTTCTCCTTATGTTTGGTGCCAGCATTACGAACTTCAGCAACATCGTTGGATACTGATGGCACATCACAGACCTTGCATACTTTCTCAGTTTTTCTCTTGATGCCTTCACCACCAGATTGACGTACAAACATTCACGCAAGCAGATAAGATAGAACTGATTAACTTACAAAGATTATGATAAATTCATTTGTTGGAAGAAAATGCTCACAAAAATTAAACCTACAGAACGTAATCTGAAATAACAATCAATCAATCAGGTTCTATCTCCACAATGAAGGTTGGCTTCAATGGATCTCTAACACTGTCAGTATCTTGCCCTGACCGTACATTATGTCAGATTAATGTCCGCCTATCTCTTGATGTTATCTTCCCAATTGTATCGTTGTCTACCTCTTGCTCGCTTGCCCTCAACTTTGCCCTACAGTATGGTTTTTATAAGAGTATTGCATCTTAATATGGCTGAAATATTTCAATTGCCTCTTATTTATTTCTTTCATCAACCCTCTTTTCATTCCAAGTTTTTCTAGAACCTCTGTATTTGATTGTTTTTGTTTCCATGAAATACAACATATTGGCATGTATATCCACATCTCCAGGGTGTCTATTCAACTTTCTAGTGGCTTGTTCAATGTCCAGGATTCCGCGCCATACAGTAGCGTTGAATTAATAATATACGTAACATTTGACAATTCTCATTTTTAATGCGTTGTTAATCTCTCTAGATGTTAATACTGATTTTATGCTGCTGAAAACATGTTTGGCCATTCCTATTCTCTCTTTTATTTGTATTTCACTTTTGCAATCAGAAATAACAAGCACCAACTGTAATATTCATTCATACATTCAGTAGCATGTCCTTTGCAGAACCTCGCTCACATAACAACCTTCCGGAAAACCTCTCGATCATAAGCAAGATGTCCCGCGTATGTTACACCCATCTGGAGATTATCCGCCACATCCTGCACCCATCTTCTCTTTGGCCTCCCTCTTCCTCTCTTCCCAGGTATATAACCTTCCATTATTGTTCTCTCCAAACTTTCGTGACGTTTCAAGTGACCAAAATATTTAAATTTTCTTTGTTTTATCGTCTTTAATAGCCAACCTTCTTCAATATTCAACTCTTGAAGTATGGATGCATTTGTTCTTTTCTTTACCCAAGATATTCTTAGAACTCGTCTATAATATGTATATTCAAAGGCGTTTATGCGCTGTTCAGCTTGTTTAGTAAGTGTCCATGTCTCACAGGCGTATGTCGCAATGGGAAAGATGCATGCTCTTAAAAAAATCTAATTTTTGTAGTTCTGTCTGTCCCACTCCATAATTTATTCAGCTGTTTTAGTCTTTGAAGAGCAATTAATAGTCGCCTTTTAATTTCTTTCATTGTGTCACCGTTGTTGGTACTCAATGACCCAAGATAATGAAAATTTTCCACTACCTCAAATTTTCCCCCATTAATGTATATTTCTTTCTCCATAGTAGTTTTATCTGTATGCATTATCTTTGTTTTTGCTATGTTAAGATATAAGTTGTGATTTTCACTATTCAATTGGTTGAGGCTATAAGGTTTTCTATGCCATTCTGTGTTGTGGATAGTAATACTGTATCATCAGCATATCGAATCTCTGGTATGTCATGACCGCCGATATTTAGGGCATCATATAGCTCCTTGTTTATATCATCTCATACATTTCTCATTATATTTTCGGCGTACAGGTTAAACAAATAGGGTGACAGCACGCCGCCCTGACGGACTCCTTGCTTGATGTCAAACCAATCTGATGCCTCGCCATCTATTCTAACTGCTGCTTGTTGGTCTAGATAGAGCATTTTTATGAGTTGTACTACATGTGATGGAAAGCCCATATTCCTCATGATTTCCCAAAGTTTCTGATGTTGTACACAGTCAAAGGCCTTTGAATAATCCACATAACATGAGAATAGGTTTACATTAAATTCTCTGCACTTCTCTATTATTAAAGACATGTTGAATATGTGATCTCTTGTTCCTCTTCCTTGTCTAAATTCAGCTTGAACCACGTTAATCTCTTCTTCCATTTTCTTACGAAGTCTTCCCATTATGACATTTAGTAGAATTTTACTTGCATGACTGATCAGGGCAACAGTTCTATAGTTGGTGTCAAATTTCAGGTTGCCCTTTTTGGCATTGGAATAAAGATAGTTCTCTTTCAATCTTTTGGCCATACACCATATTTCCAAATCTGTGTACATAATGCATGATATATGTGTATGCTTTCTTCTCCTCCCGCTTTAATTAGTTCAGCTGGTATCTCATCACATCCAGGAGATTTACCATTCTTCAGGTTCTTTATAGCCGGAACAATTTCATCTAATGAGGGTTCAGGTTCTGTCTCTGCTGTCATTGGCTCATGTATCTCATTCATATCCTCACTGTCACTCATATCATACATTCCACTACAGTACTCCTGCCATCTTTCTACAATTTGTCTAGATTCTGTTAAGGTATTTCCCATCTTGTCACAGATAACATTCAATTGAGGTTGAACATTTCTTGTCAATAACTTCATTTCTTTGAACACTTCATAATCTCTTCCAATCTTATGATATTGCTCTATTCTGGTACAGCAATCTTGTATATATTGATTTTTGTCCTTTCTTGTGTTATTTCTTATTTTTCGAATTAAAGATTTATACTTCATTCTGCTGTTATCGGATTCATCTCCTTTCTGTTTCAGCTCCCTTCGTTGTTTTATTAATTCTAACGTGTCTGATGCAATCCATGGCTTAAGTTGCTTTTTCTTGGTCGGAATTAAATCTTTGGCTGCAGTTATCAAGATATCCCTAGCTTGTACTGCCAGGTCATCAGGTGTCATTTCTTCTTGTACAGACATCAAGACCCCAAAGAGATTCTTAACTTCTGCAGTGAATGCATCCGGTATTTTTTGTGAGATCAAAACGAAGTGGCTTTGGTACTCGGATAAGCTTTTTGAGTTTTAATTTAAGATCTGCTTCTAATAACTGATGATCTATATCACAGTCTGCACTTCGTAGGGTTTTTGCAGATGTTATGCTTGATCTCCATCTTCTTTGCATTAAAATATAATCTATCTGATTTTTGGTAATACTGTCTGGAGACTTCCATGTGAAGAGTCTTCTTGGATGTTGTTTAAAAAGCGTGTTGGCTATCGTTAACTCATTTTCTGTGCAAAATTCAATTAATTTGTCACCTGCATCATTTCTATTTCCTAATCCAAATGTTCCTAAAACGTGTCTCTCATTTTCAGCTCTTCCTGTACCTACTTTTGCATTAAAATCTCCCATTATTATTGCTATATCATTATGACCAATCTTATTTAATGTGTCTTGTAGTGCGTTGTAAAAATCTTCAATTTCGTCCTCCTCTGCTGTTGAAGTAGGTGCATATATCTTTATGAAAGTTGTGTTTTTTGGATGGCCTTTAAGTCTAATAGGTCTTTCTCCATGCAAATTTTGCACATTGTCCGCTCGCAAATCTGGTTGTTCTGTTTTTTTTTCCCAGCTGTTGCATGACTTCTAGAGAATGAGAAAGTATATTAGACAGTTAGAAACCAAAGTGGCTACAAATAAACTGTTGCTAACCTTTAAAATAGTCGTGTCTCTAAATCATTTGTAATTGTAAATTACCAGGACTGTACGACGAGTAAAGTTAACCAGCTTTAAAAGAAACAACACTTCTTGTGTGGATGTTTGTAAAGCAGGCAAAGTTACATTCTAATGTTTCTCCACAGATGTGAAGTTTCAATAATGGTCTTGCACACCCCGCTAGCTTCTGAGCATGAGAAGAGGGGGACAGCTCTGCAGTGGAAATGGCACTTCAGCACCGGATCAGGAGAAACATCTGCAACAATCTCACCCCAATAGACGCAAGACCTTTTCAGGGCTAAAATTAAATGAACACCATTTCATCCGATTGAAGAGTTAAAACTCATTGATTCAGAGGATTAGAATCAACAGATAAAGTTGACTAGTTACATATGATGTTTTATCATTAATATTCCTGTATGCGAGTGTGGCCAGTTAACTGAACCAGCAACAGAAGGAACAGCATTAGTTTTTTGATGTGACTCAAATATAAAACAGTTCACGACAGAATAATACTTTTTTCTTGTACATAGTGAGATTATAAGATAAGCAATGTTAGCCAGTCAGAAGAAACATTTTTTTTAAACGTTAAAAAGGAAATTAACCCCAAGGCAAATAGGTTGGTCAAACACACTCTCTTGAACTAAGAACAGCAAGTGCATCTTGTTTCTCTCTGGCTGAGAACAATTCCATAGGCTAACTTTGATCCAATTAAAAAAAAACACAAAATGTAAGTTGGGTGCTTCTTGAACGAAAGTGTACCCATGCAGTACAGCAATTATTAGTTATAAGTTTATAAGAAACATGTTCAAAACAATCCAAGCCAAACAAACCATTCTATCATTATGTGTATCTCCAGGTGCGCCTATATGTGTAACTGTGTGTGGGTGGAGAATCTGTATTTGTATGGGTTTGTGTATGTTCACTGTATGCATGTCATTGCGTGTTTTTCTGTGTGTGTGCCCGCATGTCAGTTTTTGTTTGTCTGTGTGTGTGAGTGCACGCAGGTATGTATGTCAGGTAACATGTTATTCCATATATATTAGCGAACGTATCAGTATGTTTACTGCCCCATGAATTTAACATGCATAATGCACAACATGTAACTGAATGTGCCCAGTTTGTAACTCGTTTAAAATAAATGTCATTCTTTCATCATAACAATAAATCATTCTATCTTACCAGTTATCCTCTTGCACTACACCAATGACACACACAGACAGCTGCGTTATAAAACCACAGCTTTAGACAGAGTAAATTAATGCTAACAAGTATATATTTGAATATTCGCCTAAGCCTGCACTTTCTGCACAAATAAATCGTGAAAAAAATTTCTTACTTATATTTTCTGACCATATAGGCTTCTTCTTATGTTTGGCGCCAGCATTACGAACTTCAGCAACATCGTTGGATACCGATGGCACATCGCAGACCTCGCTTACTTTCTCAGTTTTTCTCTTGATGCCTTCACCTCCAGATTGACCTACAACCATTCACGCAAGCAGATAAGATAGAACTGATTAACTTACAAAGATTATGAAATATTCATTTGTTAGAAGAAAATGCTCACAAAAATTAAACCTACAGAACATAATTTGAAATAACAATCAATCAATCAGGTTCTATCTCCACAATGAAGGTTGGCTGCAATGGATCTCTAACACAGTCTGTCTCTTGCACTGACTGTACATTATGTCAGATTGATGTTCGTCTAACGCTTGATGTTATATTCCCAATTGTATCGTTGTCTACCTCTTGCTCGCTTGCCCTCAACTTTGCCCTCCAGTATGGTTTTTATAAGAGTATTACATCTTAACATGGCTGAAATATTTCAATTGCCTCTTATTTATTTCTTTCAGCAACCCTCTTTTCATTCCCAGTTTTTCTAGAACCTCTGTATTTGATTGTTTTTGTTTCCATGAAATACAACATATTGGCATGTATATCCACATCTCCAGGGTTTCTATTCAACTTTCTAGTGGCTTGTTCAATGTCCAGGATTCCGCGCCATACAGTAGCGTTGAATTAATAATATACGTAACATTTGATAATTCTCATTTTTAATGCGTTGTTAATATCTCTAGATGTTAATAACTCTAGATGTTATGCTGCTGAAAACATTTTCGGCCATTCCTATTCTCTCTTTTATTTGTATTTCACTTTTTCAATCAGAAATAACACGCACCAACTGTAATATTCATTCATTCATTCCGCAGCATATCCTTTGCAGATCCTCGCTCCCATAACAACCTTCCGGAAAACCTCTCGATCATAAGCAAGATGTCTCGCGTCTGATACACCTATCTGGAGATCATCCGCCACATCCTGCACCCATCTTCTCTTTGGCCTCCCTCGTCCTCTCTTCCCAGGCATATAACCTTCCATTATAGTTCTCTCCAAACTTTCGTGACGTTTCAAGTGACCAAAATATTTCAATTTTCTTTGTTTTATCGTCTTTAATAGCCAACCTTCTTCAATATTCAACTCTTGAAGTATGGATGCATTTGTTCTTTTCTTTTCCCAAGATATTCTTAGAACTCGTCTATAACATTTATATTCAAAGCGTTTATGCGATGTTCAGCTTGTTTAGTAAGTGTCCATGTCTCACAGGCGTATGTTGCAATGGGAAAGATGCATGCTCTTAAAAATCTAATTTTTGTAGTTCTGTCTGTCCCACTCCATAATTTATTCAGCTGTTTTAGTCTTTGAAGAGCAATTGATAGTCGCCTTTTAATTTCTTTCATTGTGTCACCGTTGTTGGTAATCAATGACCCAAGATATTCAACATTTTCCACTACCTCCAATTTATCCCCATTAATGTATATTTCTTTCTCCATAGTAGTTTTATCTGTATGCATTATCTTTGTTTTTGCTATGTTAAGATATAAGTATATCCACCGGAATAAGTGGACAACTCTGCAGCTGAGCAGAGCAGGGCACTCACTTGTCCTTACAGTCGGAAATGGCTGTCAAAGGCAGAGGTAAAAAGACCACCATTTGAATGTGGAAGGCAAGGGAAAACGACCACATTATCTTCCCAAGACTTCATGGCAAAACATATATCAGAGTTAGTGAACGACGTTAATGGCTGTCTTGGGACATCCTCGTCCGGTAGGGACAGTCATGAGCCACAGGTGACACCAGACCGTCATCCAGCTATTGATGGCAAAATCATAACTAAAATAAATAAATTTAGAGTAGGAACATGGAATGTTAGGACATTAAATGAGATAGGAAAGTTGACCAATGTTCTAAGAGAGATGGATAGCATGAAAATGAATATACTAGGCGTTAGTGAGATGAGATGGAAGGGATCGGGCAAATTATAGCTGACAATCACACAATAATTTATTCTGGAGGGGATACACATTAAAAAGGCGTAGGAATAATATTAGACGAAAAAACAGCCAAGTCAATTAATGGATACTGGTGTATTTCAGATAGAGTTATTATGGTAAAAATCAAAGGCAAACCAATAAACATAAATATTATACAAGTATATGCACCAACAGCAAGCAGTAGTGATGAAGAAATACAACACTTTTACGACGAAATAGAAATGGCGATGGCTCAAATTGGATCACAAGAAATAAAGATAATACTTAGTGATTTTAATGCAAAAGTAGGAAAGGGAAAAATGGAGGATGTAGTGGGGAATTATGGTTTAGGTACAAGAAATGAAAGAGGGGAAAAGCTAATAGAATGGGCAAATATCAATGATATGATAATTGGAAACACATGGTTTAAACACCATAAAAGACGAATGTACACATAGTTAAGCCCTGATAAGAAAATACGCAACCAAATTAGTTAGTTAGTTAGTTAGTCGACAGATCATCCTCGTTGCACATCGGACCATTCAGTCCATAAGTGCTCGGATCCCCTCCTCAGCAAATCCCGCAGCGTGTAGCGGCTAACGACGCCAGTTCTGTGTTGGTTTATCAATCTTCTTTGGCTTCCTGCGTAGTGTTCTTGTTTGGCCACCCCTCTTTTAATTTGCTGCTCTCGCAGTCTGGCCATTGTTGTAGATTCACTGTCATCACTTGGTTCTTGCAAAAGTCTCACTTCTCGTAGAGCATTCAGAATGTCAGCCTGGTCCATGGCGCGTCCGCCCTCCACAGTAGCCTCACCTGCGAGCTTGTCAGCCCGCTCATTTCCTTGTACTCCCGCATGCCCTGGCACGAAGATGAAACTAATCTTTGCCAGCCGAGACCGCTTCAGAGGCAGCAACCATTCTCTTCGGATCGACCCCTCCTCTATCCTCTTGATCATGTTCATTGAGTCGCTAAGGAAACAAGCCCTAGTGAATGTCTGTGTCTCGAGCCATGTTATTGCTTTACTTACTGCCATGACTTCCATGGTCAGGCTACTTGTGGTTTCAGTGAAAGCACCAGAGTCCTCCTTCACAATTCTCCCTCCGGCCCGAGCTGTAAAGGCCCATGAGCTTCTCACATGTCGGACGACCAACCCATCTGTGTAGATGACCGCGTCACTGTCTAGCGAATTCTCGAAAATCAACGCTTGTACTTCAGCCTCCACAGCAGCCGGATTTTCTTGTCTGCATTTTCTATCTAGTTGGATGCAAACTGAAAAGGATGTGCAGAAGTCTGTTGGCACTTGCACCCACTCCTCGCCAGGTTCTAAGTCCTCAAGTGAACACACCTGTTGAAGAATGTCTTCGGCTTGACCCATCCACGACCGTCCTCTTTTTAACCTGCTGCCCTTCACCTTCCTAATTTCACTATGCAGTGGATGCTGTGTGTTTGCGTTAATTCTGAGGTAGGCGCGTGCCCTGCAAACTTGCATTCTCTCTTCAATGGTTGGAAAATCAAGAAGGTAGCGCATCGCCCTGCATGCTGTATCTCTTGTACATCCAAGAATAATGCGCATAGCTTCATTCTGTATCCTTTCCATCCTTTCTATCTGCTTATGGCTGAGAGTCAGGATTGCCATTGCATACTCCAAAACAGACATGACCAGCCCCTCGTACAGAAGACATAGATGGCGCTGCTCACAGTTTGCTGCCGCCATCACCCGCATCGCTGCCAAACCCCGCTTGGCCTTTGTTATCACCTGGTCTATGTGCACATTATAAGCAAGGCTTCGATCAAACCGTATCCCCAGGTAATTCATTGCCTGCGTTCTTTCCACCGTCTCTGAACACAGCATTACAGTTGGTGTTGGATTGTTGACAATATGATTATTCAACGAGAACCAAGTCACTGTTGCCTTTGTTGGGTTGACCATTGCCCCAGCTTCATCACACCAAGTACTTATGCGATTGAGTTCGGTTTGTAGTTCCACAGCAACCTCCTCTCTATCCTTACCCTGACGATACACTAAAACATCATCGGCATATGACAATGTCCTGCCAGGTCCAGTGATCTGCTCACTGGTGATTCTCACTGTGTAGGCGTTGAACAGTACCGGAGATAATGGTGATCCCTGTGGTAGGCCAGGCTATATTGTTGTTGGTTCCCAAGTCCAACTGCCACATCTAAAAACTACTTTCCGTTGGAAGAGGGCTGCAGCGATCCAACTAAGGAGGAATGGACTTACGTTTAGTTCAAGAAGCTGAAACATTAAAAAATCCAGTGGTACTCTGTTGTATGCGTCCTCAAGATCAATCGCTGCAGCAACGGTTTCAGTGCCTGAGTGGAAACCTTCATAGACATCGTGGGCAAAGACTGCTGCATTGGTCCAGGTTTCTCTTTTTGGACGGTACCCACCCAGGGTAGGTGGGAAAACACCTTGCCTCTCTAAAACACTTCCTCCAATACACAAGGGGAGGAGCTCGAGACTGCACTGGAAACCATCGACCTGGTTTGTATCAACAGCGGCTATGTCACCAGGACAGCAAGCCGTCCAGGCGATGAGGACAGTGCTATTGATCTGGCGCTAGTTTAACCTTCACTCACTACAGTGTGTAGATGGGGTGTCCTAGGACACCATGGCAGCGACCACCACCCATGCAGCATATTGGTGGAGAAAGGCAGAACCAGGCAGCACAAGCTAAAGGTAAAGACGTTCCAGTATGACAGTACAGGGCAAGATGTGGTGAGTAAAATAAGACGTGACAAGCGCAGAACGTTTCAGGGCAGGAAAAAAAGCTGGGAGCAGCCACCGTGGTGGAGTTTCGAGGTGGAGAAGGCTTGGGTGGATAAGCGTAGTGCTGTAAGGAGATGGCAAAATGCCAAAAAGAACAGAGCTGGTCATCCTAGTCCCTGCTTGCACTTAGAAAGAGAGATGCACACAAAAGTAAGCTATTTCAAAAAACTGGTCAAGGTGGTTAAAAGCGAAAAATGGGCAGAGGTGTGTCAAAGAGTAAGCACAGACAAGTCACTGAAATTGTTCTGGCGACTACATAAAAGCATGAGTGGTGTAGTCAAGAATAAGAGCATTTCTGACTTCCAAGGTGCTGACCTCATCTGGCAGAGGACTGACGAGGACAAGGGCAAAGCCATCTTTGAACGCTACCTTGAGCAGAGCAACCAGACAGACATGGGAGGCCGGAATCTGGCCAAGGAGGTCACCTCAGACAGACGCAAGGCCCAGAACACTTCGGATGAAGACACAGTGACAGTGAAAGAAATCAAGGCTGTGCTTCGACGATCAAAAAACAGTGCTCCAGGTCCTGATGGCATAAGATACGACGACATAAATAGGTGTACCGACAATGAGCTAGAGAAACTAGCAGACATGTACAACAACAGTATAGGGAGTGCTAGCATCAAGGAGGAATGGTTACACAGCTATCTGATTCCCTTGCCGAAGCCTGACAAAGACCACAAAAAAATTCAGGGATATCGAATTATAACCATGCAGAATACAATAGGCAAGCTGCTGGAGAAGGTAATTGCCAGGAAAATATCAAGCAACCAAATTACTACATACTAATTAATAAAAGATTTAGAAATGCTTTAATTAATGTAAAGACAATGCCTGGTGCTGACTGTAATAGTGATCATGTACCACTATGTGGACAAATAAAAGTAAGATTAAAGAGAGGGGAAAAAATAGTTAAGAACATGAGACTTAATAAAGAGGTTCTGAAAATAGATAAAGAAATGCAAGAACAATACAGAGTGACTGTGAAAAATAGGTACAATGCAATAACTAAAATACAGAGTATAGATGAACAATGGGAAATGTTAAGGGACTCCATTCATCAAACTAGCAAAGAAGTATTACCGGAGAGAGGCAAAATAGCTAAGAAAAAATGAATGAATGAAGATATCTTAAAACTGATGGACAAAAGAAAACAGAGTAAAAATGACAAACAAGAATACGCTAAGATAAATAAAGAAATAAAAGATAAATGTGGGAAGGCTAAAGAAAGTTGGTTAAACGAGCAATGCAAAAAAAAAATGAATTAATTTCCATTAAAGATACAAAAAATATGCACAGACAAATCAGTGAGCTTACAGGAAGAAAAATAAGAATAAATACAGGGTGTTTGAAATCAAAAACAGGAAAGATAATATTAGAGGAAGATGCTATAATGAAGAGGTGGAATGAGTATATAAGAGAATTATATGAAGGAGAAAGGGAAGAATTAACAGAAGCTAGTAACTTAGAAGGTCCACCTATTCTGAAAGATGAAGTCGCTGACGCTATGAAACGTATGAAGAAAGGAAAAACAGCTGGGCCAGATGAAATCACAATAGAAGAATTAGAAGTATTGGGAGAATTTGGAGTAGATATATTAACCAAAATGTTGAATGATATTTACAGCAGTGGATATTTACCCAGTGATATGCTGAAATCTGTATTTATAGCTAGACCAAAAAGACCAGGAGCAATTGATTGTGAAGATTTTCGTACAATTAACCTTATAAACCATATCACTAAGCTTCTACTCAGAATCATAATGAGAAGAACCAAAAAGAAAATAAAAATGGAAATTAGTGAAGAACAGTATGGATTTGTGGAAGGAAAGGGCACAAACAATGCAATTTATACATTACGGACACTAATAGAAAGGTCAATAGAGAAACAGCGAGACATATATTTGTGCTTCATAGATTATACTAAGGCATTTGATAAAGTAAAGCATGATGAACTGATTAAAATGTTGGAAGATATTAACACTGATGGAAAAGATTTAAGAATAATAAAGAATATTTACTGGAACCAAGTAGCAGCAATTAAAATGGGAAATAAAGAGGGTAGTTACGAACAGATAAAGCTAGGAGTACGACAAGGGTGTGTCTTGTCACCAGATCTTTTCTCCCTGTATAGCGAAGTAATAATGAGAGAGATCAAAGAGATGCCAGGAATACTAGTTGGAGGTTATAATATAAATAATATACGCTATGCAGATGACTCACTTAAAGGGAAAAGCCCAACAGATGGGGCTGGTTATCAACCAAGATAAGACAGAATATATGGTAATTTCAAGAGACGGAATGGCTAGAAACTCTGGCCACATACAAATAGATAATATGACCATTAAAAGAACGGAAACATACAAATACCTGGGTACAATCTTCAACTGCTCCAACATCATAAGGGAAGAAATACAAACTAGAATCAACTCTGGAAATAAGATATACTATGCACTACAACATCTACTAAAATCAAAGGCGCTATCTCGTAACACCAAAATCACAATATACAAAACACTGATCAGACCAGTTGTGCTGTATGGCTCTGAAACCTGGAGTACAACGAAAGGAGACGAAGCCTTGTTACAAACCTCTGAGAACAAAATTTTAAGACGCATCTTTGGACCCATTAGGGATACACAAAGTGGAGAGTGGAAAAGAAGAAGTAACAAAGACATTTATGATCTGTTTAAGTCCCCGCTAATCACTGGTATCATGAAGGCTAATAGACTACAATGGCTGGGGCATATAGAAAGAATGGAAGATAATAGGGAAACAAAACTCGCTTACACTCAGGAAATAAATGACCGTAGACACCAAGGTAGACCAAGAAGGCGGTGGAGAGATAATACATGTACAGACCTACAAGCACTTGGAATCAACGACTGGCAAGAGAAGGTCCACCAGAGAGACGAATGGAGACGGATTGTATTTGCAGCAAAGAACCTCAATGGCTCGGAACGCTGAAGAAGAAGAAGAAGATGCAGATGACACAGTATTGGTGGCGGATAATTCAGCAGACCTACAACAATTATTAGACGTTGTAGTAACAGAGAGTGCAAGGAAAGGACTCTCCTTGAATATCAAGAAAACAGTAACAATGGTAATATCAAAGAAAATGGTGACACCAAAATGTGACATAGAAATAGAAGGGAAAATCCTTAACCAAGTTGATAATTTTAGATACCTAGGGGCATTTATAACATCAGATGGAAGATGTACAACAGAGATTAGGAGAAGAATAGGGCAGGCAAAAGCCGCATTTCAGAAAATGAAGAGTATCTTATGCAATAAGTCACTATCACTGAATGTAAGAAAGAGAGTGCTGAAATGCTATGTAGAACCAGTTTTGCTGTATGGCAGTGAATCTTGGAATGTAAATGAACAAATTAAGAAGAAATTAGAAGCAACAGAGATGTGGTTCCTGAGACGAATGTTGCGAATTCCTTGGACTGCCAGAGTAACTAACGACGACTGCCTGAAACAGGCTAATGAAACCAGAACATTATATACAACAATAAGACAGAGACAAACAGCTTTCCTCGGTCATGTGATGAGAAGAGAGGCATTGGAGAACATCGTAACAACTGGATAGATCGAGGGGCAGAGGTAGACCAAGAGAAGTGATGATGGATGGATTGAGACGGTGGCATGGAGGAATATCAGCAGCAGAGGTGATCCAGAAAACCAAAGACCGAGATCTATGGAGAGCCATGAACGCCTACGCCAGCTGGCACGGCACTTGATGATGATGATGAAGATATAAGGTGTGATTTTCACTATTCAATTGGGTTGAGGCTATTCGGTTTTCTATGCCATTCTGTGTTGTGGATAGTAATACTGTATCATCAGCATATCGAATCTCTGGTATGTCATGACCGCCGATATTTAGGGCATCATACAGCTCCCTGTTTATATCATCTCTTACATTTCTCATTATATTTTCGGCGTACAGGTTAAACAAATAGGGTGAAAGCACGCAGCCCTGACGGACTCCTTGCTTGATGTCAAACCAATCTGATGCCTCGCCATCTATTCTAACTGCTGCTTGTTGGTCTAGAAAGAACATTTTTATGAGTTGTACTACATGTGATGGAAAGATCATATTCCTCATGATTTCTCAAAGTTTCTGATGTCGTACACAGTCAAATGCCTTTGAATAATCCACAAAACATGAGAATAGGTTTACATTAAATTCTCTGCACTTCTCTATAATTAAACGCATGTTGAATATGTGATCTCTTGTTCATCTTCCTTGTCTAAATTCAGCTTGAACCACGTTAATCTCTTCTTCCATTTTCTTACGAAGTCTTCCCATTATGACTTTTAGTAGAATTTTACTTGCATGACTGATAAGGGCAACAGTTCTATAGTTGGTGTATAATTTCAGGTTGCCCTTTTTTGGTATTGGAATGAAGATAGTTCTCTTCCAATCTTTTGGCCATACATCATATTTCCAAATCTTTGTACATAATGCATGATATATGTGTATGCTTTCTTCTCCTCCCGCTTTAATTAGTTCAGCTGGTATCTTATCACATCCAGGTGATTTACCATTCTTAAGTTCTTTATAGCCCAAGCAATTTCATCTAATGAGGGTTCAAGTTCTGTCTCTGCTGTCATTGGCTCATGTATCTCATTCATATCCTCACTGTCACTCATATCATACATTCCACTGCAGTACTACTGCCATCTTTCTAGAATTTGTCTAGATTCTGTTAAGGTATTTCCCATCTTGTCACAGATAACATTCAATTGAGGTTGAACATTTCTTGTCAATAACTTCATTTCTTTGAACATTTAATAATCTCTTCCAGTCTTATAATATTGCTCTATTCTGGTGCAGCAATCATGTATATATTGATGTTTGTACTTTCTTGTGTTATTTCTTATTTCTCGAGTTAAAGATTTATACTTCATCCTGCTGTTATCGGATTCATCTTCTTTCTGTTTCAGCTCCCTTCGTTGTTTTATTAATTCTAACGTGTCTGATGTAATCCATGGCTTAAGTTGCTTTTTCTTGGTCGGAATTAAATCTTTGGCTGCAGTTATCAAGATATCTCTAGCTTGTACTGCCAGTTCATCAGGTGTTATTTCTTCTTGTACAGAAATCAAGACCCCAAAGCGATTCCTAACTTCTACAATGTATGCATCCGGTATTTTTGTGAGATCAAAACGAAGTGGCTTTGGTATTACGATAAGCTTTTTGAGTTTTAATTTCAGATCTGCTTCTAATAACTGATGATCTGTATCATAGTCTGCACTTCGTAGGGTTTTTTGCAGACGTGATGCTTGATCTCCATCTTCTTTGTATTAAAATATAATCTATCTGATTTTTGGTAATACTGTCTAGAGGCTACCATGTGAAGAGTCTTCTTGGATGTTGTTTAAAAAGCGTGTTGGCTATCGTTATTTCATTTTCTGTGCACAATTCAATTAATTTGTCACCTGCGTCATTTCTATTTCCTAATCCAAATGTTCCTAAAACGTGTCTCTCATTTTCAGCTCTTCCTGCACCTACTTTTGCATTAAAATCTCCCATTATTATTGCTATATCATTATGACCAATCTTATTTAATGTGTCTTGTAGTGTGTTGTAAAAATCTTCAATTTCGTCCTCCTCGAGTGTGGCCAGTTAACTGAACACGCTACAGAAGAAACAGCACTGCTTATGTGAGGTGACTCAAATATAAAACAGTTCACGACAGAATATTACTTTCTTTTTTGTACATAGAGAGATTATAAGATAAGCAATGTTAGCCAGTCAGAAGAAACATTTTTTAAATGTTATAAAGGAAATTAACCCCAAGGCAAATAGCTTGGTCAAACACACTCTCTTGAACTAAGAACAGCAAGCGCATCTTGTTTCTCTCTGGCTGAGAACAATTCCATTGGCTAACTTTGATCCAATTAAAAAAACCACAAAAATGTAAGTTGGGTGCTTCTTGAACGAAAGTGTACCCATGCAGCACAGCAATTATTAGTTATAAGTTTATAAGAAACATGTTCAAAACAATCCAAGCCAAACAAACCATTCTATCATTATGTGTATCTCCAGGTGTGCCTATATGTGTAACTGCGTGTGGGTGGAGAATCTGTATTTGTATGGATTTGTGTATGTTCACTGTGTGCATGTCATTGCGTGTTTATCTGGGTGTGCCCGCATGTCAGTTTGTGTGTATCTGTGTGTGTGTGAGTGCACGCAGGTATGTATGTCAGATAACATGTTATTTCATATATATATTAGCGCACGTATCAGTATGTTTACTGCCCCATGAATTTAACACGCATAATTCACAACATGTAACTGAATGTGCCCAGTTTGTAACTCTTTTAAAATAAATGTCATTCTTTCATCATAACAATAAATCATTCTATCTTACCAGTTATCCTCTTGCACTACACCAGTGACACACACAGATAGCTGCGTTATAGTACCACAGCTTTAGACAGAGTAAATTAATGCTAACAAGTATATATTTGAATGTTAGCCTAAGCCTGCACTTTCTGCACAAATAAATCGTGAAAAAAATTGCTTACTTATATTTTTTGACCATATAGGCCTCTTATTATGTTTGGTGCCAGCATTACGAACTTCAGCAACATCGTTGGATACCGATGGCACATCGCAGACCTCGCTTACTTTCTCAGTTTTTCTCTTGATGCCTTCACCTCCAGATTGACCTACAACCATTCACGCAAGCAGATAAGATAGAACTGATTAACTTACAAAGATTATGAAATATCCATTTGTTAGAAGAAAATGCTCACAAAAATTAAACCTACAGAACATAATCTGAAATAACAATCAATCAATCAGGTTCTATCTCCACAATGAAGGTTGGCGGCAATGGATCTCTAAAACTGTCTGTCTCTTGCCCTGACTGTACATTATGTCAGATTGATGTTCGTCTATCTCTTGATGTTATCTTCCCAATTGTATCGTTGTCTACCTCTTGCTCGCTTGCCCTCAACTTTGCCCTCCAGTATGGTTTTTATAAGAGTATTACATCTTAACATGGCTGAAATATTTCAATTGCCTCTTATTTATTTCTTTCAGCAACCCTCTTTTCATTCCCAGTTTTTCTAGAACCTCTGTATTTGATTGTTTTTGTTTCCATGAAATACAACATATTGGCATGTATATCCACATCTCCAGGGTTTCTATTCAACTTTCTAGTGGCTTGTTCAATGTCCAGGATTCCGCGCCATACAGTAGCGTTGAATTAATAATATACGTGAACTTCCGGTTTCAAGATGGCGACGGACGGTCGTGTTGTTTTGTGTTCGTTAACTTTGTCGCGTAGGGGATGGATTTATTCATCTCTTGCGTGTAATTGGTGTGCCAGGATGTAAAACCAGGAGTTTCTACTCAAGATCTGCGCGGGTGCTACGGAGTTCGTGCATCGAGCGAAGCCATCCTTGAGTTAATTTTCAGCAGCGTGTGTGGTGTTCTCAGTCTGTGTTTACGTTTTTTTTTCTTCAAAATGGCGGAACAACGTGTGTTCTTCGTGCGGTCAGCAGTCAACATACCGAAGCGGCGTGGTAGCCGCGCAGGGAAAAAGAAGCAAGGTAAGCGTGGAGGTTTGGGGCGTTTTAGACTCAAGTGTCACCGACTAGGACTCAGGAATATCCGTATTCTATATTGGAACAGTGCCAGTGTAAAACAACGGGGCCCTATTTTAGAAACCCTAGTTTACAGGAACGACATTGTAGCACTCCAGGAGACGAGACTAGGCGATCAGCTACTCCAAATTGCCGGCTTCAAATGTTTCTACAACAGACGACATCTGGGAATGGCGATTCTCGTTCGCGACAGCATGGTGGCGTCAGAGCTCGACATGTCCAGTTGGGACAGTGACGATATACAAATACAGGCGTTGAGAGTTCATTCCAGTATACCATTCGTGGTGGTTAATGTTTATGCCCGCAATGCCAGTGTGGACGCCCAGAAGTGGCAGTGCTTAAGTGGCATATTAGGCCACGATAGAAATGTTATTTTCTGTGGTGACTTCAACGCTAAAGGTAGATCATGGGGAAACACTTCCTCCAATACACAGGGGGAGGAGCTCGAGACTGCACTGGAAACCATCGACCTGGTTTGTATCAACAGTGGCTGTGTCACCAGGACAGCAAGCCGTCCGAGCGATAAGGACTGTGCTATTGATCTGGAGCTAGTTTCACCTTCACTCACTACAGTGTGTAGATTGGGTGTCCTAGGACACCATGGCAGCGACCACCACCCGTGCAGCATACTGGTGGAGAAATGCAGAACCAGGCAGCACAAGCTAAAGGTAAAGACGTTCCAGTATGACAGTACAGGGCAAGATGTGGTGAGTAAAATAAGACGTGACAAGCTCAGAACGTTTCAGGGCAGGAAAAAAAGCTGGGAGCAGCCACCGTGGTGGAGTTTCGAGGTAGAGAAGGCTTGGGTGGATAAGCGTAGTGCTGTAAGGAGATGGCAAAATGCCAAGAAGAACAGAGCTGGTCATCCTAGTCCCTGCTTGCACTTAGAAAGAGAGATGCACACAAAAGTAAGCTACTTCAAAAAACTGGTCAAGGTTGTTAAAAGCGAAAAATGGGCAGAGGTGTGTCAAAGAGTAAGCACAGACAAGTCACTGAAATTGTTCTGGCGACTACATAAAAGCATGAGTGGTGTAGTCAAGAATAAGAGCATTTCTGACTTCCAAGGTGCTGACCTCATCTGGCAGAGGACTGACGAGGACAAGGGCAAAGCCCTCTTTGAACGCCACCTTGAGCAAAGCAACCAGACAGACATGGGAGGCCGAAATCTGGCCAAGGAGGTCACCTCAGACAGATGCAAGGCCCAGAACACTTCGGATGAAGACACAGTGTCAGAGAAAGAAATCAAGGCTGTGCTTCGACGATCAAAAAACAGTGCTCCAGGTCCTGATGGCATAAGATACGACGACATAAATAGGTGTACCGACAATGAGCTGGAGAAACTAGCAGACATGTACAACAACGGTATAGGGAGTGCTAGCATAAAGGAGGAATGGTTACACAGCTATCTGATTCCCTTGCCGAAGCCTGATAAAGAACACAAAAAAATTCAGGGATATCGAATTATAACCATGCAGAATACAATAGGCAAGCTGCTGGAGAAGGTAATTGCCAGGAAAATATTAACCCAACTAGAGAGGCAAGGTGTTTTCCCACCCACCCTGGGTGGGTACCGTCCAAAGAGAGAAACCTGGACCAATGCAGCAGTCTTTGCCCAGGATGTCTATGAAGGTTTCCACTCAGGCACTGAAACCGTTGCTGCAGCGATTGATCTTGAGGACGCATACAACAGAGTACCACTGGATGTTTTAATGTTTCAGCTTCTCGAACTAAACGTAAGTCCATTCCTCCTTAGTTGGATCGCTGCAGCCCTCTTCCAACGGAAAGTAGTTTTTAGATGTGGCAGTTGGACTTCGGAACCAACAACAATATATCCTGGCCTACCACAGGGATCACCATTATCTCCGGTACTGTTCAACGCCTACACAGTGAGAATCACCAGTGAGCAGATCACTGGACCTGGCAGGACATTGTCATATGCCGATGATGTTTTAGTGTATCGTCAGGGGAAGGATAGAGAGGAGGTTGCTGTGGAACTACAAACCGAACTCAATCGCATAAGTACTTGGTGTGATGAAGCTGGGGCAATGGTCAACCCAACAAAGGCAACAGTGACTTGGTTCTCGTTGAATAATCATATTGTCAACACTCCAACACCAACTGTAATGCTGTGTTCAGAGACGGTGGAAAGAACGCAGGCAATGAATTACCTGGGGATACGGTTTGATCGAAGCCTTGCTTATAATGTGCACATAGACCAGGGGATAACAAAGGCCAAGCTGGGTTTGGCAGCGATGCGGGTGATGGCGGCAGCAAACTGTGAGCAGCGCCATCTATGTCTTCTGTACGAGGGGTTGGTCATGTCTGTTTTGGAGTATGCAATGGCAATCCTGACTCTCAGCCATAAGCAGATAGAAAGGATGGAAAGGATAGAGAATGAAGCTATGCGCATTATTCTTGGATGTACAAGAGATACAGCATGCAGGGCGATGCGCTACCTTCTTGGTTTTCCAACCATTGAAGAGAGAATACAAGGTTGCAGGGCACGCGCCTACCTCAGAATTAACGCAAACACACAACATCCACTGCATAGTGAAATTAGGAAGGTGAAGGGCAGCAGGTTAAAAAGAGGACGGTCGTGGATGGGTCAAGCTGAAGACATTCTTCAACAGGTGTGTTCACTTGAGGACTTAGAACCTGACGAGGAGTGGGTGCAAGTGCCAACAGACTTCTGCACATCCTTTTCAGTTTGCATCCAACTAGATAGAAAATGCAGACAAGAAAATCCGGCTGCTGTTGGGGCTGAAGTACAAGCGTTGATTTTCGAGAATTCGCTAGACGGTGACGCGGTCATCTACACAGATTGGTCGGTCGTCCGACATGTGAGAAGCTCATGGGCCTTTACAGCTCGGGCCGGAGGGAGAATTGTGAAGGAGGACTCTGGTGCTTTCACTGAAACCACAAGTAGCCTGACCATGGAAGTCATGGCAGTAAGTAAAGCAATAACATGGCTCGAGACACAGACATTCACTAGGGCTTGTTTCCTTAGCGACTCAATGAACATGATCAAGAGGATAGAGGAGGGGTCGATCCGAAGAGAATGGTTGCTGCCTCTGGAGCGGTCTCGACTGGCAAAGATTAGTTTCATCTTCGTGCCAGGGCATGCGGGAGTACAAGGAAATGAGCGGGCTGACAAACTCGCAGGTGAGGCTACTGTGGAGGGCGGACGCGCCATGGACCAGGCCGACATTCTGAATGCTCTACGAGAAGTAAGACTTTTGCGAGAACCAAGTGATGACTGTGAATCTACAACAATGGCCAGACTGCGAGAGCAGCAAATTAAAAGAGGGGTGGCCAAACAAGAACACTACGCAGGAAGCCAAAGAAGATTGATAAACCAACACAGAACTGGCGTCGTTATCCGCTACACGTTGCGGGATTTGCTGAGGAGGGGATCCGAGCACTTATGGACTGAATGGTTCGATGTGCAATGAGGATGATCTGTCGACTAACTAACTAACTAACTAACTAATAATATACGTAACATTTGACAATTCTCATTTTTAATGCGTTGTTAATATCTCTAGATGTTAATACTGATTTTATGCGACTGAAAACATTTTTTGGATATTCCCATTCTCTCTTTTATTTGTATTTCACTTTTGCAATCAGAAATAACAAGCACCAACTGTAATATTCATTCATTCATTCAGTAGCATGTCCTTTGCAGAACCTCGCTCCCATAACAACCTTCCGTAAAACCTCTCGATCATAAGCAAGATGTCTCGCGTCTGATACACCTATCTGGAGATCATCCGCCACATCCTGCACCGATCTTCTCTTTGGCCTTCCTCGTCCTCTCTTCCCAGGCATATAACCTTCCATTATTGTTCTCTCCAAACTTTCGTGACGTTTCAAGTGACCAAAATATTTCAATTTTCTTTGTTTTATCGTCTTTAATAGCCAACCTTATTCAATATTCAACTCTTGAAGTATGGATGCATTTGTTCTTTTCTTTACCCAAGATATTCTTAGAACTCGTCTATAACATTAATATTCAAAGGCGTTTATGCGCTGCTCAGCTTGTTTAGTAAGTGTCCATGTCTCACAGGCGTATGTTGCAATGGGAAAGATGCATGCTCTTAAAATTCTAATTTTTGTAGTTCTGTCTGTCCCACTCCATAATTTATTCAGCTGTTTTAGTCTTTGAAGAGCAATTGATAGTCGCATTTTAATTTCTTTCATTGTGTCACCGTTGTTGGTAATCAATGACACAAGATATTCAAAATTTTCCACTACCTCCAATTTTTCCCCATTAATGTATATTTCTTTCTCCGTAGTAGTTTTATCTGTATGCATTATCTTTGTTTTTGCTATGTTAAGATATAAGTTGTGATTTTCACTATTCAATTGGGTTGAGGCCAAAGGTTTTCTATGCCATTCTGTGTTGTGGATAGTAATACTGTATCATCAGCATATCGAATCTCTGGTATGTCATGACTGCCGATATTTAGGGCATCATACAGCTCCCTGTTTATATCATCTCTTAAATTTCTCATTATATTTTCGGCTTACAGGTTAAACAAATAGGGTGACAGCACGCAGCCCTGACGGACTCCTTGCTTGATGTCAAACCAATATGATGCCTCGCCATCTATTCTAACTGCTGCTTGTTGGTCTAGATAGAGCATTTTTATGAGTTGTACTACATGTGATGGAAAGCCCATATACCTAATGATTTCCCAAAAGTTTCTGATGTTGTGCACAGTCAAATGCCTTTGAATAATCCACAAAATATGAGAATAGGGTTACATTAAATTCTCTGCACTTCTCTATTATTAAACGCATGTTGAATATGTGATCTCTTGTTCCTCTTCCTTGTCTAAATCCAGCTTGAACCACGTTAATCTCTTCTTCCATTTTCTTACGAAGTCTTCCCATTATGACTTTTAGTAGAATTTTACTTGCATGACTGATCAGGGCAACAGTTCTATAGTTGGTGTATAATTTCAGGTACATAATGCATGATATATGTGTATGCTTTCTTCTCCTCCCGCTTTAATTAGTTCAGCTGGTATCTTATCACATCCAGGTTATTTACCATTCTTCAGGTTCTTTATAGCCCAAGCAATTTAATCTAATGAGGGTTCAGGTTGTGTCTCTGCTGTCATTGGCTCATGTATCTCATTCATATCCTCACTGTCACTCATATCATACATTCCACTGCAGTTTTATATCCCATATGGCCTAGTCTCTCCCTGGATAAAGGCAGTTCGTGAAGTGAATGATGAAAATGAACACACCCTTTTGAGCGCGAGGAAGTCTGCTTGGCCAGATTCTATTAAGGTATTTCCCATCTTGTCACAGATAACATTCAATTGAGGTTGAAAATTTCTTGTCAATAACTTCATTTCGTTGAACATTTCATAATCTCTTCCAGTCATATGATATTGCTCTATTCTGGTACAGCAATCATGTATATATTGATGTTTGTCCTTTCTTGTGTTATTTCTTATTTCTCGAGTTAAAGATTTATACTTCATCCTGCTGTTATCGGATTCATCTCCTTTCTGTTTCAGCTCCCTTCGTTGTTTTATTAATTCTAACGTGTCTGATGTAATCCATGGCTTAAGTTGCTTTTTCTTGGTCAGAATTAAATCTTTGGCTGCAGATATCAAGATATCTCTAGCTTGTACTGCCAGTTCATCAGGTGTCATTTCTTCTTGTACAGACATCAAGACCCCAAAGCGATTCCTAACTTCTACAGGTTATGCATCCGGTATTTTTGTGAGATCAAAACGAAGTGGCTTTGGTACTCGGATAAGCGTTTTGAGTTTTAATTTCAGACCTGCTTCTAATAACTGATGATCTATATCACAGTCTGCACTTCGTAGGGTTTTTGCAGATGTTATGCTTGATCTCCATCTTCTGTGTATTAAAATATAATCTATCTGATTTTTGGTAATACTGTCTGGAGACTTCCATGTGAAGAGTCTTCTTGGATGTTGTTTATAAACGCGTGTTGGTTATCGTTAACTCATTTTCTGTGCAAAATTCAATTAATTTGTCACCTGCGTCATTTCTATTTCCTAATCCAAATGTTCCTAAAACTTGTCTCTCATTTTCAGCTCTTCCTGCACCTACTTTTGCATTAAAATCTCCCATTATTATTGCAATATCATTATGACCAATCTTATTTAATGTGTCTTGTAGTGTGTTGTAAAAATCTTCAATTTCGTCCTCCTCTGCTGTTTAAGTAGGTGAATATATCTGTATGAAAGTTGTGTTTTTTGGATGGCCTTTAAGTCTAATAGTTCCTTCTCCATGCAAATTTTGCACATTGTCCGCTCGCGAAGCTTGTTGTTCTGTTTTAGTTTCTTTTTGAGCTGTTGCATGACTTCTAGAGAATGAGAAAGTGTATTAGACTGCTAGAAAACATAGTGGCTACAAATAAACTGTTGCTAACTTTTAAAATAGTCGTGTCTCTAAATCATTTGTAATTGTAAATTGCCATGACTGTACGACGAGTAAAGTTAACCATCTTCAAAAGAAACAACACTTCTTGTGTTGATGATTGTAAAACAGGCAAAGTTACATTCTAATGTTTATCCACAGATGTGAAGTTTCAATAATGGTCTTGCACACCCCGCTAGCTTCTGAGCATGAGAAGAGGGGGACAGCTCTGCAGTGGAAATGGCACTTCAGCACCGGATCAGGAGAAACATCTGCAACAACTTCACTCCAATAGCTAAAATTATCTGAACACCATTGCATCGGATTGAAGAGTTAAAACTCATTGATTCAGAGGATTAGAATCAACTGATAAAGTTGACTAGTTACATATGATGTTTTATCATTAATATTCCTGTATGCGAGTGTGGCCAGTTAACTGAACCAGCAACAGAAGGAACAGCATTAGTTTTTTGATGTGACTCAAATATAAAACAGTTCACGACAGAATAATACTTTTTTCTTGTACATAGTGAGATTATAAGATAAGCAATGTTAGCCAGTCAGAAGAAACATTTTTTAAATGTTAAAAAGGAAATTATCCCCAAGGCAAATAGCTTGGTCAAACACACTCTCTTGAACTAAGAACAGCAAGCGCATCTTGTTTCTCTCTGGCTGAGAACAATTCCATAGGCTAACTTTGATCCAATTTAAAAAACCACAAAAATGTAAGTTGGGTGCTTCTTGAACGAAAGTGTACCCATGCAGCACAGCAATTATTAGTTATAAGTTTATAAGAAACATGTTCAAAACAATCCAAGCCAAACAAACCATTCTATCATTATGTGTATCTCCAGGTGTGCCTATATGTGTAACTGCGTGTGGGCGGAGAATCTGTATTTGTATGGATTTGTGTATGTTCACTGTGTGCATGTCATTGCGTGTTTATCTGGGTGTGCCCGCATTTCAGTTTGTGTGTATCTGTGTGTGTGTGAGTGCACGCAGGTATGTATGTCCGATAACATGTTATTCCATATATATATTAGCGCACGTATCAGTATGTTTACTGCCCCATGAATTTAACACGCATAATGCACAGCATGTAACTGAATGTGCCCAGTTTGTAACTCTTTTAAAATAAATTTCATTCTTTCATCATAACAATAAATCATTCTATCTTTCCAGTTATCCTCTTGCACTACACCAGTGACACACACAGACAGCTGCGTTATAGAACCACAGCTTTAGACAGAGTAAATTAATGCTAACAAGTATATATTTGAATGTTAGCCTAAGCCTGCACTTTCTGCACAAATAAATCGTGAAAAAAATTTCTTACTTATATTTTTTGACCATATAGGCCTCTTCTTATGTTTGGCGCCAGCATCACGAACTTCAGCAACATCTTTGGATACCGATGCCACATTGTAGACCTCGCTTACTTTCTCAGTGTTTCTC
The DNA here is from genome assembly GCA_963921405.1 of Cepaea hortensis. Lineage (NCBI taxonomy): Eukaryota > Metazoa > Mollusca > Gastropoda > Stylommatophora > Helicidae > Cepaea > Cepaea hortensis. The sequence goes on along the minus strand of OY992879.1, from coordinate 140,319,254 downwards.
TTGAAGCCTTCACCCCCAGATTGACCTACAACCATTCACGCAAGCAGATAAGATAGAACTGATTAACTTACAAAGATTATGAAATATTCATTTGTTAGAAGAAACTGCTCACAAAAATTAAACCTACAGAACATAATCTGACATAACAAATCAATCAATCAGGTTCCATCTCCACAATGAAGGTTGGCTGCAATGGATCTCTAACACTGTCTGTCTCTTGCTTTGACTGTACATTATGTCAGATTTATGTCCGTCTATCTCTTGATGTTATCTTCCAAATTGTATCGTTGTCTACCTCTTGCTCGCTTGCCCTCAACTTTGCCCTCCAGTATGGTTTTTATAAGAGTATTACATCTTAACATGGCTGAAATATTTCAATTGCCTCTTTTTTATTTCTTTCATCAACCCTCTTTTCATTCCCAGTTTTTCTAGAACCTCTGTATTTGATTGTTTTTGTTTCCATGAAATACAACATATTGGCCTATATATCCACATCTCCAGGGTTTCTATTCAACTTTCTAGTGGCTTGTTCAATGTCCAGGATTCCGCGCCATACAGTAGCGTTGAATTAATAATATACGTAACATTTGACAATTCTCATTTTTAATGCGTTGTTAATATCTCTAGATGGTAATACTGATTTTATGCGACTGAAAACATTTTTTGGATATTCCTATTCTCTCTTTTATTTGTATTTCACTTTTGCAATCAGAAATAACAAGCACCAACTGTAATATTCATTCATTCATTCAGTAGCATGTCCATTGCAGAACCTCGCTCCCATAACAACCTTCCGGAAAACCTCTCGATCATAAGCAAGATGTCTCGCGTCTGATACACCTATCTGGAGATCATCCGCCACATCCTGCACCCATCTTCTCTTTGACCTTCCTCGTCCTCTCTTCCCAGGCATATAACCTTCCATTATTGTTCTCTCCAAACTTTCGTAACGTTTCAAGTGACCAAAATATTTCAATTTTCTTTGTTTTATCGTCTTTAATAGCCAACCTTCTTCAATATTCAACTCTTGAAGTATGGATGCATTTGTTCTTTTCTTTACCCAAGATATTCTTAGAACTCGTCTATAACATTAATATTCAAAGGCGTTTATGCGCTGTTCAGCTTGCTTAGTAAGTGTCCATGTCTCACAGGCGTATGTTGCAATGGGAAAGATGCATGCTCTTAAAAATCTAATTTTTGTAGTTCTGTCTGTCCCACTCCATAATTTATTCAGCTGTTTTAGTCTTTGAAGAGCAATTGATAGTCGCCTTTTAATTTCTTTCATTGTGTAACCGTTGTTGGTAATCAATGACCCAAGATATTCAAAATGTTCCACCACCTCCAATGTTTCCCCATTAATGTATATTTCTTTCTCCATAGTAGTTTTATCTGTATGCATTATCTTTGTTTTTGCTATGTTACGATATCAGTTGTGATTTTCACTATTCAATTCGGTTGAGGCTATAAGGTTTTCTATGCCATTCTGTGTTGTGGATAGTAATACTATATCATCAGCATATCGAATCTATGGTATGTCATGACCGCCCATATTTAGGGCATCATATAGCTCCCTGTTTATATCATCTCTTACATTTTTCATTATATTTTCGGCGTACAGGTTAAACAAATAGGGTGACAGCACGCAGCCCTGACGGACTCCTTGCTTGATGTCAAACCAATCTGATGCCTCGCCATCTATTCTAACTGCTGCTTGTTGGTCTAGATAGAGCATTTTTATGAGTTGTACTACATGTGATGGAAAGCCCATATTCCTCATGATTTCCCAAAGTTTCTGATATTGTACACAGTCAAATGCCTTTGAATAATCCACAAAACATGAGAATATGCTTACATTAAATTCTCTGCACTTCTCTAATATTAAACGCATGTTGAATATGTGATCTCTTATTCCTCTTCCTTGTCTAAATCCAGCTTGAACCACGTTAATCTCTTCTTCCATTTTCTTACGAAGTCTTCCCATTATGACTTTTAGTAGAATTTTACTTGCATGACTGATCAGGGAAACAGTTCTATAGTTGGTGTATAATTTCAGGTTGCCCTTTAATTTCTATTGGAATGAAGATAGTTCTCTTCCAATCTTTTGGCCATACACCATATTTCCATATCTTTGTACATAATGCATGATATATGTGTATGCTTTCTTCTCCTCCCGCTTTAATTAGTTCAGCTGGTATCTCATCACATCCAGGTGATTTACCATTCTTCAGGTTCTTTATAACCCAAGCAATTTCATCTAATGAGGGTTCAGGTTCTGTCTCTGCTGTCATTAGCTCATGTATCTCATTCATATCCTCACTGTCACTCATATCATACATTCCACTGCAGTACTCCTGCCGTCTTTCTAGAATTTGTCTAGATTCTGTTAAGGTATTTCCCATCTTGTCACACATAACATTCAATTGAGGTTCAATATTTCTTGTCAATAACTTCATTTCTTTGAACACTTCATAATCTCTTCCAGTCTTATGATATTGCTCTATTCTGGTACAGCAATCTTGTATATATTGATTTTTGTCCTTTCTTGTGTTATTTCTTATTTCTCGAGTTAAAGATTTATACTTCATCCTCTTGCGGATTCATCTCCTTTCTGTTTCAGCTCCCTTCGTTGTTTTATTAATTCTAACGTGTCTGATGTAATCCAAGACCCCAAAGCGATTCATAACTTCTACAGTGTACGCATCCGGTATTTTTGTGAGATCAAAACGAAGTGGCTTTGGTACTCGGATAAGCATTTTGAGTTTTAATTTCAGATCTGCTTCTTATAACTGATTATCAGTATCACAGTCTGCACCTCGTAGGGTTTTTGCAGATGTTATGCTTGATCTCCATCTTCTTTGTTTTAAAATATAATCTATCTGATTTTTGGTAATACTGTCAGGAGACTTCCATGTGAAGAGTCTTCTTGGATGTTGTTTAAAAAGCATGTTGGCTATCGTTAACTCATTTTCTGTGCAAAATTCAATTAATTTGTCACCTGCATCATTTCTATTTCCTAATCCAAATTTTCCTAAAACGTGTCTCTCATTTTCAGCTCTTCCTGCACCTACTTTTGCATTAAAATATCCCATTGTTATTGCTATATCATTATGACCAATCTTATTTAATGTGTCTTGTAGTGTGTTGTAAAAATCTTCAATTTCGTCCTCCTCTGCTGTTGAAGTAGGTGCATATATCTGTATGAAAGTTGTGTTTTTGGATGGCCTTTAAGTTTAATAGTGATGATTCTATCACTAACTGGATTATACCCCATTAAAGATTTTGCAGTTTTCTTATCTAAACAAAATGCCTCTCCACCTTGGCCTCCAACGTCCCTACCAGAATAAATGAAAATACTTTATTTTCAGTTGTAAAATGTCCCTTGCCGCTCCAGCGATGTTCACTAATTCCTAAAATTTGAATGTTTAACCTCTCAATCTCATCACACACTACTTTAAGCTTTCCCTCATACAGACTTCTCACATTCCACATTGCTATTCTCACTCTGTTTCTTAGTCTGACACAGGGGATTTCCTTGGTAACACTGTCAGGATTAACTCCGTCATCACGATTACTAGTACTGGTCCCTGTGTCACACTCTTCCCCAGTGTTATCTGATCTGCCTGGCCTGGGGGTCTCGCCACCAGATCTCTTTCTTATTATGTTTTCTTTCATGGTTGTTATGGTTTCTTGGCAAGTTTTGCAGAAGATAGTGTGCCATTGAACTGTGTAATAAAATTGCACATATCTGGTCAATTAGAAGCTATTAAAAGTAAACAATTAGCATTAAAAATAATCAGAAACATTCATAACAATCAAGTACACATTTCAAAATGAGCCACAGCAGCAGTGCTTAGCTCGCTATCCTGCCGGCCAGGTAATTGTGTGTTCAAATCTCCACTGAGTCAGGTATTTTTTTAAAGCTGAGCTAGGCTCCCAAATAAAGCCAGCCTATACTGGGTGTCAGGAATGTTCTGGGAAGTAAAGGCTGCTGGCGTGGCACTGAACACATTACCCACCCACTGTCAACTGGTCTATATACAAAAGGCAGGTCGCGTGGCACTGACCACATGACCCACCCACTGCCAACTGGTCTATATACAAAAGTAAAGGCAGCTCGCGTGGCACTGACCACATGACCCACCCACTGCCAACTGGTCTATATACAAAAGTAAAGGCAGCTCGCGTGGCACTGACCACATGACCCACCCACTGCCAACTGGTCTATATACAAAAGGCAGCTCGCGTGGCACTGACCACATGACCCACCCACGGCCAACTGGTCTATATACAAAAGTAAAGGCGGCTCGCGTGGCACTGACCACATGACCCACCCACTGCCAACTGGTCTATATACAAAAGTAAAGGCGGCTCGCGTGGCACTGACCACATGACCCACCCACTGCCAACTGGTCTATATACAAAAGGCAGCTCGCGTGGCACTGACCACATGACCCACCCACGGCCAACTGGTCTATATACAAAAGCTGACTTTCGTGGCACTGACCACATGACCCACCCACTTCCAACTGGTATATATATATAATAGACAGCTGGCGTGGCACTGACCACATGACCCACCCATTGCCAACTGGTCTATATACAAAAGTAAAGGGAGCTCGCGTGGCACTGACCACGTGACCCACCCACTACCAACTGGTCTATATACAAAAGTAAAGGCAGCTGGCGTGGCACTGACCACATGACCCACCCACTGCCAACTGGTCTATATACAAAAGGAGCTGGCACGATATCCCCAATACTCCTCAAGGCGTGGACAAGTCATTTTGCTTTTCTAGAAATGTGGCGAGGTTAAATGTGCCTGGTTGCTCTATCTGAAACTCTCACTACATAGCTTTCTATCTATATCCTAAACGTTGTGATATAAACTTCAGCGAATTGTCAATTATCTTTTCACAAGCCAAAAACTAGGCTGATTTTTGAGAATCTGGTGTCTTTGACTTTAACTTCTCACTTAAGAGGCATTCGTTCTAAATGTACCAACTTTTCGCCAGTAGTGCATGGGAACTGAACCCAAGTCTTATCATGTAAGGCCAGGGTTGTAATCAAACATGACATCATTTTTTCTAATGATATGCTCCATACATTTCATTAACCTGTTCCTGATAGTTTCAATGAGTGATTGAGTGAAACCTGCAGCCATCAACATCTCAGCGCTTGAGTAGTTCTGTCCAACACACACACACACACACACACATACACACACACACGCACGCATGCACGCACGCACGCAAGCACGGACGCACGCACACACACATATATATAGTAGGCCTCTTTCAGTCCTGAAGGACTATAGAGTTGTGCCGCTTGGGAGGTGCCTGGCAGCACCGCTGGTGACTGTATAGTCCAATTCGAGAATGACAATCTCTGTCACAGTTTCCGCATCTGTGAGACGAGGCAAGTCCCGCAGTAAGTGACTGCTCTTTGAGCCTGTGCCGTCTCTCCTCAGTTTTTTTGATCTGATTGCGCTCAAAGAGCACCAGTCCGTTTCGTACATCTCTTCTCCAGGAGCATCTGTCTGTTGCAACTCTCTCCCACGTGTCTGGATCTATTCCAATGGTTTTCATATCTTGTTTACACACATCCCTATATCGCATTTGGGGTCTTCCGGTTGGCCTCTTTCCTGTGGCTAGTTCTCCGTAAAGGAGATCTTTGGGAATACGTTCGTCCTCCATTCGAGATACGTGGCCCAACCACCGGAGGCGTCTCTGCTTGAGGAGGGTGTGCACTGTGGTAATATCTGCTCTTTCAAGCACCTGTTTGTTTGTTATGTGGTCTTTCCATGTTATGCCCAGGATACGTCTCAGACATCTTATGTGGAAGGAATTCAACTTCCTTTCCTGTCTTGAGTACAGGGTCCAGGATTCAGACCCGTAGAGTAGTGTGCTAACAACACAAGCTTTATATACTTGAGCTTTTGTACGCTCTGTTAGTCTATTATTCTCCCAAACTCTTTTAGCTAGCCTGGAAAATGTTGTGGCTGCCTTTCCAATGCGTCTGTCGATTTCTGTCTCTAATGAAAGATTATCTGATATTGTCGATCCCAGATACACAAAATCGTGGACGACTTTCAATTCATAATTAGAGATTTTGATTGACGGAGGCGCATCAGCATCTTGTTCCATCACCTGTGTTTTATTTAGGCTAATGGTGAGCCCAAAGTCTTTGCAGGCAGCTGCAAAACGATCTATGAGCCTTTGGAGATCTTCTGCTGTATGAGTAGTCAGTGCTGCATCATCTGCAAAAAGTAGTTCTCTTACACATCTTGGTCTTATTTTGGTCTTTGCCTTGAGTCGTGATGGATTAAAAAGTTTGCCATCAGATCTTGTGTGGAGGTATATGCCTTCAGTGGCAGTCCCAAATGCTTGCCTTAAGAGAACAGCAAAGAAGATACCAAAGAGTGTAGGAGCAAGCACGCAGCCCTTCTTTACTCCGCTGCTGATGCTGAATGACTGGGATGTTGAGCCGTCAAATAAAATGGTCCCCTGCATGTTTTCGTGGAATGATTTCACGAGACTAAGAAGGGTGGGTGGACATCCAACCTTTTCAAGGACCTTAAAAAGGCCGCTTCTGCTCACGAGGTCAAATGCCTTTGTGAGGTCGATGAAGGCTATATATAATGGCTTCCTCTGTTCTCTGCACTTCTCTTGGAGCTGCCGGAGTGAGAAAATCATATCGATGGTGGACCTGTTGGGTCTAAATCCGCACTGCGATTCGGGGTAGATTCTTTCAGCAAGAATGTGTAATCTTTTAAGGATTACTCTGGCAAAAATCTTGCCTGTAATGCTGAGAAGGGAAATGCCGCGATAGTTGTTGCAGTCGCTTCTGTCGCCTTTGTTTTTATAAAGGGTAACGATGTTTGCGTCTTTCATATCTTGTGGTATTGATTTTTCTCTCCAGCAGAGCTGTAATATTGCATACAGTTCTGGGATGATTGTTTCTTTGCTACATTTTAAAATTTCAGGTGGAATACTATCTTTTCCAGGTGCCTTGCCGGATTTGAGAGAGTCTAGTGCTTCGCTGATTTCTGTGAGGCAAGGTTCGTTATCCAAGGCATGCATGGCGGACTGTTGATCGATGGCTTCCAGAGCTTCTTCGCTGACAGTGTTATCCACTGAGTATAGCTCTGAGTAGTGTTCTACCCAGCGATCCATTTGTTTCGCTCGATCTTTTATGATTACCCCCTCAGTTGATCGTAAAGGGGCCATCTTATTTTTTGATAGACCGACAGCTTGCTTGATGCCCTCATACATTCCTCTTATATTTCCAGTGTCTGCACAAGTTTGAATTTGAGCAGAGAGCTGTAGCCAGTACCTGTTCGCACATCTTCTTGCCATCTGTTGTACTCTATTTCTGGCCGTTCGCAATGCCTGCAGTGTTTTCTCTGAAGGTGATGTTTTATACATCGAGAATGCATGTCTTTTTATCTCCAGGACTGGGAACATCTCTTCAGAGTGTGCTTCAAACCAGTCGGTTGACTTAGTTTGCTTCTTGCCAAATGTTGATAGTGCTGTATTGTAGATGGTGTCGCGAAAATGACTCCATCTCTCGGTGGAATCTCCGTCTGTGGGGCCGGGCAGAGTATCCGCTAGAGCCTGCATGAATTTGTTGACCGTCTCTTTATTTTGGGTGCCACTGGTGTCAATGCGTGGTCTTCCTTCTGTTCGGCTTCTGTAGATTCTCTTGGGCTTTATCTTCACCTTGCTGGAGACGAGTGAATGGTCGGTGTCGCAGTCAGCACCATGATAGCTGCGAGTCATCCGTACATTGCGGAGGTTGCTGCGTTTAGTGAGCACCAGGTCGAGTTGGTGCCAGTTCTTTGATCTGGGGTGCCTCCATGACACCTTGTGTTGAGGTTTCGTGTCAAAGAAGGTGTTGGTCACGCACAGATTATGGTGGCTGCAGAATTCCAAGAGACGTTGTCCATTGTCATTGATCTTCCCAACGCCAAACTGTCCTAGACATGAAGGCCAAGATTCGTGGTCGGAGCCAACCCTGGCATTGAAATCCCCCAGGATAAAAAGATGTTGTTTCTCTGGTGTTTCACTGACATCTTTGCTAAGGTCGTCATAGAACTTGTCTTTAGATTCTGATGCTGCAGTTAGTGTTGGGGCGTAAACGCTTATAATACTAACTGGGCCTGCCTCTGTCTGGAGTTGGAGCTTCAATATTCTTTCAGTGCCATCACTTGGTGGTATGATGGAATTGAGCAGCTTGTTTCTGATAGCGAAGCCAACTCCATGCTCCCTGGTCTCTCCGCACGGCTTGCCATGCCAGTAGAAAGTGAAGTCCCTCTCCTTGATGCTTCCAGATTCTTGGAGTCTGGTCTCTTGCAGGGCGACAATGTCTATCCCCAGTCTTAGCAGTTCGTTGTTTATCACTGCAGTTTTGCGGGCATCCACAATCTCATTTAGATCGTCTGAGATGCCAGGGGTCATGGTTCTTACGTTCCATGTTCCCAGCCTTAGGGCCGGTTGTTTTGTTTTTTTCTTGCTGTTAGGTGTATAGATTGCGGTCCATGTGTCAGGATTTCCCCCTAAGCTCCACACACCCTCAGGAGCAGATGAACCGTGTCGAGACAACACCTTATTGACTGGGGGCTGCCCAGCTTAGGCGGGCGGTAGCTGTCTAGTGAGATACGATGATCTCTCCCACCGTCGGAAGTAGCCCCTGGCGCCTTGCTCTACGCAACCGGCAAATGCTACTTCCCGTGTTGTGTCACCGCTTTACGCGGTGCTGAAGTGACCTCTTCAGGGCACAAGCCTGGGCAATGGAAATCGGAGAACCAGCTGTTGCCCAGTAGCAGGTTCCCCCTCTCCACGTCGCCGATGTTGACCAAGGGAAAGGCAGTAGCCAATGCAACTTGGCATCGGTGCCGTCGCAGGAGTTGCCAGAACTATGTTGTTTACAACATGGAACTGCCTTAGGGACTCCATCTCCGGATTTGTCCTCAGGGTTTACTCCCGAAGCCTTTCCCATATGGGTATACCCGCAAGGCAGCGGAGGTTTGAGATTTAGAGTTCCCTCTCTTAGAAGAGATACCAACCAAGGCTGACGAGCCTCCTCTGCCCGGGAATCAATAAGGAGGGAAGTCTACCATTCTTCCTTCCTGGCAGTGACCATACTGATCGGATGACCGTAGCCATTGTCTCTACTGAGAGATCCTCTGCCCACCGTCACTGACTTGAAACCATAACCAACAACTATCTGTCAGCTGCTCCCAAGTCCAATCCACCACCTGCTCCCATGGCTTCACGTTACCCTGTTGGGGGGGGGGGGGGGCTAAACGGGTACTCCACCTTGCCCAAGGGTGTCCCGTAGGCTAGCGGAGGGAAGGAGGCACCTTACTTCTCCTTTGATAGGGTATACCCCTACCCCGCTACTACATGTGACCGCAAAGGATAGGATAACTTGGCATGAATCATTTATGGTCTATGCTCCGTTAGATTTTGAAAAGTGCTGGAGGTGGAGAACAGAGGTGGAGAAGACTTAGAAGATACATACGACAGTCATTCCACCTCATACATCAATCACCTGATAAGGACACTGCCCTCCGGCGTTTTGCACCTGCATAATGCATGTCAGGCACTGCCTGGGATGTCAGCTTACCCACAGGAATGCTGCAGTAGGGCTTATTTTTCTTGACAGCGGCTGATCTACCTGGACTTGAGTTTTCAGCCTGGTCAGTTTTACTAACCACACCCTGTGTAAGACAATCAGCGTGTACAATAAAATGTCAGGGAGTCGGCTCAAATTATAGCTTTTACTGAGTCATCTGTTTCTGTTCTGTAAATTTATTGTCAAGAGTCAGGGGTAGGAAAAACCAACATAATTCAGAGGCAGAAAAAAACCTACATAATTCAGGGGTTAAAAAAAAAAGAAAAGAAAAAAAGAAACCTACGTAATTCATTGGATAGAAAAAAAAAAAACCTACATAATTCAGGGGTAAAAAAAAAAAGAAACCTACGTAATTCAGGAGGTAGAAAAAAAGACCTACATAATTCAGGGAGTAGAAAAAACCAACATAATTCAGAAAAAAACACATAATTCGGGTGATAGAACAAAAACTACATAATTCAGGGGTAGAAAAAAAAAAACCAACACAATTCACGGGTAGAAAAAAAAACCAGCACGATTCATAGATTAAAAAAAAAAAAAAAACATAATTCAGAGGTATACAAAATAGACAACATAATTCAGGAGCCAGTATTTTAAAAATTATTTTGCAAATAGGACTAACAAAATGCTTGAAAATGTGCTGTATAGCTGGATGTGTCTACTCATCAGAATCTGGAGCTTATTCCACAACAACATGACATCTAACCTCAGACTACTTTATATTACAATTTAAAAAGTTAGTTGCATGTCCTCTACAGCACATCTCAATAAACCCCAGTATTTGAAGTGCTTCTATACCAACAATAATGAACTGCTTCTATGACAACAATAATGAAGTGCTTCCTATGACAACAATAATGAAGTGCTTCGATTACAACAATGAAGTGCTTCTATGACAACAATAATGAAGTGCTTCCTATGACAGCAATAATGAAGTGCTTCGATTACAATAATGAAGTGCTTCTATGACAACAATAATGAACTGCTTCGATTTCAACAATGAAGTGCTTCTATGACAACAATAATGAAGTGCTTCTATGACAATAATAATGAAGTGCTTCCTATGACAACAATAATGAAGTGCTTCGATTACAACAATGAAGTGCTTCTATGACAAAAATAATGAAGTGCTTCGATTACAACAATGAAGTGCTTCTAAGACAACAATAATGAAGTGCTTCAATGACAACAATAATGAAGTGCTTCTATTACAACAATGAAGTGCTTCTATGACAACAATAATGAAGTGCTTCTATAACAACAATAATGAAGTGCTTCTATGACAACAATAATGAAGTGTTTCGAATACAACAATGAAGTGCTTCTATAACAACAATAATGAAGTGCTTCTATGACAACAATAATGAAGTGCTTCTATGACAACAATAATGAATTGCTTCTATAACAACAATAATGAAGTGCTTCTATCACAACAATAATGAAGTGCTTCTATAACAACAATAATGAAGTGCTTCTATAACAACAATAATGAAGTGCTTCTATGACAACAATAATGAAGTGCTTCGATTACACCAATGAAGTGCTTCTATGACAACAATAATGAAGTGCTTCTATGACAACAATAATGAAGTGCTTCTATGACAACAATAATGAAGTGCTTCTATGACAATAATAATGAAGTGCTTCTATGACAACGATAATTAAGTGCTTCTATGACAACAATAATGAAGTGCTTCTATGTCAACAATAATGAAGCGCTTCTATGACAACAATAATGAAGTGCTTCTATGACAACAATAATGAAGTGCTTCTATGACAACCATAATGAAGTAATACTATGACAACAATAATGAAGTGCTTCTATGACTACAATAATGAAGTGCTTCTATGACAACATTAATGAAGTGCTTCTATGACAACAATAATGAAATGCTTCGATTACAATAATGAAGTGCTTCTATGACAACAATAATGAAGTGCTTCGATTATAACAATGAAGTGTTTATATGACACAAATAATGAAGTGCTTCCTATGACAGCAATAATGAAGTGCTTCGATTACAATAATGAAGTGCTTCTATGACAACAACAATGAAGTGCTTCCTATGACAGCAATAATGAAGTGCTTCGATTATAACAATGAAGTGTTTCTATGACAAAAATAATGAAGTGCTTCCTATGACAACAATAATGAAGGGCTTCCTATGACAGCAATAATGAAGTGCTTCCTATGACAGCAATAATGAAGTTCTTCGATTACAACAATGAAGTGCTTCTATGACAACAATAATGAAGTGCTTCCTATGACAGCAATAATGAAGTGCTTCGATTACAATAATGAAGTGCTTCTATGACAACAACAATGAAGTGCTTCTATGACAACAATAATGAAGTGCTTCCTATGGCAACAATAATGAAGTGCTTCGATTACAATAATGAAGTGCTTCTATGTTGACAATAATGAAGTGCTTCGATTACAACAATGAAGTGCTTCTATGACAACAATAATGAAATGCTTCTATGACAACAATAATTAAGTGCTTCTATGACAACAATAATGAAGTGCTTCTATGACAACAATAATGAAATGCTTCTATGACAACAATAATGAAGTTCTTCTATGACAACAATAATGAAGTGCTTCCTATGACAACAATAATGAAGTGCTTGGCTTACAACAATAAACTGCTTCTATGACAACAATAATGAAGTGCTTCTATGACAAAATAATGAAGTGCTTCGATTACAACAATGAAGTGCTTCTATGACAACCATAATGAAGTGCTTCTATAACAACAATAATGAAGTGCTTCGATTACAACAATGAAGTGCTTCGATTACAACAATGAAGTGCTTCTATGACAACAATAATGAAGTGCTTCTATGACAACAATAAAGAAGTGCTTCTATGACAACAATAATGAAGTGCTTCGATTACAACAATAATGAAGTGCTTCGATTACATCAATGAAGTGCTTCCATGACAACAATAATAAAGTGCTTCTATGACAACAATTATGAAGTGCTTCTATGACAACAATAATAAAGTGCTTCTATGACAACAATAATGAAGTGCTTCTATGACAACAATAATGAAGTGCTTCTATGACAACAATAATGAAGTGCTTCTATGACAACAATAATGAAGTGCTTCTATGACAACAATAATGAAGTGATTCTATGACAACAATAATGAAGTGCTTCTATGACAACAAAAATGAAGTGCTTCGATTACAATAATTAAGTGCTTCTATGAAAACAATAATGAAGTGCTTCGATTACAACAATGTAGTGCTTCTATAACGACAATAATGAAGTGCTTCGATTACAACAATGAAGTGCTTCTATTACAACAATAATGAAGTGCTTATTATGAGAGCAATAATGAAGTGCTTCTATGACAACAAAAATGAAGTGCTTCGATTACAATAATGAAGTGCTTCTATGACAACAATAATGACGTGCTTTGATTACAACAATGAAGTGCTTCTATGACAACAATAATTAAGTGCTTCTATGACAACAATAATGAAGTGCTTCCATGACAACAATAATGAACTGCTTCTATGACAACAATAATAGACTGCTTCTATGACAACAATAATGAAGTGCTTCTATGACAACAATAATAATGTGCTTCTATGACAACAATTAGGAAGTGCTTCCATGACAACAATAATGATGTGCTTCTATGAAAACAACAAAGAAGTGCTTCTATGACAACAAAAATGAAGTGCTTCTATAACAACAATAATGAAGTGCTTCTATGACAACAATAATGAAGTGCTTCTATGACAACAATGACGAGGTGCTTCTATGACATAATAATGAAGTGCTTCTATTACAACAATAATGAAGTGCTTCTATAACAACAATAATGAAGTGTTTCTATGACAACAATACTGAAGTGATTCCAAGACAACAATAATGAAGTGCTTCTATGACAACAATAATGAAGTGCTTCTATGACATTAACAAAGGAGTGTTTATATGACAACAATAATGAAGTGCTTCTATGAAAAAAATAATGAAGTGCTTTTTGACAACAATAATGAAGTGCTTCTATGACAACAATAATGAAGTGCTTCGATTACAACAATGAAGTGCTTCTATGACAACAAAAATGAATTGCTTCTATGATAACAATAAAGAAGTACTTCTAAGACAACCAGAATGAAGTGCTTCTATGACAACAATAATGAATTGCTTCTATTACAACAATGAAGTGCTTCTATGACAACAATAATGAAGTGCTTCTATGATAACAATAAAGAAGTACTTCTAAGACAACCAGAATGAAGTGCTTCTATGACAACAATAATGAATTGCTTCTATTACAACAATGAAGTGCTTCTATGACAACAATAATGAAGTGCTTCTATGACAACAATAATGAAGTGCTTCTATGACAACAATAATGAAGTGCTTCTATGACAACAATAATGAAGTGCTTCTATGACAACAATAATGAATTGCTTCTATTACAACAATGAAGTGCTTCTATGACAACAATAATGAAGTGCTTCTATGACAACAATAATGAAGTGCTTCTATGACAACAATAATGAAGTGCTTCTATGACAACAATAATGAAGTGCTTCTATGACAACAATAATGAAGTGCTTCGATTACAACAATGAAGAGCTTCTATGACAACAATAATGAAGTGCTTCTATGACAACAATAATGAAGTGCTTTTATGACAACAATAATGAAGTTATTCTATGACAACAATAATGAAGTGCTTTGATTACAACAATAATGAAGTGCTTCTATGACAACAATAATGAAGTGATTCTATGACAACAATAATGAAGTGCTTCTATGACATCAATAATGAAGTGATTCTATGACAACAATAATGAAGTGCTTCTATGACAACAAAAATGAAGTGCTTCGATTACAATAATGAAGTGCTTCTATGACAACAATAATAAAGTGCTTCTATGACAACAATAATGAAGTGCTTCTATGACAACAATGATGAAGTGCTTCTATGACAAAATAATGAAGTGCTTATATTACAACAATAATGAAGTGCTTCTATAACAACAATAATGAAGTGTTTCTATGACAACAATACTGAAGTGCTTCGAAGACAACAATAATGAAGTGCTTCTATGACAACAATAATGAAGTGCTTCTATGCATTAACAAAGGTGTGCTTATATGACAACAATAATGAATTGCTTCTATGAAAAAAATAATGAAGTGCTTCTTGACAACAATAATGAAGTGCTTCTATGACAACAATAATGAAGTGCTTCGATTACAACAATGAAGTGCTTCTATGACAACAAAAATGAATTGCTTCTATGATAACAATAATGAAGTACTTCTAAGACAACAATAATGAAGTGCTTCTATGACAACAATAATGAATTGCTTCGATTACAACAATGAAGTGCTTCTATGACAACAATAATGAAGTGCTTCTATGACAACAATAATGAAGTGCTTCTATGACAACAATAATGAAATGCTTCTATGACAACAATAATGCAGTGCTTCTATGACAACAATAATGAAGTGCTTCGATTACAATAATGAAGTGCTTCTATGACAACAATTATGAAGTGCTTCGATTTCAACAATGAAGTGCTTCTATGACAACAATAATGAAGTGCTTCCTATGACAGCAATAATGAACTGCTTCGATTACAATAATGAAATGCTTCTATGACAACAATAATGAAGTGCTTCGATTACAACAATGAAGTGCTTCTATGACAACAATAAAGAAGTGCTTCGATTACAACAATGAAGTGCTTCTATGACAACAATAATGAAGTGCTTCTATGACATTAACAAAGGAGTGCTTATATGACAACAATAATGAAGTGCTTCTATGACAAAAATAATGAAGTGCTTCTTGACAACAATAATGAAGTGCTTCTATGACAACAATAATGAAGTGCTTCGATTACAACAATAAAGTGCTTCTATGACAACAAAAATGAATTGCTTCTATGATAACATTAATGAAGTACTTCTAAGACAACAATAATGAAGTGCTTCTATGACAACAATAATGAATTGCTTCGATTACAACAATGAAGTGCTTCTATGACAACAATAATGAAGTGCTTCTATGAAAACAATAATGAAGTGCTTCTATGACAACAATAATGAAGTGCTTCTATGACAACAATAATGAAGTGCTTCTATGACAACAATAATGAAGTGCTTCGATTACAACAATGAAGAGCTTCTATGACAACAATAATGAAGTGCTTCTATGACAACAATAATGAAGTGCTTCTATGACAACAATAATGAAGTTCTTCTATGACAACAATATAAAGTGCTTCCTATGACAGCAATAATGAAGTGCTTCGATTACAACAATGAAGTGCTTCTATGACAACAATAATGAAGTGCTTCCTATGACAGCAATAATGAAGTGCTTCGATTACAATAATGAAGTGCTTCTATGACAACAACAATGAAGTGCTTCTATGACAACAATAATGAAGTGCTTCCTATGGCAACAATAATGAAGTGCTTCGATTACAATAATGAAGTGCTTCTATGTTGACAATAATGAAGTGCTTCGATTACAACAATGAAGTGCTTCTATGACAACAATAATGAAATGCTTCTATGACAACAATAATTAAGTGCTTCTATGACAACAATAATGAAGTGCTTCTATGACAACAATAATGAAGTGCTTCTATGACAACAATAATGAAATGCTTCTATGACAACAATAATGAAGTTCTTCTATGACAACAATAATGAAGTGCTTCCTATGACAACAATAATGAAGTGCTTGGCTTACAACAATAAACTGCTTCTATGACAACAATAATGAAGTGCTTCTATGACAAAATAATGAAGTGCTTCGATTACAACAATGAAGTGCTTCTATGACAACCATAATGAAGTGCTTCTATAACAACAATAATGAAGTGCTTCGATTACAACAATGAAGTGCTTCGATTACAACAATGAAGTGCTTCTATGACAACAATAATGAAGTGCTTCTATGACAACAATAAAGAAGTGCTTCTATGACAACAATAATGAAGTGCTTCGATTACAACAATAATGAAGTGCTTCGATTACATCAATGAAGTGCTTCCATGACAACAATAATAAAGTGCTTCTATGACAACAATTATGAAGTGCTTCTATGACAACAATAATAAAGTGCTTCTATGACAACAATAATGAAGTGCTTCTATGACAACAATAATGAAGTGCTTCTATGACAACAATAATGAAGTGCTTCTATGACAACAATAATGAAGTGCTTCTATGACAACAATAATGAAGTGATTCTATGACAACAATAATGAAGTGCTTCTATGACAACAAAAATGAAGTGCTTCGATTACAATAATTAAGTGCTTCTATGAAAACAATAATGAAGTGCTTCGATTACAACAATGTAGTGCTTCTATAACGACAATAATGAAGTGCTTCGATTACAACAATGAAGTGCTTCTATTACAACAATAATGAAGTGCTTATTATGAGAGCAATAATGAAGTGCTTCTATGACAACAAAAATGAAGTGCTTCGATTACAATAATGAAGTGCTTCTATGACAACAATAATGACGTGCTTTGATTACAACAATGAAGTGCTTCTATGACAACAATAATTAAGTGCTTCTATGACAACAATAATGAAGTGCTTCCATGACAACAATAATGAACTGCTTCTATGACAACAATAATAGACTGCTTCTATGACAACAATAATGAAGTGCTTCTATGACAACAATAATAATGTGCTTCTATGACAACAATTAGGAAGTGCTTCCATGACAACAATAATGATGTGCTTCTATGAAAACAACAAAGAAGTGCTTCTATGACAACAAAAATGAAGTGCTTCTATAACAACAATAATGAAGTGCTTCTATGACAACAATAATGAAGTGCTTCTATGACAACAATGACGAGGTGCTTCTATGACATAATAATGAAGTGCTTCTATTACAACAATAATGAAGTGCTTCTATAACAACAATAATGAAGTGTTTCTATGACAACAATACTGAAGTGATTCCAAGACAACAATAATGAAGTGCTTCTATGACAACAATAATGAAGTGCTTCTATGACATTAACAAAGGAGTGTTTATATGACAACAATAATGAAGTGCTTCTATGAAAAAAATAATGAAGTGCTTTTTGACAACAATAATGAAGTGCTTCTATGACAACAATAATGAAGTGCTTCGATTACAACAATGAAGTGCTTCTATGACAACAAAAATGAATTGCTTCTATGATAACAATAATGAAGTACTTCTAAGACAACCAGAATGAAGTGCTTCTATGACAACAATAATGAATTGCTTCGATTACAACAATGAAGTGCTTCTATGACAACAATAATGAAGTGCTTCTATGACAACAATAATGAAGTGCTTCTATGACAACAATAATGAAGTGCTTCTATGACAACAATAATGAAGTGCTTCTATGACAACAATAATGAAGTGCTTCGATTACAACAATGAAGAGCTTCTATGACAACAATAATGAAGTGCTTCTATGACAACAATAATGAAGTGCTTCTATGACAACAATAATGAAGTTATTCTATGACAACAATAATGAAGTGCTTCGATTACAACAATAATGAAGTGCTTCTATGACAACAATAATGAAGTGATTCTATGACAACAATAATGAAGTGCTTCTATGACATCAATAATGAAGTGATTCTATGACAACAATAATGAAGTGCTTCTATGACAACAAAAATGAAGTGCTTCGATTACAATAATGAAGTGCTTCTATGACAACAATAATAAAGTGCTTCTATGACAACAATAATGAAGTGCTTCTATGACAACAATGATGAAGTGCTTCTATGACAAAATAATGAAGTGCTTATATTACAACAATAATGAAGTGCTTCTATAACAACAATAATGAAGTGTTTCTATGACAACAATACTGAAGTGCTTCGAAGACAACAATAATGAAGTGCTTCTATGACAACAATAATGAAGTGCTTCTATGCATTAACAAAGGAGTGCTTATATGACAACAATAATGAATTGCTTCTATGAAAAAAATAATGAAGTGCTTCTTGACAACAATAATGAAGTGCTTCTATGACAACAATAATGAAGTGCTTCGATTACAACAATGAAGTGCTTCTATGACAACAAAAATGAATTGCTTCTATGATAACAATAATGAAGTACTTCTAAGACAACAATAATGAAGTGCTTCTATGACAACAATAATGAATTGCTTCGATTACAACAATGAAGTGCTTCTATGACAACAATAATGAAGTGCTTCTATGACAACAATAATGAAGTGCTTCTATGACAACAATAATGAAATGCTTCTATGACAACAATAATGCAGTGCTTCTATGACAACAATAATGAAGTGCTTCGATTACAATAATGAAGTGCTTCTATGACAACAATTATGAAGTGCTTCGATTTCAACAATGAAGTGCTTCTATGACAACAATAATGAAGTGCTTCCTATGACAGCAATAATGAACTGCTTCGATTACAATAATGAAATGCTTCTATGACAACAATAATGAAGTGCTTCGATTACAACAATGAAGTGCTTCTATGACAACAATAAAGAAGTGCTTCGATTACAACAATGAAGTGCTTCTATGACAACAATAATGAAGTGCTTCTATGACATTAACAAAGGAGTGCTTATATGACAACAATAATGAAGTGCTTCTATGACAAAAATAATGAAGTGCTTCTTGACAACAATAATGAAGTGCTTCTATGACAACAATAATGAAGTGCTTCGATTACAACAATAAAGTGCTTCTATGACAACAAAAATGAATTGCTTCTATGATAACATTAATGAAGTACTTCTAAGACAACAATAATGAAGTGCTTCTATGACAACAATAATGAATTGCTTCGATTACAACAATGAAGTGCTTCTATGACAACAATAATGAAGTGCTTCTATGAAAACAATAATGAAGTGCTTCTATGACAACAATAATGAAGTGCTTCTATGACAACAATAATGCAGTGCTTCTATGACAACAATAATGAAGTGCTTCGATTACAACAATGAAGAGCTTCTATGACAACAATAATGAAGTGCTTCTATGACAACAATAATGAAGTGCTTCTATGACAACAATAATGAAGTTCTTCTATGACAACAATATAAAGTGCTTCGATTACAACAATAATGAAGTGCTTCTATGACAACAATAATGAAGTGCTTCTATGACAACAATAATGAAGTGCTTCTATGACAACAATAATGAAGTGCTTCGATTACAACAATGAAGTGCTTCTATGACAACAATAATGAAGTGCTTCTGTGACAACAATAATGAAGTGCTTCTATGACAACAATAATGAAGTGCTTCGATTACAACAATGAAGTGCTTCTATGACAACAAAAATGAATTGTTTCTGTGATAACAATAATGAAGTACTTCTAAGACAACAATAATGAAGTGCTTCTATGACAACAATAATGATGTGCTTCTATGACAACAATAATGAAGTGCTTCTATGACAACAATAATGAAGTGCTTCTATGACAACAATAATGAAGTGCTTCCTATGAAGACAATAATGAAGTGCTTCGATTACAACAATGAAGTGCTTCTATGACAACAATAATGAAGTACTTCGATTACAACAATGAAGTGCTTCTACGACAACAATAATGAAGTGCTTCTATGACAACAATAACTAAGTGCTTCGATTACAACAATGAAGTTCTTCTATGACAACAATAATGAATTGCTTCTATGACAACAATATTGAAGTGCTTCGATTACAACAATGAAGTGCTTCTATGACAACAATAATGAAGTGCTTCTATGACAACAATAATGAAGTGCTTCTATGACAACAATAATGAAGTGCTTCTATGACAACAATAATTGAGTGCTTCTATGACAACAATAATGAAGTGCTTCTATGACAACAATAATGAAGTGCTTCTATAACAACAATAATGAAGTGCTTCTATGACAAAAATAATGAAGTGCTTCGATTACAACAATGAAGTTCTTCTATAACAACAATAATGAAGTGCTTCTATGACAACAATAATGAAGTGCTTCTATGACAACAATAATGAAGTGCTTCTGTAACAACAATAATGAAGTGCTTCTATAACAACAATAATGAAGTGCTTCTATAACAACAATAATGAAGTGCTTCTATGACAACAAAAATGAAGTGCTTCGATTACACCAATGAAGTGCTTCTATGACAACAATAATGAAGTGCTTCTATGACAACAATAATGAAGTGCTTCTATGACAACAATAATGAAGTGCTTCTATGACAACAATAATTAAGTGCTTCTATGACAACAATAATGAAGTGCTTCTATGACAACAACAATGAAGCGCTTCTATGACAACAATAATGAAGTGCTTCTATGACAACAATAATGAAGTGCTTCTATGACAACAATAATGAAGAGATACTATAACAACAATAATGAAGTGCTTCTATGACAACAATAATGAAGTGCTTCTATGACAACAATAATGAAGTGCTTCTATGACAACAATAATAAAGTGCTTCGATTACAATAATGAAGTGCTTCTATGACAACAATAATGAAGTGCTTCGATTACAACAATGAAGTGCTTCTATGACAACAATAATAAAGTGCTTCCTATGACAGCAATAATGAAGTGCTTCGATTACAATAATGAAGTGCTTCTATGACAGCAATAATGAAGTGCTTCGATTACAACAATGAAGTGCTTCTATGACAACAATAATGAAGTGCTTCTATGACAACAATAATGAAGTGCTTCTATGACAACAATAATGAAATGCTTCTATGACAACAATAATGCAGTGCTTCTATGACAACAATAATGAAGTGCTTCGATTACAATAATGAAGTGCTTCTATGACAACAATTATGAAGTGCTTCGATTACAACAATGAAGTGCTTCTATGACAACAATAATGAAGTGCTTCCTATGACAGCAATAATGAACTGCTTCGATTACAATAATGAAATGCTTCTATGACAACAATAATGAAGTGCTTCGATTACAACAATGAAGTGCTTCTATGACAACAATAAAGAAGTGCTTCGATTACAACAATGAAGTGCTTCTATGACAACAATAATGAAGTGCTTCTATGACATTAACAAAGGAGTGCTTATATGACAACAATAATGAAGTGCTTCTATGACAAAAATAATGAAGTGCTTCTTGACAACAATAATGAAGTGCTTCTATGACAACAATAATGAAGTGCTTCGATTACAACAATAAAGTGCTTCTATGACAACAAAAATGAATTGCTTCTATGATAACATTAATGAAGTACTTCTAAGACAACAATAATGAAGTGCTTCTATGACAACAATAATGAATTGCTTCGATTACAACAATGAAGTGCTTCTATGACAACAATAATGAAGTGCTTCTATGAAAACAATAATGAAGTGCTTCTATGACAACAATAATGAAGTGCTTCTATGACAACAATAATGAAGTGCTTCTATGACAACAATAATGAAGTGCTTCGATTACAACAATGAAGAGCTTCTATGACAACAATAATGAAGTGCTTCTATGACAACAATAATGAAGTGCTTCTATGACAACAATAATGAAGTTCTTCTATGACAACAATATAAAGTGCTTCGATTACAACAATAATGAAGTGCTTCTATGACAACAATAATGAAGTGCTTCTATGACAACAATAATGAAGTGCTTCTATGACAACAATAATGAAGTGCTTCGATTACAACAATGAAGTGCTTCTATGACAACAATAATGAAGTGCTTCTGTGACAACAATAATGAAGTGCTTCTATGACAACAATAATGAAGTGCTTCGATTACAACAATGAAGTGCTTCTATGACAACAAAAATGAATTGTTTCTGTGATAACAATAATGAAGTACTTCTAAGACAACAATAATGAAGTGCTTCTATGACAACAATAATGATGTGCTTCTATGACAACAATAATGAAGTGCTTCTATGACAACAATAATGAAGTGCTTCTATGACAACAATAATGAAGTGCTTCCTATGAAGACAATAATGAAGTGCTTCGATTACAACAATGAAGTGCTTCTATGACAACAATAATGAAGTACTTCGATTACAACAATGAAGTGCTTCTACGACAACAATAATGAAGTGCTTCTATGACAACAATAACTAAGTGCTTCGATTACAACAATGAAGTTCTTCTATGACAACAATAATGAATTGCTTCTATGACAACAATATTGAAGTGCTTCGATTACAACAATGAAGTGCTTCTATGACAACAATAATGAAGTGCTTCTATGACAACAATAATGAAGTGCTTCTATGACAACAATAATGAAGTGCTTCTATGACAACAATAATTGAGTGCTTCTATGACAACAATAATGAAGTGCTTCTATGACAACAATAATGAAGTGCTTCTATAACAACAATAATGAAGTGCTTCCATGACAACAATAATGAACTGCTTCTATGACAACAATAATAGACTGCTTCTATGACAACAATAATGAAGTGCTTCTATGACAACAATAATGATGTGCTTCTATGACAACAATTAGGAAGTGCTTCCATGACAACAATAATGATGTGCTTCTATGAAAACAACAAAGAAGTGCTTCTATGACAACAAAAATGAAGTGCTTCTATAACAACAATAATGAAGTGCTTCTATGACAACAATAATGAAGTGCTTCTATGACAACAATGACGAAGTGCTTCTATGACATAATAATGAAGTGCTTCTATTACAACAATAATGAAGTGCTTCTATAACAACAATAATGAAGTGTTTCTATGACAACAATACTGAAGTGCTTCCAGGACAACAATAATGAAGTGCTTCTATGACAACAATAATGAAGTGCTTCTATGACATTAACAAAGGAGTGTTTATATGACAACAATAATGAAGTGCTTCTATGAAAAAAATAATGAAGTGCTTCTTGACAACAATAATGAAGTGCTTCTATGACAACAGTAATGAAGTGCTTCGATTACAACAATGAAGTGCTTCTATGACAACAAAAATGAATTGCTTCTATGATAACAATAATGAAGTACTTCTAAGACAACCAGAATGAAGTGCTTCTATGACAACAATAATGAAGTGCTTCTATGACAACAATAATGAAGTGCTTCTATGACAACAATAATGAAGTGCTTCTATGACAACAATAATGAAGTGCTTCTATGACAACAATAATGAAGTGCTTCGATTACAACAATGAAGAGCTTCTATGACAACAATAATGAAGTGCTTCTATGACAACAATAATGAAGTGCTTCTATGACAACAATAATGAAGTTATTCTATGACAACAATAATGAAGTGCTTCGATTACAACAATAATGAAGTGCTTCTATGACAACAATAATGAAGTGCTTCTATGACATCAATAATGAAGTGATTCTATGACAACAATAATGAAGTGCTTCTATGACAACAAAAATGAAGTGCTTCGATTACAATAATGAAGTGCTTCTATGACAACAATAATAAAGTGCTTCTATGAGAACAATAATGAAGTACTTCTATGACAACAATGATGAAGTGCTTCTATGACAAAATAATGAAGTGCTTATATTACAACAATAATGAAGTGCTTCTATAACAACAATAATGAAGTGTTTCTATGACAACAATACTGAAGTGCTTCCAAGACAACAATAATGAAGTGCTTCTATGACAACAATAATGAAGTGCTTCTATGCATTAACAAAGGAGTGCTTATATGACAACAATAATGAATTGCTTCTATGAAAAAAATAATGAAGTGCTTCTTGACAACAATAATGAAGTGCTTCTATGACAACAATAATGAAGTGCTTCGATTACAACAATGAAGTGCTTCTATGACAACAAAAATGAATTGCTTCTATGATAACAATAATGAAGTACTTCTAAGACAACAATAATGAAGTGCTTCTATGACAACAATAATGAATTGCTTCGATTACAACAATGAAGTGCTTCTATGACAACAATAATGAAGTGCTTCTATGACAACAATAATGAAGTGCTTCTATGACAACAACAATGAAGCGCTTCTGTGACAACAATAATGAAGTGCTTCTATGACAACAATAATGAAGTGCTTCTATGACAACAATAATGAAGAGATACTATAACAACAATAATGAAGTGCTTCTATGACAACAATAATGAAGTGCTTCTATGACAACAATAATGAAGTGCTTCTATGACAACAATAATGAAGTGCTTCGATTACAATAATGAAGTGCTTCTATGACAACAATAATGAAGTGCTTCGATTACAACAATGAAGTGCTTCTATGACAACAATAATGAAGTGCTTCCTATGACAGCAATAATGAAGTGCTTCGATTACAATAATGAAGTGCTTCTATGACAGCAATAATGAAGTGCTTCGATTACAACAATGAAGTGCTTCTATGACAACAATAATGAAGTGCTTCTATGACAACAATAATGAAGTGCTTCTATGACAACTATAATGAAATGCTTCTATGACAACAATAATGCAGTGCTTCTATGACAACAATAATGAAGTGCTTCGATTACAATAATGAAGTGCTTCTATGACAACAATTATGAAGTGCTTCGATTACAACAATGAAGTGCTTCTATGACAACAATAATGAAGTGCTTCCTATGACAACAATAATGAACTGCTTCGATTACAATAATGAAATGCTTCTATGACAACAATAATGAAGTGCTTCGATTACAACAATGAAGTGCTTCTATGACAACAATAAAGAAGTGCTTCGATTACAACAATGAAGTGCTTCTATGACAACAATAATGAAGTGCTTCTATGACATTAACAAAGGAGTGCTTATATGACAACAATAATGAAGTGCTTCTATGACAAAAATAATGAAGTGCTTCTTGACAACAATAATGAAGTGCTTCTAGGACAACAATAATGAAGTGCTTCGATAACAACAATAAAGTGCTTCTATGACAACAAAAATGAATTGCTTCTATGATAACATTAATGAAGTACTTCTAAGACAACAATAATGAAGTGCTTCTATGACAACAATAATGAATTGCTTCGATTACAACAATGAAGTGCTTCTATGACAACAATAATGAAGTGCTTCTATGAAAACAATAATGAAGTGCTTCTATGACAACAATAATGAAGTGCTTCTATGACAACAATAATGAAGTGCTTCTATGACAACAATAATGAAGTGCTTCGATTACAACAATGAAGAGCTTCTATGACAACAATAATGAAGTGCTTCTATGACAACAATAATGAAGTGCTTCTATGACAACAATAATGAAGTTCTTCTATGACAACAATATAAAGTGCTTCGATTACAACAATAATGAAGTGCTTCTATGACAACAATAATGAAGTGCTTCTATGACAACAATAATGAAGTGCTTCTATGACAACAATAATGAAGTGCTTCGATTACAACAATGAAGTGCTTCTATGACAACAATAATGAAGTGCTTCTGTGACAACAATAATGAAGTGCTTCTATGACAACAATAATGAAGTGCTTCGATTACAACAATGAAGTGCTTCTATGACAACAAAAATGAATTGTTTCTGTGATAACAATAATGAAGTACTTCTAAGACAACAATAATGAAGTGCTTCTATGACAACAATAATGATGTGCTTCTATGACAACAATAATGAAGTGCTTCTATGACAACAATAATGAAGTGATTCTATGACAACAATAATGAAGTGCTTCCTATGAAGACAATAATGAAGTGCTTCGATTACAACAATGAAGTGCTTCTATGACAACAATAATGAAGTACTTCGATTACAACAATGAAGTGCTTCTACGACAACAATAATGAAGTGCTTCTATGACAACAATAACTAAGTGCTTCGATTACAACAATGAAGTTCTTCTATGACAACAATAATGAATTGCTTCTATGACAACAATATTGAAGTGCTTCGATTACAACAATGAAGTGCTTCTATGACAACAATAATGAAGTGCTCTATGACAACAATAATGAAGTGCTTCTATGACAACAATAATGAAGTGCTTCTATGACAACAATAATTGAGTGCTTCTATGACAACAATAATGAAGTGCTTCTATGACAACAATAATGAAGTGCTTCTATAACAACAATAATGAAGTGCTTCTATGACAAAAATAATGAAGTGCTTCGATTACAACAATGAAGTTCTTCTATAACAACAATAATGAAGTGCTTCTATGACAACAATAATGAAGTGCTTCTATGACAACAATAATGAAGTGCTTCTGTAACAACAATAATGAAGTGCTTCTATAACAACAATAATGAAGTGCTTCTATAACAACAATAATGAAGTGCTTCTATGACAACAAAAATGAAGTGCTTCAATTACACCAATGAAGTGCTTCTATGACAACAATAATGAAGTGCTTCTATGACAACAATAATGAAGTGCTTCTATGACAACAATAATGAAGTGCTTCTATGACAACAATAATTAAGTGCTTCTATGACAACAATAATGAAGTGCTTCTATGACAACAACAATGAAGCGCTTCTATGACAACAATAATGAAGTGCTTCTATGACAACAATAATGAAGTGCTTCTATGACAACAATAATGAAGAGATACTATAACAACAATAATGAAGTGCTTCTATGACAACAATAATGAAGTGTTTCTATGACAACAATAATGAAGTGCTTCTATGACAACAATAATGAAGTGCTTCGATTACAATAATGAAGTGCTTCTATGACAACAATAATGAAGTGCTTCGATTACAACAATGAAGTGCTTCTTTGACAACAATAATGAAGTGCTTCCTATGACAGCAATAATGAAGTGCTTCGATTACAATAATGAAGTGCTTCTATGACAGCAATAATGAAGTGCTTCGATTACAACAATGAAGTGCTTCTATGACAACATTAATGAAGTGCTTCTTTGACAACAATAATGAAGTGCTTTTATGACAACAATAATGAAGTGCTTCTAAGACAACAATAATGAAGTGCTTCCTATGAATACAATAATGAAGTTCTTCGATTACAACAATAAAGTACTTCTATGACAACAAAAATGAAGTGCATCTATGACAAAATAATGAAGTCCTTCGATTACAACAATGAAGTGCTTCTATGACAACAATAATGAAGTGCTTCTAAAACAACAATAATGAAGTGCTTCGATTACAACAAGGAAGTGCTTTTATGACAACAATAATGAATTGCTTCTATGACAATAATAATGAAGTGCTTCTATGACAACAAAAATGAAGAGATACTATAACAACAATAATGAAGTGCTTCTATGACAACAATAATGAAGTGCTTCTATGACAACAATAATGAAGTGCTTCTATGACAACAATAATGAAGTGCTTCGATTACAATAATGAAGTGCTTCTATGACAACAATAATGAAGTGCTTCGATTACAACAATGAAGTGCTTCTATGACAACAATAATGAAGTGCTTCCTATGACAGCAATAATGAAGTGCTTCGATTACAATAATGAAGTGCTTCTATGACAGCAATAATGAAGTGCTTCGATTACAACAATGAAGTGCTTCTATGACAACTTTAATGAAGTGCTTCTATGACAACAATAATGAAGTGCTTTTATGACAACAATAATGAAGTGCTTCCAAGACAACAATAATGAAGTGCTTCCTATGAATACAATAATGAAGTTCTTCGATTACAACAATAAAGTGCTTCTATGACAACAAAAATGAAGTGCATCTATGACAAAATAATGAAGTCCTTCGATTACAACAATGAAGTGCTTCTATGACAACAATAATGAAGTGCTTCTAAAACAACAATAATGAAGTGCTTCGATTACAACAAGGAAGTGCTTTTATGACAATAATAATGAAGTGCTTCTATGACAGCAGTAATGAAGTGCTTCTATGACAACAATAATGAAGTGTTTCTATGACAACAATTATAAAGTGCTTCTATGACAACAATAATAAAGTGCTTCAATTACAACAATAATGAAGTGCTTCTATGACAACAATAATGAAGTGCTTCTATGACACCAATAATGAAGCGCTTCTATGACAAACAATAATGAAGTGCTTCTATGACAACAATAATGAAGTGCTTCGATTACAACAATAATGAAGTGCTTCTATGACAACAATAATGAAGTGCTTCTATGACAACAATAATGAAGTGCTTCGATTACAACAATGAAGTGCTTCTATGACAACAATAATGAAGTGCTTCTATGACAACAATAATGAAGTGCTTCTATGACAACAATAATGAAGTGCTTCCATGAAAACAATAATGAAGTGCTTCTATGAAAACAACAATGAATTGCTTCTATGCAACAATAATGAAGTGCTTCTATGACAACAATAATGAAGTGCTTCTATGACAACAATAATGAAGTGCTTCTATGACAACAATAATGAAGTGCTTCTATGACAACAATAATGAAGTGCTTCTATTACAACAATAATGAAGTGCTTCTATGACAACAATAATTAAGTGCTTCTATGACAACAATAATGAAGTGCTTTTATGACAACAATAATGAAATGCTTCTATGACAACAATAATGAAGTGCTTCTATGACAGCAATAATGAAGTGCTTCGATTACAACAATAATGAAGTGCTTCTATGACAACAATAATGAAGTGCTTCTATGACAACAATAATGAAGTGCTTCTATGACAACAATAATGAAGTGCTTCTGTGACAACAATAATGAAGTGCTTCTATGACAACAATATTGAAGTGCTTCGATTACAACAATGAAGTGCTTCTATGACAACAAAAATGAATTGCTTCTATGATAACAATAATGAAGTACTTCTAAGACAACAATAATGAAGTGCTTCTATGACAACAATAATGAAGTGCATCCATGACAACAATAATGAAGTGAAATGCAAACTTTAATCATCTCTGCTATCGTTAAGCACACACACAATTATCACGAGCTAGACCTACTAAGAACAGTGGTTTATCGAAAGCCATTAAATATCTGACAATTTTGAACATTCTGGGCTCTGGAGTTTACAGAAGTGTGTACCTTTGAGAACATGTTAATGTTATTTCTTTTTAAAGTGATGGGAGGGGTGGTGTTAAACAGCCAAGAGGAATACTAGGTTTATCCCACATAGAGGTGCCAGGTTTATCCCACATAGCTCAGTCTCTTTCCACAGGGTGGCCTGCCAGGGTGTCACATAGAGCAGTTCTTAGCTTCAGCAACTACCCCCAGGAGTCTCAGAGAAAACCACATCTGTGAACTGAATGACAGATTCCAGAAACAAACCCACAATTTTTGGAGCGCAAGTCAGGCTTTGCCATAGAGATCCCCGTAATCAATCAAAAAATAATCCATTGATTTAATTGATACCAGTGTGCCTGTGAAACTGCATACATTTATGTAATCAGTCTACTGCACTGATAGGGTAATCATATCTTTGTAGTGTATAACAAACAACTAACTAACCCTGCAGACCAAATACGTACAATCACAAACATTATAGCAAACAACACAAACATTCATTCATTCAGTAGCATGTCCTCTGCAGAACCTCGCTCCCATAACAACTTTCCGGAAAACCTCTCGATCTCAAGCAAGATGTCCTACTTTTGATACACCCGTCTGGAGATCATGCGCCTCATCCTGCAGCCTTCTTCTCTTTGGCGTTCCTCTTCCTCTCTTCCCAGGCATATAACCCTCCATTATTGCTCTCTCCAAACTTTTGTGACGTTTCAAGTAATCAAAATATTTCAATTTCTTTGATTTATCGTCATTAATACTCAACCGTCTTCAATATTCAGCTCTTGAAGTATGGATGCATTTGTTCTTTTCTTTATCCAAAATATTCTTGAAACTCGTCTATAACGTTTATATTCAAAGGCATTTATGCGCTGTTCAGCTTGTTTAGTAAGTGTCCAGATCTCACAAGCGTATGTTGCAATGGGAAAGATGCATGCTCTTAAAAATCTAATTTTTGTAGTTCTGTCTGTCCCACTCCATAATTTATTCAGCTGTTTTAGTCTTTGAAGAGCAATTGATAGTCGCCTTTTAATTTCTTTTACTGTGTCGCCATTGTTGGTAATCAATTACCCTAGATATTCAAAATTTTCCACCACCTCCAATTTTCCTTCATTAACATATATTTCTTTCCCCATAGTAGTTTATCTGTATGGATTATCTTTGTTTTTGCTATGTTAAGAAAGAAGCTGTGATTTTTACTATTCAATTGGGTTGAGGATATTAGGTTTTCTATACCATTCTGTGTTGTGGATAGCAATACTGTAATATCAGCATGTCGAATCTCTGGTATGTCATGACCGGCGATATTTAGGGCATCATATTGTCCCTGGTTATATCATCTCTGACAGTTCTCATTATATTTTCGGTATACATGTTAAAGAAATATGGGGACAGCACACAGCCTTGACGGACTCCTTGCTTGACGTCAAACTAGTGTCTTCACCAGAATGATGAGGAAACTACTCAAACCACTTAAACATCCATCAATCAGCAACTTTATGGATGATATCCTGATTGCTAGTGAGACGTTTGAGGAACATTGTAAGGCACCCCACCTTCTTTTCCAACGTCTGAAGGAAATTGGTTTGACAGCACGACCAAAGAAGTTTCAAATAGGATTCCAACAATTGGATTTTTTGAGACATACAGTATCTCAAGGATACATGACTCCTCATGAAGGAAATGTGGAGAAGCTGCAACAAGCAACTCATCCTAAAACAAAGAAAGATATTAGATCTTTTGTTTCATTGTGTGGGTTCTATCAAAGATACATCAAAGACTTCAATTCATTAACAGCTCCTTTAACTAACCTTACAAGGAAAGGGTAGCCGGAAAATGTCAAATGGTTGGTCGAATGTGAGCAAGCTTATTCAGTTCTCAAGACAGCATTAACTGCTAAACCAGTACTTCATCTCCCGGATCTCACCCAACCATTCATTCTGCGGACTGATGCAAGCAACATTGGAATTGGCTCTACACTTCTTCAGAGGAAGGAAGATGAGCACTCACTCCTGTTTCCGGTTGCCTATGCAAGTAGAAAATTGAACTCAGCAGAGAAGAATTATTCTACCATTGAAAAGGAATGTTTGGCATTGGTTTGGGCCGTGGAGACATTTCAAGCATATTTGTATGAGAAGCACTTTACGGTGCAGTGTGACCATCAACCCCTAATGTTTCTGGCAGTCTCAAGGAACCTGAACGCGAGACTGATGAGGTGGTCTCTGCTTTTACAACCATATTCGTTCCAGATCGAATATGTACCTGGAAAATTGAATGTTGGGGCAGTCTTCCTTAGCCAACATCCTGTTCCTGATCAGGAAACAGAAACAGAGGTGAAAGGAACCAACGGGGAAGAGATGGATTAGCATTGGAGATTAGGAATGAAGCCGTGCCTGAAATTACAATTTCTTGGAGGACAACTGTCTTGGAGAGGAGCTTTGTGACATGTCTCACTCCCGTCTTCATACGAATAGCAAACGCACCATATACAAGGGCAAAGTAAAGATAGACAACAGTGTTTAACTGGAAAGACAGACGGCAAGCAGTTTCCTTAATTTTCCAAAATTTAAACCCCAGGAAGAAAATGCAGAGTGATTCAACGTGAACAAAGACTTTCCCCAAAACATAATCTATTATATGTCACATGTCAACTGAGACCTACATCGGAGAAAATAGTATCAATCGCGTCTTGTGATTTCATTAGCGGACAATTGCGTAGGTCAGAGAGCGCACTGGTGATGTTTTCATTACAGGTAAAAACTCTGTGCCCGCAGCAAAGAAACTAGGAAGGATAACAGGAATTGTTATCGGTGAAATTGGACGGTAATTGGATGGATGTTGGTAGAATGTGATTGTCACGTCGAGGAGATAAAGATTGTGGTGTAAGAGGAGATATATAAAGTTACAAGCGGAAACTTAGGCGCCAGTTTAGTTACCATGTGAGCCAGAAAGCAGACGTGTTTCATTTTGTGTGGATATAATACTTCTCCTTGGGAGTAAGGTAATTAATAATTGATATGCCTCTCCTGTAAATGGATCAAAGTTAACTGAAAGATGTCTTCTATAGAGATCACTTGTTCTTTGAGAGAAGAATATATATATATATATATATATATCAATCTAGAGACAGGCTCAGAAGATAAAGAAGATTTTCTTGATTTAAAGAAGAATTCTTAATGAATCTTTTGATGCGTTAATCATGTATCTGATGAGTGATACACTTTCTCATTTCACTATTTCTCAGAGTCTTCAGAGACAATCTATACTTTAAAACAAAGCTACTTCTATGATCCTTTCTCAGAGATAGTCATTATATTCTATGTCTGGAAAATTATGTTCTAAAGTGTATTGCGTGTTCTGACTCTATATAATTTTGTGTTAAAATAATTCATATGTTTTATTTGTGAATGATACTTTTCTAAAACCTACCCTGTAAGATTTTGATGTGTATTGATGATTATGGGAACATGGGAAAATGATGAAGGGTTAGGCGGATATTTTCCTGGAAGAAGGAAAACATGGACCAGGCAGTGGGCTCATATCGCTCTACGGACAAAAGAAGGACTAGCCTGCAGAACGCCTGAAGGAAGAGGACATGTCGTGCCAGTAGGTGAGGTGGACACCTCCAACTGAGATTATTGAAAAACCTCACGCACACAGGATAGCCAGGCTGGACTACCCTGAGCTAAGGAGAGGATCCCTTCTCCCTTCGCTTATATTTTTCCCCTAACCCAGCTCTTAGGTGAGATAGCTATATGGTTGTTGGTCCTATTTCTCAAGGGTGGTGGTTATGTTAAAGACAAAACTTGGGCAGAGACCTGTATGCTGATGGTGGTCATTCTGGAGGAACAGCATCATTTTACCTCAACTGCTTCTCCTATGCCACAACCCTACAACCCAGGGATGAAGAGCTAAGTAACTGTCAGTATAGTCTGTGTTGTCCTCGACTATAAAAGACCAAGATAACCCCTGTCACATCATCCAACGTAGGATCTACCCGAGAGTACTTACTTCTTTAAACGCAAGATCTCAAGAACATCACTTTGGTATAGTTCAGGGTGCCTTAGGAACATGTAGCGTAGCCTTAAGGGGACATT
Source organism: Cepaea hortensis (assembly GCA_963921405.1). Classification (NCBI taxonomy): domain Eukaryota; kingdom Metazoa; phylum Mollusca; class Gastropoda; order Stylommatophora; family Helicidae; genus Cepaea; species Cepaea hortensis. The sequence continues at coordinate 140,285,592 of OY992879.1, read as the reverse complement.
CTGAACATTTTATATATACATAGATGCTATGCAGTGAACTGTGACATACATTTGGTTTGGTGCCATTAATGACTCAAACACGGTGTACCCGAACATTAGTTAGAGTTGGAACTTTAATTCCTTAACTGTGCTGATGATTTGTTTACTACCTCATTGATGGTATTGTTCTAATGTATGTATCTGACATCATATATCACGCTAACACCCACACACAACACAGAAGCACACCACTATATTACTTCATTATAGTGTTTTGATGATGCACTTGGTGTTTTGTGTTTTACTTGGCGTTGTGTAATATTAATTAGAATACATTAGTTACTAAAATAGAGTGGAGCCAAGTGTGGCCGGAAAAAGACACGTATCTCAGATTTTCCCCGGCGGAAAAATTTCCCTTATCGGAGTACTGTGAACTTCCGGGGCTCCACTGGCCCTCTGTGAAGAAACTTCAACTATTGATAACAATCCACCCCTAGGGATTCTTAACGTGCCATTTTCAAGTTTCTCTAAACAGTTGGCTATTAGAATTTGGGGATCCCATCCTCATTTCTTTTTAACTTACCACAATGACTGATCAGGGCAACAGTTCTATAGTTGGTGTATAATTTCAGGTTGCCCTTTTTTGGTATTGGAATGAAGATAGTTCTCTTCCAATCTTTTGGCCATACACCATATTTCCAAATCTTTGTACATAATGCATGATGTATGTGTATGCTTTCTTCTCCTCCCGCTTTAATTAGTTCAGCTGGTATCTTATCACATCCAGGTGATTTACCATTCTTCAGGTTCTTTATAGCCCAAGCAATTTCATCTAATGAGGGTTCAGGTTCTGTCTCTGCTGTCATTGGCTCATGTATCTCATTCATATCCTCACTGTCACTCATATCATACATTCCACTGTAGTACTACTGCCATCTTTCTAGAATTTGTCTAGATTCTGTTAAGGTATTTCCCAACTTGTCACAGATAACATTTCGTGTTAATAACTTCATTTCTTTGAACATTTCGTAACAGCTTCCAGTCTTATGATATTACTCTATTCTGGTACAGCAATCTTGTATATCTTGTCTTTTGTCCTTTCTTGTGTTCTTTCTTATTTCTCGAGTTAAAGATTTATACTTCATTTTGCTGTTATCGAAACAAACATTACCTCAGCATTATTCAGAGATGACGCAGGGCCCTCCTTTCTGGACACACAGCGGATGAAGGGTCTATCAATCACTGCAATTATGAAAAGTCAAATTTACAACAATTGTAACAGTCAGATCCAAGACTCAAAATGTCTGCGTTCAAATACACTTTTGTGATATGGCCTATAGATTCTGGTTACTATTTGTAGGTTAATATTTTTTTAAAAAACTATGTAGCTGTACCTGTTTTCTTTTGTTTCTTTTTACCCTGCATCTTCTTTACTAAATAAAGTAATTAACATCTCTGACAATAACAGTATAATTAATGATGTATTGCTGGAACTAATGCGGCCGTGCGAGAATCGGTAGCAGTTCCCACCGCGTCCGTTACTTACGGGGTATATGAGCCAGCCGCTCAGAAAGCAATGGCAAACTATTGAGCATAATTTTACCAAGAAATCAATAACAGCAGTAAAATGCTGGTGTTAACAGCGATGTCCTGTAACAGGATATGCAAAAATAAAAATAAAAATTGCTGGAATTAACTTTCTCAGAGCTATCCAACATAAGTTTAGAATTTATGTTAGAAATTTAGAGAAGAAAATGTGTTTACTAGTGATGGTAATTAAGACCTAATTTGCAAAGTTCCTAAAATATTTGCTTCAATCAGCTCTCAGAACTTGAGTTTTAGACCCTAAAACAAACTATATGCATTTGAAGTTTCGGTCTAGGTTTTTCTGTGATCAAAAAACATTGTTTAATTCAATCATGCAGATAACCAGTTTTGGGGAATTTGTATGAATGCTATTGTCAATTGAAAGGAATTATACACAAAAACAAGGGTTTTTAAGAGATACATGTGGTTTTTCCCCCCGCATATCATTTACAGGACATTGCAGTCAACACCAGCATTTTCAGCTGTTGTTGAAGTCTTGGCAAGTTTTACATTCAGTAGTTTGCCACTGCTTTCTGGACGACCGGCTCACAAACCTCGGTAAGTAACCAGCGTGACGCGATCCGCTGCCAAATCTCGCACAGCTGTGTTTCGTACGAGAGTAGACAGGATTACGAACAACGTCCTTAAACCCTACGCCAGGGAGACCAGCCATTTGGCTATTACACAACCCAATTTTCTACTATCACTTGAAATATTGTAAACTTTTAAATACTAATTATGCTGATGTTTAATTAAAAACCCCTTGCACAATTTAACAGCTTTTGAGTACTATATCATACATGGCTGCCATACTGCCGATGTCTGAAAACTGCTGTCCTCCAGTGAGTCATCACTTGCCTATCAGCCCAGTGGTCATGCTTCTGAATCCTCACTGAGCCGGAGTTTTATAAACTGACCTGTATGCTCCCAGGTTGACCCGGTGTGATCTTGACCACACCACCCATTGAGTGTATATACTATAAACATGTGGCAGCAGCATCATATATCCAATAAAACTTATGGTGTAAAAAAAAAAAAAAGAGTCCTTTACCGACAATTAATCATGTATACTGTGGTATACTGTCTCACAAGCCATTACTAGCTGTCAAGATCTCCTCAAATCAAAACCCATTGTACAAGAACATAAACTGCAATCACCACCGGTACGATTTCAACTTGGGGGGAAAAGAGTAAATCGACACCGCCCAGATTGAAAAAACTGCAGAGATCACGACTCGGAGCGAATTCGGGGGGAAAAACGGACTGGATGAAGAATTTAAAAGATGGCGCTGATTAACACATCTTCCTGTTTTTCACAAGAGACATCATTGTCACCTTTCCGTCTTGACAGACGATAGTCTGGTACATTGTGCTTCAAAAAGGCTTAATAACTATGATCCATGGCGGTGGCGAGTGTGGCTGGTAAGGCCAATTCTTGCTGCAAATGTTTGACCACAGTAGATGCATGTGAAAACATTGTCATTTCCACCATTGTGCACCATCTTACGTCTCTCACGCTCTGTGTGTGCTTTATCTGCAATCATTTTCTCCTTTATCTTTATTCCATTTCTTATAGTTGCCCTCCATGCAACACATTCAGCGGCGACTTGCTCCCAGTGGGCATTATCAATTCCTGTATCAATCATGTCCTGCTTACACACATCTTTGTATCGTAGTAGAGGCCGACCCTGAGATCTCCTACCCGTCTGTAATTTACCAAAAAAAGATGTCCTTTGGTATTCTACCATCATCCATCCTTCTAAGATGTCCTATCCATCTGTATACGAAGACTGAGCATGGAATACACCGTCACACAACCTGATCTTTCCAATACTTCAGTATTTGTGATTTTGTCTTGCCACTTAATACCAAGTGTTCTTTGCAGACACCGCATATGAAAGCTGTTTAAATGTTTCTCTTGGCGTGAGTAAGTTGTCCATGTTTCACTGCCATAAAGAAGAGTACTAAGGACACAGGCTCGGTAGACGAGGACTTTTGTTTTGGCAGTAAGCTTCCTGCTCTCCCATACTCTTTTTGCTAACATGTTCATTGTTGTTGCTGCCTTTCCGATCCTGATGTTGATTTCCTGATTTAGGGATAATTTGCTATTTACCTCTGTTCCTAGATATGTAAAATGGTCTACTATCTCCAGTTCGGCGTCGTCAATAAAGATTGATGGTACACCATGTGCACCTTGTGACATAATCTGTGTCTTCTTTTTGTTAATTGTTAAACCAAATTCAGAACAAGCATTGGAGAATGCAGATAGTAGATGCTGTAATTCTTCCTCAGAGTGGGTTGTAATCGCAGCATCATTCGCAAAAAGCAAATCTCTGATTAGTACCCTCCTAATTTTGGTCTTGGCCTTCAATCTCTGAGCATTACAGAGGCCACCATCTGAGCGTGAGTGAATGTATATACCGTCATCCTGATCACGGAAGGCATATTTCAGTAGAAGTGAAAAGTATATCTCAAAGAGGGTGGGATTAGTACACACAAGAGACAAGACACGAGGTTTAAGGCATTTACGGATGGTCGGTAATATCTACAAACGAAATGATATAATCCATTCATGAAACAAAATAGAAGTAGAGGCCTACAGCGAAGTTGAACAACGCAGAGTCCGAAAGCCTGAAACCAGTGTCAGTGCTTACAGCCATTCAAAAGATGTAGGTAAATAATGCTATATTTTATATTAGATTAGTTAGTCTATGAGCCTATTTGCCAAGAAGAATTGGTAAATCAAATGTGTGTAAACCATGTGGTGAGTTCTTAAGAAATTAATTTAGTAGTAACTAAATATTATATTCAGTTATCATAGTCATAGATAAACTGTACATTAGGAGAAAACTACAGTGAGTTTTATTTTTCTCCCAGCTAAACATCTTAGTTAATGTTAAGCATTAGACTGAAGTTGTACGTATTTCTTAAGTAGTTCAACTCAATCAGTTGTGATTTAGGAGTGGTGAGTAACTTAAGATTTAAGAAAACTAGTTTACATGTGCTAACCTGATAGAGAAATTAGTGTAATGCGTAATAGTAAAGTGTTTTTAATTACATGAGCACATTCATCAGGAGTTTTTTTTTTTTTTTTTTTTTTACATGGGCACATGGACAAACAAGTAGTTTCTGGTATTTCACGAACACATGATAACCAAATAGATTCCTATAGGGATCATAATTTTGTGTGTTGAGTTAAGGCACCCATGTGGTGAGTCAAATGTATTTTCAATGTTGTAAACATGTGGAATTAATATTTGTGCCACACAATAATATTTAATCAACCGGCATGTTAGAATGGTTAAGATTCATAATGGCTGAATGTGGATTGAGTATATCACATAAATCTATGAGAGCATGCGGGGACCCATGCATATTTTCATTATTGCTACACATGAGGAAGTATCATTTGAGAATCTCATAATTATGTCTAATGATCACATAAATCTATATCATTGCTGAGAGCATGTCTGTGAGGATTCATGTGTGATTTCATTATTGTTAAACAGATGTGAATATATCATTTGAAAAGAACACATCCGTATGAATGACTAAATATCATCCAGGAAAATATTATAATTTCTGATGAAGGATGATAGAATGATGAGATTCATTGTAATGTCATAGTGGTTGAACCTGTGAATGTATTCTGTGTAAGCACATACACATGCATGATTGTCAACCATATAGATATGTATGTGTTTGAAGACTGAGTGAAATTATCATCCATATATATGAATATTATGTCTGAGAATGAGTGCATGCTGAGAAGAGTATAAGCTAACAATCAATCTCATGATAGAAGGCAACTTTTATGTGCAATGTCTTGTCTGTCAGCAGAGAATATGTTTGGCATAACCCAAAACACTAATTAATCATTTAGTGCACTCCGACGCATGTCAAAACTCTGTATAATATATCACTTATGGTACCATCATCTCTGTTTGTGCCCTAAGCACGACACAACGCATAATACATTCCGCGTTTAGTCGTTTTAGTCGTTTTAATCGTAAGATCAACATCACGGCACACGGTTTAACCCATAAGTGCTCCGTTTTCCTCCTAACTCAAACCTGAGTCTTGAGAAACTCAGCTTAATGCACGAACTCCGTTGCATCGGTGAGGATCCTGAAATACTTTGCGTAGGTTTTTAATACGAATTTTTGCCCGGGCAGCGCCGTTAGGGTATTCTTTTTCGATTTCCAACTGCTGAGAGATTTTTTACGTGCGCAACAATACACACGGGCGTCCGAACTCACTACCCAGAGACCAGGGGAAATTTTATTACTGGAAGTCCAGATGGGTTTTTTAAATAAATCTCGGTTCTCACCGGGACCTGAGCCGGGACCTCCAGCACTCGAGGCGGACACCATACCCCGAGACCACTCAGCGCCCCATAGTACATTACGCGTACTACAATCATCTAGTTTTATGTCTTAAGCAAAATCCCACTTTGTATTTCATGTCACTCCTGTTACCACATATGGTCTAGTGTCATGATGAAAATGATGTCATGATAATGATGATGATGATAATGATAATGATTATAATGAGCATGATGATGATGATAAATGAAGTAAAATCTTAGTATATACACGCTGAAAAGGAGAGAATATACTCGCCGTAAAACTTCGGATTAGAAAAGAATTCACCTGAATACTATACAAGAATTGATACCGTAATGTACTTATATTGTTTATAAGAACAAACCTAGGTAAAGAAGAGGATGTGACACATAGTTGTCAATTCCAAATCAATCAAGGTATCACTTAAACTATAGACCTGAAGGACAGGCATAGGTGAAGATGAAACTGCACATCTGCTAGTTAAACATTGAACACCTGATAGTGGAAGATTGGAGGGAGAGCAAACAAATATGTAGGTGACAACTAATTGAGAACACCAAGACAAACTTTCTTCTATGTTTATTTTCTCTAAGAACAAGATTTATCTTATTGATTTCACTTGTTGGTTACTTACAGCATGGTATTTCTGTCATATTGATGGTATGATTAGATTGTTGAATTTCAGAGAGTGGCTTGATACCACTAGATCCAGACCTGACTAGTTGGAATGCAGTAGTTTGAATGCAGCACGTTTGAATGCAGGACTTGGTGAAGGTAGCAGCTTGACTGAATCTAGATCGAAGCCTGACTTTTCTTTAGTGAGTGAAGTATCTGAACAAAGTGATGCAAAACAGTATCCCAACCAGAACTCACTGGCAAACAGTTTCCTAGCCAAGTAGGAGAGGTAACTTAGCTGGAGTGTAAGGAATACTTAAACTTGTACACTTGTAATTGTATGAACATATATTGATGTATAATAATATTGTTAATGTATTGAATGACCATAATCCATGTTTATGTTTTAATAAATTATGTAAGAGGTCATTTCCTCCTTTAAGTATTTTCTTATCGTACCAGTAGTTCAATAAGACACACCCTAGATATTAATCAGTTGGAAGAGAAGAGAGGCAAGGAACCCCAACAAGATAGTGCTGACGTTCAGGAAATGTTACATTGTTCCCTCAAGGAATTCCTTGGTTCTCCGAACTATATATATATCTTATATATAAAAGGTGATCTCCGTCTGACTGTATGTATGTATGTCCTTTATGCGTTCGCGAACGGTCTATCCGATTGAGATGAAATTTTCTACACGTCTTCCTCTCATTCTCGCGTAGCCAACTGTGATATTTTTTTAGTGTGAAATCGGCTGCTTACTTAATATTATTTTATTTTTCATTTTACATTATAATTTCTATATAGCAAGGGGATTTAACTCCAGAAAAGTTATTTCAAGGGGCATAACTTTCAATAACTTTTCTGTATATCTTATAGTCATATTGTTGCATCGTTTTCAAAGATTTATAAACTCTTTGTCTATAGTTATATACAGGCATATGAGTTATAATAAATAATGATACAATCTTTAAGGCATTTTCAAAGTTTTCGTAAAAATAATGCATAATGCATAACATTGTAACTCATCTTTTTTTGCTTATGAAGTTTTCTACAGTCATGTAGGTGATTAGAAACAGTTTTCATTAAAAATAATGGATGGTGTGTGGAAGAACATTCTTTTAAGTTACTTTTTTTTGTTGTATGAATTTAATGAGACGCTACCCGCCAGAAGCTGGGTGAAGCCACGCCGGGTCAGATAGATAGACAGACCCACCTTTTCGCTGCAGTTATCTACAGGCATATGCGTTATAATCCACCTCCTCCTCCTCTCCCCTCTTCCTCCTACCCTATTACTCTTCCCCTTCCCCTCCTCCCTCTCCCCCCTCCATCCTCCTCCTCCCTCTTTCTCCTCCCCCTCCTCATCCCTCTTCCTCCTCCTTCCTCCTCCTCCTTCCTCCTCCTCCACCCTCCTCCTCCCTCTTCCTCCTCCTACCTCCTCGCCCTCCTCCCTCCTCCTAATCACTCCTCTTCCTTCCTCCTCCCTTCTCCTCCTACTCCCTCCTCCTCCTCCCTCCTCCTAATCCTCCTGCGTTCTCCACTCATCCCTCCTCCTCCCTCATCCTCCTCCCTACTCCTCCTCCCCTCCTCATCCCTCTCCTCCTCCTCATCCCTCCTCCTCCCTTCTCCTCCTCCCTCCTCCTCCTCCCTTTACCTCCTCCCTCCTCCTCCTCCCTTCACATTCCTCCTCCTCCCTCCTCCCCCCTCCTTCTCCTCCCTCCTCCTTCTCCCTCCTCCTTCTCCCTCTTCCTCCTCCATCCTCCTTCTCCCTCCGCCTCCTCCCTCCTCCTTCTCTCTCCTCCTCCTCCACCTCCATCTCCCTCCTCCTCCTCCCCCTCATCCTCTTGCGTTCTTCTCCTCCCTCCTTCTTCCTCCTCCTCCTTCCTCCTCCCTCTTCCTCCCCCTCCTCCCTCCTCCTCCCTCTTCTTCCTCCTCTCTACTCTTCCTCACCTCCTCCTTCTCCCTCCTCCTCCTCCTCCCTCATCCTCCTCCCACCTCCTCCCTCCTATTCCTCCCTACTCCTCCTCCTCCCTCCTCCTCCCTCCTCCTCTTCCCTCCTCCTCTTCCCTCCTCCTCCTCTCTCCGCCTATCTCTTCCTCCTCCCTCCTCCTCCTTCCTCCACCTCCCTCTTCCTCCTCTCAGCTCCTACTCCTCCTTTTTCTTCTTCTGCTGTTGCTGCCGCCGCTCCATTTACCCAAGTTAATTGTTGGGGAAGATGTAAAGATCTTTCAAGTGCTCTTTCTAATGCTTTTTGTAAGTTGGTCTTCGTTTATCTAAGGTTGTTCTAACTGCAACCAATAAATGATTAGACAGACAGACAGACAGACAGACAGACAGACAGACCGACAGACAGACAGACAGACAGACAGACAGACAGACAGACAGACAGTCGGGAACGGGAACTTATATGACTACTTATATGAATTAAATGAGATGCTCCCAATTAGGGGCTGGGCGAAGCTGGGCCGGATCAGACAGACAAACAGACAGACAGACAGACAGACAGACAGATAGTCGGGAACGGGAACGGGAGCATATATGACTACTTATATGAATTAAATGAGATGCTCCACACCAGCAGCTGGGCGATGCCGGGCCGGGTCAGACAGACAGACAGACAGACAGACAGACAGATAGTCGGTAACGGGAACGAGAACTTATATGACTACTTATATGAATTAAATGAGATGCTCCCCACCATGGACTGGGCGAAGCCGGGCCGGGTCAGCTAGTATATATATATATATATATATATATATATATATATATATATATATATATATATATATATATATATATATATATATATATATATGATTTTAGTTAGTCACGGTTCCAACTTTACGGCAACGGGTCGTCCCCAAATTGCTCAGTTCCTGTGCCAGTGTATATCACACAAAACGCTCCTCACTGCCCCATGTGAACAATGGAACAGACAGAAGTGTCGGCAAGCCAACAGCCCGCATAGGCACACTTTGCACAATGCCGCCGCCAGAATGCCAACACAGAAGTCCTCCACGAAAAACACAGTTCATCGTCGATAGAAACGGCAGTCACAAGAAAGACTTCAATGACCCGGTTTTATTCCATATGGCTCGGTCTCTTTCCGCAGGGCGACTCACCGAAAGTGCAGCACAAAGCACGAACTCCGTAGCTACAGCTTCAGCTCCCAGGTGTCTCCTGAAAAATGCACTCGTGAACCAAAGAGGCATACCAGTCAAGTCAGCCACAGTCGGCAGTCATTGTTCCGACTCGAAATTCCACGCGAAACTCACAGCTCACAGTGTCGCGCCACGCAATCACGCAGTAGCAGGGCGACGAAACCATAGCCTTTTTAGTCGCCTCTTACGACATGCATGGTAGGCAACCGTTTTACTATTCTTTGCTCCCCCGTATGGGCCCCGGCAACACATGGACGATATATATATATATATATATATATATATATATATATATATATATATATTAAAGCAAGCATTTGAGCCAGTGCTAGCTTAATTAATTATAACGGGCAGGATCACATTGAGGAAAAGGATCGGTGTATCCTTTCTCTCTTTGGGGTTGAGCCATCAATCTCATACATCCGACATATACAAAATCCAAGCATGAAAAATACAGTAACACTGTGACCTCAAATAGTTCTTTTTGTGTGTTTTTGGTTTTTTTTTCTGCTCGCTTTGCACTCAAGTTTGTCGATACACATGCTACTGCTTCTAGTTTACTGAGCTGATTTTTGCATGTGGATTAGCTTTCCCTATTACCAGTGTCCCTCGCAAACAAGCGACTCCACGCCGACTTCTGAGGTACTTGTAATTTACATCCCCAAGTCAAGGACGAGAAGTCAACATTTTAGTCCAACTGACCGGTTTTTGGTTGAACCCGCTACTTTGTTATCAGCACACTGGAAGTTTAAGAGCAAGCGCTCTTATCCATATGGCCAAGCTGTTATATGTATATAAAAGGAAACAAAATACTTAATAACTCACTTTCTTGCAAGCATAAAATCATCATAGAATGAGGCATTTCTGTATGCACTTCTATTTATGTTTACACCAAGCAGATACAGTTTATAAGCTATTGTGATCATATTTAAACATCAGTCTAAGCTGTGTGCAGACACGCATATTGAAACACAGTCTTGTAAAAGATCTACATCACTCTCCCAAAAGAAAAAGGAAATTTAAATACAAACCACAAAAGAAGATGGGCATAGCACAGTGAAAACTCATTAGCCTGAAAATGCATCAACTATTAAGCAAACAGGGCCCATGTTGTTAGTACTCAAAATGGATTTGTTTCAGAGTTTGTATCAGGTGTCCCTGGAGAGGTTAAAGAACTTTGTAGTCGATGATGGTGCATTATCAGGTATATCATTATTACTGCGACACGTCTGGGATGATGGTGAAAGTGATATCTGTATGGAGATGGTTCAAAGTGTTGACCAGGAGGACATGTTGAAGAGCGTAATCGAGTTATGGCACTGGAAAGAGGATGAGTTACCATCAGAAGCCTCTTTCACCATTTTTTTAAAGCCATTTTTAGTTGAATTTGCTACAGGAGAATTAACATGTTATTAACATTAAATACTTAAAACAATGGAAAATTAACCTTTTTAAAGCATTGAAAAAATTTACAATGTGTTATTACAAAAATTAGTTAATGTAATAATTAAAAAAACAAAAACAAATATTACACATAATTTACAAGTTTTCTGGAATGTTTCATATTAGTATATGATTTATTTTTTTATATATGGCCGTTTGTTTATTTAATAATGAAAGGTATAGACTTCTGAAGATTAAACCTAGCTGCTGACCATAAACGGAAAGGTGAGTAAAATAAATGTATAATCTTTTAATGTTTGTGTAACGGCGAACAACTTCATCATCATCATCAAGTGCCCTGCGTTCATGGCTCTCCACAGATCTCAGTCGTTGGTGTTCTGGATTAACTCTGCTGATTCCCCCATCCACCGTCTCAATCCATCCAGCATCATTTCTCTTTGTCAGCCTCTGCCTCTCTTCCCCTCGATCTTTCCAGTTGTCACGATGTTCTCTAATGCCTTTCTTCTCATCACATGACCGAAGAAAGCTCTTTCTTATTGTTGTATATAATGTTCTAGTTTCATTAGCCTGACTCAGGCAGTCGCTGTTAGTTACTCTGGCAGTCCAAGGAATTCGCAACATTCGTCTCACACATCTTTGTTGCTTCCAATTTCTTTCTAATTTGTTCATTTACATTCCACGATTCATTGCCATACAGCAAAACTGTTTCTAAATAGCATTTCAGCACTCTCTTTCTTACATTCAGTGACAGTGATTTATTGTATAAGATGCTCTTCATTTCCTGAAATGCGGCTTTTGCTTGCCCAGTTCTGCTCTTAATCTCTGTTGTACATCTTCCATCTGATGTTATAAATGCCCCCTATGTATTTAAAAGTATCCACTTGGTTAATAATTTTCCCGTCTATTTCTATTTCACATTTTGGTGTCACCATTTTCTTTGATATTACCATTGTTACTGTTTTCTTGATATTCAAGGAGCGTCCTTTCCTTGCACTCTCTGTTACTACAATGTCCAGCAATTATTGTAGGTCTGTTGAATTATCTCCCACCAATACTGTGTCATCTGCATAGCGTATATTATTTATGTTAAAACCTCCAACTAGTATTCCTGGCGTCTCTTTGATCTCTCTCATTATTACTTCACTATATAGGGAGAAGAGATCTGGTGACAAGACACACCCCTGTCGTACTCCTAGCTTTATCTGTTCGTAACTACCCTTTAATTTCTATTTTAATTTCTGCTACTTGGTTCCAGTAAATATTCTGTATTATTCTTAAATGTCTCCCATCAATGTTGATATCTTCCAACATATTAATCAGTTCATCGTGTATTACTTTATCCAAATGCTTTAGTATAATCTATGAAGCACAAATATATGTCTTTCTGTTTCTTTATTGACCTTTCTATTAGTGTCAGAAATGTATATATTGCATTGTTTGTGCCCTTTTCCTTCCCAAATCCATATTGTTCTTTACTAATTTCCATTTTTATTTTCTTTTTGGTACTTTTCATTACGATTCTGAGTAGAAGCTTAGTGATATGGTTTATGAGGTTAAATGTACGAAATCTTCACATTCAATTGCTCCTTGTCTTTCTGGTATAGCTATAAATAAAGATTTCAGCATATCACTGGGTAAATATCCACTGATGTAAATATCATTCAATATTTTGGTTACTATATCGACTCCAAATTCTCCTAATACTTCTACTGTGATTTCATCTGGCCCAGCTGCTTGTCCTTTCTTCATAAGTTTTATAGCGACTTCTTCTTTTATAATAAGTGGGCCTTCTAAGTTACTTTCTTCTGTTAATTCTTCCCTTTCTCCATCATATAATTCTCTTATATACTCATTCCACCTCTTCTTTATAGCACCTTCCTCCAATAATGTCTTTAAAATGGAATGCACTTCAATATTTTTGCACTGCTCGTTTAACCAACTTTCTTTTTCGTTCACACATTTATCTTTTATGTCTTTATTTATCTTAGCATATTCTTGATTGTCATTTCTACTCTGTTTTCTTTTGTTCATCAGCATTAATCATGTTGTGTGGACTCATCGATAATCAAAGAAACGGCGTAAATGGGTGCTCCATATGAGCAGCCTCGCGCGGTAGGGACAGTCATGTCATGACCGCCCACGCTTACCGCATGGCACATGATGGATGGATGGATTAAGATTTCTTCGTTCCTCCATTCTTTCTTAGCTATTTGGCTTCTCTCCGGTAATATTTCTTTGCTAGTTTGATGAATGGAGTCCGCTAACATTTCCCATTGTTCATTTATACTCTGTATTTTAGCTATTGCATTGTACCTATTTTTCACAGTCACTCTGTATTGTTGAATTTCTTTATCTACTTTCAGAACCTCTTCATTAAGTCTCACGTTCTTAATAATTTTTCACCTCTCTTTAATCTTACTTAATGTGTATCTGAGTGCAGTGATGTCGGTTCTTTACTCAACTCAACTCAACTTAATGTTAATCTTATTATTAATATAGTGAGCCACATCGCAAAGGTTTTGCTACGAATTATCATGCAAAGAGTGAGGAAGAAAATACAACCTGAAATAGAGGAAGAACAATGTGGGTTTGTAGAAGGAACAGGGTACAGTAAATGTTGTGTATATGCTGCGAATAGTTATTGAACGTGCTATAGAAGTAAACAAGGATATACATCTTTGCCTTATTGACTACATAAAGGCTTTTGATAGAGTTAGACATGTCAACATGGTGGATATGTTTGCAGATCTACAAATTGATGGGAAAGACATTAGACTTTAAAAACAAAAATTGTTGGAAACAACAAGCTGCAATGAGGATTGATAATGAAGTGGGACAATATCAGCCTATTAAGAAAGGTGTTAGGCAGGAATGTGTAATTCTCCAGATATTTTTTCCTTATACAGTGAACATATTTTCAGAAATGTAGAGGATATAAATGGAATCAGCATTGGAGGAAGAAACATCAATAACATTAGATATGCAGATGATACAGTTTTTATTGCAGACAATGCGCAGGATCTGCAACAATTAGTAGATGCGGTTGTTGTACACAGTGAGCAACTGGGGTTAGAATTAAATTGTAAAAAGACACAGGTTATGGTCGTCACTAGGAAGAACGAAGTCCCACAATGTAATATACAATGAAATGGAAATATTCTTCAACAAGTGAATCGGTACAATTATCTCGGAACAGTCATAACATCTGATGGGAAATGCTTTGAAGAGATTAGAACAAGGATCGCCATGGCGAAAGTAACCTTTAGCAAGATGAAAAACATTTAGACCAATAAAAAGTTGTCAATTGAAACGAGAAAAATAGTGTTGAGGGATACATAGAGACTGTTCTTTTGTATGGTTGTGAAAATTGGACAATGAGCAGTCAAGCTGAAAAACATCTGATGGCTTCAGAAATGTGGTTTCTGAGGAAAATGCAAATAATTTTATGGACAGACAGAAAAACCAATGACCAAGTACTACAGGAGACAAATGAAAATCGTAAATTGATTAGAGAAATTAGACATAGACAGTCAAAATTTTTTGGACATGTTATGAGAAGAAATGGATTGAAGAACTTAGTGACAATTGGCAAGATCGAAGGGAACAGACCAAAAGGAAGACCGAGAGGAAAATGCCTGGATGGCTTGGCCACATGGCATGGGCGAGACAGGAATACTGAGCTGATCCACAACTCTGGTGATCGAGTGAAATGGCGAGGCATGACCGCCCACGCTTTCCGGCATGGCACATGATTGATTGAATGTTAATCTTAATGTTGACCTGCTTTCTGTCAGCGCCGAATGTTGGGCGGCGATTACCAAAACCCGACACCCCACATTGTGCCAACGGCTTCGGGCAGAAGAGCGCAATTGGGAGGGTACAAGCCTTATCCTGGTGCGAGGAAATGCAACCTAAAGACAAAATGTCATGGCAGGGCAGATCAGGCCCTAAGCCTTGGTTCGCAGCTGATCTGTGATCGAAGCTCCGACAGGCGGACAGCTAGAGTATTGCTTTGCTGATCCGGCAGCTTCTGCAGCTTGTCTTGTTCCAGATGTATAGGTTTTACCTTTCCTCTGGAGTTAACTAAGCAGGCCGAGAGAGGGATCATGCTGCATGGGCAACCCATGGTCTCTTTATTTTAGTCAAGGATTTGGTGCTATTGAGAGGTAATAACTCCATCCCTGGTCTTAACCGGTCTCGGAATCAAAGCGAGAGGCAACAGTTACGGGTTATAAGTCCTAGTCAATTAGCGTAGACATGGGGCGCCACGCTTACCTCTGACGGTGAGAGACACCTACAGGCGTCACTGATCAGCTACCGCCCGTCTTAAGCTGGGCAGCCCCCGGCCAATTGGATGCTGATCCGCCACAGCCTGCCTGCTTCAATGTGTGCATGGGGCTAGGACAAAATCTGCATCGCAGGCTGTAAAACCAATGCACCAGGTACAAATAAAAAGAAAAATAGAAACCTCAAGCTACGGCTTGCAACCTGGAACGTAAGAACCATGTGTCCAGGATTTTCCACTGACTTGACAAATATTGACGATGTGAGAAAAACAGCTGTGATTGAAGCCGAACTCAATCGTCTTAACATTGATATTGCTGGCCTGCAGGAGACTCGCCTCGCTGACGAAGGGTCACTCAGGGAAAACTATTACACATTTTTTTGGAAGGGAAGAGGGCGGGTAGAAAAAAGGTAACATGGTGTGGGCTTTGCAGTGAAGAATTCGCTACTGGGAATGATTGATATCCCAGCTGGAGGCATTGAAAGACTATTATACCTGCGCTTGGCAACATCTTGCGGTTTTGCCACCATTATCACTGCATATGCACCGACACTCGTTTCCTTTGATGATGTGAAGGATACGTTCTATAAGGAGCTAGACTCTGTGATCAATGCAGTTCCAAAATACGACTACATTTATATGTTCGGTGATTTCAATGCTCGTGTGGGTAAGGACTCGAGTTCATGGCCAGTGTACCTTGGAAAATACAACATCGGTCGCATGAATGAAAATGGACAAAGGCTGCAGGAGCATTTCTCCTATGTATTACAAACTCCTTTTCTTTGACCAAAAGAGCTGCATAAGGTCACATGGAAACATCCAAGATTCTGCCACTGGCATCAGTTGGACTTAATTATCACACGGAGACAACATCTGAACCATACATCATTAACTCGAAGTTACCACAGTACTGACTGTGATACTCTTTTGTATTCTTTTGTTGTTGGAAGGGTTAGACTGAGACCAAAGAGAATCTACACAGCTAAACACAAATCTAGCCCCAGGATTAATATTACTAACACTCACGATCCTGGAAAGTGCTTTGAATTTCAACAGCAACTTGAAGACTCTTTCACTGATACATCAGAAAATTTTACAGTAAATGAAAAATGGTGTAAACTTAAGGAAACTCTTTATAAAACTGCCGTAGGTGTTTACGGCACTGTGGAACATTAAGAGGCAGGATTGGTTTGCAGCAAACAGCAGATACTGCAGCCCTTGATTGATAAAAAGAAAATAGCTCTCTTAAGAAACAAGGAAAGAACAACGCGTAACACTCTGAGTGAGCTGAAGAAAGCTAGGAAGGATGTGCAAAAGGCTGCCAGGCAGTGTGCGAATGACTATTGGATCATGTTATGTGAGTCCTTTCAAATCGCAAGTGATAAAGGAAACATCAGAAGCGTGTATGAAGGGATAAAGAAAGCCTGTGGTCCAATGATCAAAAGAAGTGCACCAACGAAAACATTTACTGGAGGAATCATCACTGATAAGAAACAGCAGATGGATAGATGGGTAGAGCACTATTTGGAGCTTTACTCAAGTGAGACCAAGCTAGCGGATGATGCCCTCAACGCCATAGAGGCCCTGCCAACTCTTGACCACCCGGACACACTTCCCACCATAACAGACGTTAAGTGTGCTATAAATGAACTTGCATCTGGCAAGGCTCCAGGTAAGGGTGGAATTCCAATAGAGGTAATCAGGAGCGGGCAAGACACACTCATTCTACAGATCCACCAGCTAACAGAGCTATGTTGGCGAGAAGGACAGACAAGTCCCACGGGATTTCAAAGATTCAAGTATCGTAACGCTGTACAAGAACAAGGGCGATTGGAGCGAGTGTAACAACTATAGCGGTATCTCACTTCTGTGTATTGTTGGGAAAGTATTTGCCAGAATTGTTCTGCGCAGACTTCAAGTCTTGGGGATTTTACTCCGAATCACAGTGTGGCTTCCGACAGAACCGGTCTAGCATTGATATGATATTCTCATTGCGACAAATGCAAGAAAAATGCCGGGAACAAAATCAACCACTGTTTATTGCCTTCATCGACCTCACAAAGGCATTCGATTTGGTCAGTCGTGAGGGTCTGTCCAAAGCACTAAAGAAGATTGGCTGCCCACCAACTCTTCTGTCCATTGTGGAATCGTTCCACACAGGCATGAAGGGTATAATCAAGTTTGAGGGTGCAACTTCAGAAGAGTTTGAAATCAAGAGTGGAGTTAAGCAAGGTTGTGTACTATACCCACCCTCTTCGGGATTTACTTTTCACTTCTACTGAAATATGCCTTTCGTGATCAGGATGCTGGTATATACATTCACTCACGCTGAGATGGCTGCCTCTATAATGCTCAGAGATTGAAAGCCAAGACCAAAATTAGGAGGGTACTAATCAGAGAGTTGCTTTTTGCGGATTCTGCTGCAATTATGACCCACCATGAGGAAGAATTACAACATCTACTATCTGAATTCTCCCATGCTTGTTCTGAATTTGGTTTAACAATTAACATAAAGAAGACAGATTATGTCAAAAGGTGCACATGGGGTACCATCAATCTTTATTGATGACGCCGAACTGGAGATAGTAGACCATTTTACATATCTAGGATCAGAGGTAAATAGCAAATTATCCCTAGATCAGGAAATCAATATCAGAATTGGCAAGGCAGCAACAACAATGAACATGTTAGCAAAATGAGTCCGAGAGAACAGGAAGCTGCTTACTGCCAAAACAAAAGTCCTCGTCTACCAAGCCTGTTTTCTTAGTACTCTTCTTTGTGGCAGTGAAGCCTGGACAACTTACTAACACCAAGAGAAACGTTTAAAAAGATTTCATATGCGGTGTCTGCGAAGAATTCTTGGTATTAAGTGGCAAGAAAAATACAAATACTGAAGTATTGGAAAGATCAGGTTGTGTGATGGTGTGTTTCATGCTCAATCTTCGTAGATTTAGATGGATAGGACATGTTAGGAGGATGGATGACGGTAGAACACCAAAGGACATCTTTTTTGGTGAATTACAGACGGGTAGGAGATCTCAGGGTCGGCCTCTACTGCGATACAAAGGTGTATGTAAGCGAGACATGATTGATACAGGCATTGATAATGCACACTGGGAGCAAGTCGCAGCTGAACGTGTTGCATGAAGGGCAACTATCAGAAATGGAATAAAGACAAAGGAGAAAATGATTGCATATAAAGCACATACAGAGCGTAAGAGACGTAAGATGGTGCATGATGGTGGAAATGACCATGCTTTCACATGTATACACTGTGGACAAACATTTATAGCACGAATTGGCCTTATGAGCCACACTCCCACCACCATGGGTCGTAGTTATTAAGCTTTTTTGAAGCACAATGTACCAAACTATCGTCTGCAAAGACGGAAAGGTGCCAATGTATGTAATCTAACTTGGTACATAATTGGTATTTCAAGGTTCATCAGCAAAGTTTAAATTTGTTACTTTAATTATTAAATAATTAATTAGCAGTCCTAAACCCTAACCCCGCTTTTCCCCCTTCTGAAACCGTAACTCCGCAAAACCTCAGCCACGATCACAAAACCCTAAGCCCCTCCCCATCAACCCTCAACATTTTTATCGCCAAATTCGAACCCTAAGAGCCATTTTGAATTTCAATTAGTCATTATCATCTTCCACTTTTGCCATCAAGCATCCTGGGGAGGAATAATTTGCGCTCCAGCGCCCGATGTGATCGAGAAGGTTTTTGGAAGGTTGTTATGGGAGCGAGGTTCAGCTACCTTCAATTCAAATACCTTGGATGTATGATCACAGAAGATGGCAGAATTGACAGAGAAATCGAAATCAGGTGTTAAAATGCAAGTGAGCTTATATATTAACTATCACCAATACTGAAACATCCAAACATACCTATGTCTGCAAAAAGACAGATAATGAATTGAATATTCACACCAACCCTATTCTTCAAATGTCAAGCTTAGACATTATCCAAATCACACTTACGAAAAATTAGCATGATGAGATGCTTGAGGAGAGCTATCAACTTAACTATCCGAGGCTGAATAAAAATTGATGTTATCAGACAGACAGTGGGATCAACACCTGTGCCATATATATGGAAAGACAAAAGATCAAATGGTTTGTTCATTGTGGGATGTGGGATTTAATATATGAGAAACCGGGAAGGTTAACCCGGTCAACAAATGCCCGCAGAAGTCGGATGTGTCGGCCTAACGGAGCAAGAAAGCAGCTTTGCTGTAAACAGGCACAACGCAATTACGTCCGGAAAAAAAAAACTCCGGATGAAATCAGAAGAAGAAGAATATATGAGAAATATTTGCTTTGTTTGTCTAGCGGATCCCTAAAGGGATTAATTTAGATTCTCACTCACTTCACCAGTTGAGGTGATCATGGAATTCGACAACAAACACAAGAAGGAAAATACTTCACTTCTTTTTGTAGCTGTGTCTAAGCGTACTTCTCCATTCCCACTTGATCACCTTTTTGAATTTCATATAGTGTTAGAGGACATTGATTGTTTACAACATATAGAACAACCACTGTTGAACAAACATCAACAAGCAATTGACGTCAACATCAACATTTGGACAAACAGTTTAGGGATTCAATCAAGATCTGAATAAAGTTGTAATTGTACTGATCATACTGAATTTCCAGAACAGACTTGGGATGATATGCAATATCCTAAACACATTAAAATGTGATAACCGCATTGTCCCAAAAATCAATGCTCTTACACCCAAACAGCAACCACTATTTGGTTCTACCACCATTGATCAATTTACAGATCTAAAAAAACAATAGTCTGTGTTCAGAAAAACCAGACATATACAACCAACATAATTCAGTACATCTTAACAGATTAATTATGTAGTCTTTCTTTTCCTCTAGGTATTTCTGTTGATTATTCTTCTCCAATGCGTAGCAGATAATGTCCCTATTATCCGGGGATCGATATACTAATCACTCAACTGTGTCCTGCTCTTACAATATCCACTGAAAATTCCCTCCAGAGAACGTTACATTGGCACCTTTCCATCTTGACAGACGATAGTTTGGTACATTGTGCTTCAAAAACTACGATCCATGGCGGTGGCGAGTGTGGCTGGTAAGGCCAATTCTTGCTGCAAATGTTTGCCCACAGTAGATGCACGTGAAAACATGGTCATTTCCACCCAGAGAACGTATAACCCGTACAATCTAGGAATTGAAATAAAACATAATCCCCATTCTCCAAGGGCTGAATTCGTGAATACACATGTGCTGATGGCTCTGTGTCCTATTGAAATCGAGGCCTAGGTCAGTCTAATTTTCAGGAGCTCCAACTTAAGACTTGGCAAAAGGTATTTCACTCAGAGTGTTACGCGTTGGTATTTCCTTGTTTCTTAAGAGAGCAATCTTCTTCTTATCAATAAATGACTGCAGAGTTTAGCTGTTTGCCGCAAACCAGTCCTGCCTCTGATGATCCACAGGGCCATAAACCTCTACGGCAGTTTTATAAAGGGTTTCCTTAAGTTGACCCCACTTTTCATTTACGGTACAATTTTCTGGTGTATCAGTAAATGCGCCTTCAATTTTCTGTTGAAATTGAAAGCACTTTTCAGGATCGTGAGTGTTAATAATATAAATCCTGGGGCTAGATTTGTGTTTAGCTGTGTAGATTCTCCTTGGTCTCAGTCTAACCCTTGCAACAACCAAAGAATGATCCATATCACAGTCAGCACTGTAGTAACTTCGAGTCAATGATATATGGTTCAGATGTTGTCTCCGTGTGATGATGAAGTCCATCTGGTGCCAATGGCCGGCTCTAGGATGTTTCCATGTGACCTTATGCAGCTCTTTTGTTTTAAAAAAGGAATGTGTAATACATAGGTCATTTCTGGTGCAATGCTCCAGCCGCCTTTGCCCATTTTCATTCATGCGACCGATGTTGTATTTTCCCAGGCACACTGTCCAGAAACACGAGTCCTTGAACACACGAGCATTGAACTCACCGAGCATATAAATGTAGAAGATTTTGGAACTTCCTTAATCACGGAGTCTAATTCCTCATAGAACGAATCATTCACATCCTCAGTGTCCCCACTGGGGTAACATTAAAATGTATAGTCCAGCAATAAATAACAATCATGAATAGAATACACAATTCTCATAACAAGAAAACGTAGGAATCTTCCATATATGAATAATAATCATCACATCAATACAGCAGGGGCCATTCCTGAGATATTCTCTCATTCTTCAATGCATAAGACTAAAAAAGATGGTCTTTTCCCCACCCGCTTATAGCAGCATGAGGTTAGTGAACGCCGTTATATATAACTCACCAATTGCTGCTAGCATAAGAAGTATACCTTCTGCAGCATGGTAAGTGTTCTGAACGTTGTTGGCAAATTATGAACATAAATGTTCTCCCAGGCACGGACCACTATGATGCAGTGCGGACTGAAGGCACGTCCTGCCAAACATTCGAACATATACCTCGTACCTTTTTCTTTCTTTTCACATGAGATTTTATTCATCCCACATAGCATTTCTCTTACATATTAATGAAAGGATTACATATCCATCACACATATTGTGTGGTTTTTAATATGTAAACAAGAAGGTTGTACCGAAAATGGCACGATAGCTCAAGTTACAGATTAGCAGAACTATTTCTCCAACATGAACTGGTTTGATTGATTGATTGATTGATTGATTTAGGAACCGACATCACAGCATTCGGGGCATTGCCATAAGCACTCCCTCCCCATCCTCAGAAGCCAGCGAGGAGTTCCAACCCCAATAGTACCAGTAGCAATCTGATTATATATGCGTCTCGCCTTTCCTCTAAGCGTCGAGCATCGGCCATGAACTGGTACATAAGATATAATATTATTCTTCCGCATGGAGAAAAGTTTCATGAAATGTCCTTAGAGTGAACACTATACAGCACATATAATATTTGCAGATTTATAGGCATTGATAGTGAGATAGTTGCATAATGCATATTGTAATTTAAACATAGGAATTTGAAACTGTATAGCATAGGAAAATTGACAGCGAGGCAAAACATGCCTGCTTAGTGGTAGGCAATCAATCAGGCCCTCGTTTACAAGAATTTGTGATTCATCATCTTAACATGGTTGATTGATGATTTAGGAACTGACTTCACAGCATTCTGGGCATTCCCATAAGCGCTTCGTCCCCATCCTCAGCAGCCAGCGAAGAGTTCCAACATCAATAGTACCAGTAGCAATTTGATTACATGTGTGTGTGTGTCGTATTCTCCATCCAGCGGAAAGCTGCACTGACCGCCTCCACCTCCATTCTTAAGCTAGATGTTGTGGTATCATATGCCAGGCTCTCCTGCACCAAACGTCGACATTAGCTTTTGCTAAGAACTCCCAGGCACTTCTCCTAAATCTCAACACCGACCCATCTGTGTAGATAATCACATCACCCCAGCGAGTATTATCCAGAATTAGTTGCTGCATTTCCACTTCTGTGGCCCCTGCTGGCCACTCCCTGCTCTCCCGGCTCAGTGTGATTATAACACTGCACAAGTCTGACAACTCCGCTGGCACTCTGACCCACTCCTCTCCTCACCTAATGTTCTCCAAGATGCACACCTGTCTGATCGTATCCTCCGCTTGAGCCATCCATGATTTCCCTCTTATCAGTCGCTGACCCTTAACTGCTCCCCCGATGTGTCTCCACCTTGCCGTGGTGGGAGAGCTTGCGTGTCCCACTGACCCCATCTGCTGTGTCGATGGATTAAAACTACATATCGGACAGCTTATGGGATAGGGGCCAGACTAAGCGAGGCACAACCTGCTGCTCTGCAGGTAGACTGAGGATAGCAGTCAAAAGTTTAAATCAGGCACACGAAGGCAGAAGTTCTTAGTCCGAACACATACTATAAGGCTCTCTGTCGAGGGTTGTGGCTGAACGCCTCTAAGCCATAAACCCTCGGATATGAGAGCCTGGTCGATACCCACCTACCGAAAAATGGAGGTGAGATTCTGAGCACGCTACATGCCCAGTCCAGATACTTGTCCGAAGGCTCTCAGCTGGGGGATATGAGGGATCCCTGGATGATAGGGCCTGGCCGTTTCTCGCTCACTTCTGCACGGAGGTAAGGTGCTGAGCCGGCAGCACATGTAGTCTACCTCGTGAGCGAGTACAAAAAAAAGTAGAAGAAGAGCCCCAGTCAAAATGGTTACGAAAGCTGTCAGTTTCTACCTCGTAGAGAGTCTAGACAAAGGTGGGAAAATGTCTCAATAACACGAAATGGAACGCACGGCTAGCGAATCCATTGCGTGGCCCGAAGTCCAAGTGAAAGCTTACCTAGTGGATATCGCCCGCAGACTGACCGTTCCTGGTGTGTGCTTGAGCGACCAATGGCAAGCGAAATGCCCAACACATGGAAGTGAGGAATTAAAGCAGCCATGAGCAGGACGTGGCAACTCCTCGGGTGAGCCCAGTCTCAGAACAATATGTGCCGGCTCTGCAATTATGGAAGCCTCCTTGGATAGCAGGGGAATACCCATGGTCTGCCCCTGCCTTCCCTTGAGGGTTTACAGTGTTGTCGTTGACCATTCTACTTTGACCAGCTGAGATGTGGGCGATACCATAGCACAAACAGTCTAACGTCTCTCGAAACCCCGGGAAGGCTAACCCGTAAAAATGCCTGCTGAAGTCGGATGTGCTGGCCTACGGGTGCAAATAAATCAGGCACAACGCAAAAAACGTCCGAGTGAAATTTCTTTCGTGCTAGGAACAGCTCTGACTACCTAGTTTCCGAATGCCGCACTAGTTCGGAACAACTCTGACTAGGTAGTTTTCCGAATGTCCGTCGTGCCTGGAACAACTCTGAAGGGCACAAAGACAATCACGTGTCCGAACCGAAAACTCGCTGAGTGGATACCGTCTGCAGACCGGTCTGGTTTGTGCGGGAACGGCTCGGGGTGAACGAAATGCCCAATATATTGAAGTGAGGATTTAAAGCAGCCATGAGCAGGACGTGACGATTCCCTCGGTGAGCCCAGCACCGGGGTGCTATGTGTCGGCCCTGCAACTATGGAAGCCATCTTGGATGGCGGAAAATGCTATGGAATGTCCCTGCCTTCCCTTGAGGGATGACCTAAGTCCTCGACTGTTCCAGCTTGATCAGCTGGGATGTGGACGGTACCACAAAAGTGAGAGTCTCCCGGTAATGCATTCTGGTCAAAACAGCATGCTAAAAGTCGGATGTGTTGGGCTGAGGGTTTTGACCCAAGAGTGCCTAACTAGACACACCGCAATCACATCTGGAAAAAAAAAACACTCCGGGTGAACGCAAAGAAGAAGAAGAAGAAGACCCTTAACTGCGTCCAGCACCTGATGCAACGGGTGATCTGTGTCTTTAGCTACTCTGAGGTATGCCTTCGCCTGCATCATCTTGAGCCTACCAGCAACAGTAGGCAGACCAAGGATAAACGCATACACACCACTGGGGGTCTCTGGTGCATCCCAGAGTGACCCGCATAGCTTCGTTCTGTATACGCTCTTATTTCACCAGCTGACTCTTTGAGACAGTGAGCAGTCCTAGTCCATAATCAATCTCTGAGAGGATCAAGTGCTGGTATAGTGTGAAGAGCATTCTCTGCTCTGTGTCCATTGCAGCCAAAGTTTTAAGTGCATTGAGTCCTTTTTGAGACCTTGTCACAACAGTCTCCCCATGGTCCTTGTAAAAATATGAATAAAATTGGGTGGAACTGCGGTAAAGCTGTGAAAATGTAAACACTATAAATTGACACAAATTAATGCAGCTTTACATAACAGATTTAAGACACATACAGGACGTTGCGGCGATTAGCCTTCATCGGCAAACAAACACATTCACAAACACAACATATAGTCAAGGAGATCTCCCGTGACTTCACCAAAAGGTTACGACAGGAAGAGAAGAACAGAGGGATGAAGAAAAAAAAAAGCAATGAAGAGAAAATGAGATTTGGAAAAAAATTTCATACTTACCTCACAATTCCGATCTGTGTGTAACTTAGAATATCGCCGATGTCTGCTTTTTATACCCAACCGAGGGAGTGAGATGGAGGATGATGACGGAGTAATACTTGTTACGGTTCAGTGAGTACATTGAAATAAGGGGGGGGGGGGGGTGCGGAGGCAAGAGTGGTCTGATATGGTATCTGAGCAATCTCAGTGGATGTACTAACGAAGTATGAGTGGGCTCAAGCCTGATGGTGGTACTAACCAAAACCACAATATGCACTCATATATATTATTGTGAGGCGAGTCCTAAAGTCTGGGTGGACTGATATGTGTGAACGCATATACATACATATACACCGCTCAACAGACATTCGTACATTAGTGTACATGGGTATGTGCAAGGTATATATATATATATATATATATATATATATATATATATATATATATATATATATATATATATATATATATATATATATATATGAGAGAGAGAGAGAGAGAGAGAGAGAGAGGGAGGGGGGGGAGGGAGGGAAAGAGAGAGATGGGTATCGGTCCTGTGATGTGCCTCAGGGGGTATGCCGAGTAGGTCGGTCTACAAATACGAGGCTTCACTCATACTGTTCCCTATGAAATAGGGTAAGTAAGTTTGATTGTTATACCACGTATTATAAGATCATATCACCCAATGCTTGTGTTATTGAGGTTTGTAAGATCCGACTATCGTTAATACACATGATGTGGGTAGGCACAGCGGAGCAAGATTATTATTATTATTATTATTATTATTATTATTATTATGAGAGAGAGAGAGAGAGAGAGAGAGAGAGAGAGAGAGAGAGAGAGAGAGAGAGAGAGAGAGAGAGAGAGAGAGAGAGAGAGAACGAACGAACAAACTTTAGTTTAAAAGGGTAACAAATTGGGCACGCATTCTTACATTCGGCTCTTTCAATCACTCATCTTTCATTCATCAAATGTGCATGTTACATTAACATGGGGGAAAAAACATTGTCAAATTGATTTTGTAAGCATAAACAATGCATATTACGCATGATACATTCACATGAGAAAAAAAAAACATCAAATGAAAGTTGTAAACATAAACAGTGCATATTGCCATGTTGTGAGACACATCCCCCATCCACCCTCATATCCCGCAGCCACCAACACATCCTCCACCCACCAAACCTCCCCCACCCACCCACACATACCCCCACGCACTCACACAGAACCAGGTGAACATACATGCCGCCACACGCCCACTGATCCCCCACCCACACACATTTCCCCAAGAAGAAGAAGAAGAAGAAGAAGAAGAAGAAGAAGAAGAAGAAGAAGAAGAAGAAGAAGAAGAAGAAGAAGAAGAAGAAGAAGAAGAAGAAGAAGAAGAAGAAGAAGAAGAAGAAGAAGGAGGAGGAGGAGGAGGGGGAGGAGGAGGAGAAGAAGAAGAAGAAGAAGAAGAAGAAGAAGAAGAAGAAGAAGAAGAAGGAGGAGGAGGAGGAGGAGGAGGAGGAGGGGGAGGAGGAGGAGAAGAAGAAGAAGAAGAAGAAGAAGAAGAAGAAGAAGAAGAAGAAGAAGAAGAAGAAGAAGAAGAAGAGGAAGAAGAAGAAGAAGGGGGAGGAGGAGGAGGAGGAGGAGGAGAATTGATCCTGCGGTGTGCCACATGATGTATGCGGAGTAGGTCGGTCTGCAAATACGAGGCTTCACTCATACTGTTCCCTATGAAATAGAGTCAGTAAGGTTGATTCTTATAATACGTATTTTAGGATCAAACTACCCAGTGCTTGTGCTATTGGGGCTGTATAAGATCCGACCATCAGCAATACACATGGCATAGGTAGGCACAGAGAGGTGCAAGTGTTCATTTCAAATTACAAAAGGGGGTGCGAGGGTTCATAAGCCTGCAGGTGTTGGCACTGGGAAACTATGAAGTAATAATAAAGGGACTAGCTGTGTTTACCAGGCTCGGGTTGTTGTTCCGACAATGGATGAGACAGTGATGACCAAGGGAGAATCCTTTTCCCTGATTTAAAAGGCATCTTCTTCCTCATGCCTCGATGAACTTTGACACTCCTGTTGCCATTCTTCATCATTTATGAAAAATACCAAATTTTCAGCCATCCATGGACTTTTTCAGCCCAATGAAGAAACCATCGTTTCCACAAGTCATCATGGATTTAAAACAAAAACACCACAACAGCCGTACTGATTTGTCAAAGCATATTTGGGGACTGAATTGACATTACAGCTTCCTGTCGCCAATTGTTGAGATCAATTATTAATATACATTATATTAATAAGAAGTACTTTCGTTGCTCCAATGGCTGGCCACAACTTCCGCGCCAACATGACGTCACTCCAACGTAGACGTTGTAGGTATTCCTTGAACTGTAGAACAAGGGAGATAATTTTCCAGTTGTCACCTTTGTCTTTGCAAGTGGTTGTCAGCTCACGAAT
This sequence comes from Cepaea hortensis, assembly GCA_963921405.1. Classification (NCBI taxonomy): domain Eukaryota; kingdom Metazoa; phylum Mollusca; class Gastropoda; order Stylommatophora; family Helicidae; genus Cepaea; species Cepaea hortensis. Next base: position 140,257,774 of record OY992879.1, on the reverse strand, counting down.
TGTGGAAAAGGGGTATAATTTTCCCAGCTGTCGCCCTTGTCTTCCAGCCTCTCCCCATGATCAAACGCCAGGTTATCAGCTATTGTCTACAACTCCGGTCATTCCCAATTTCAAAAGCAAACAAATTCTATCTTTAGCTGCAGTTTTGTTGTGTTAAGAAATCAGGGTGTGTCTTGCCCTAAAACCAATTTTACTCGCTGTATTTAAACTGAGCGTCTACAGAACATGTTACAGTGATGCTTCCTCGTTGTCTTCTGCTTTTCCGTCATCTTCATCTTCTTCTTCCTCGTCGTTTGGCTTCTTCTTCTTCTGCTTCCTCGTCGTCTGCTGGTTCCTCTTCTGCATCTGCTATTTCGTCGTCTTCCTCTTCTGCTTCAACTTCCTCAGCGATATTAATCTCAAATTATATTTTGCTTTCTACGACAATGCTGCTATAACGCTCTTGTTTTAAGCAACCGTATCTATAAATGTTTGGTCTTCAAATGAAGCCGGCATGCACTAATATACTTTCTCTGAATATAAACAATAGACGAAGGTGAAATGCAGGGCAACTATACAAAATACAACTATAGAAAACAGAGGATGAATCTTGTCACAGTATCATCCTCTTGTCTGTAATTGTATTTTGTAAAGCTGCCTTTCACTTTGTGTTTGTCTACTGTTGACATTTCCACAGCTTTATTACAGGTTTAAATATTTCTCTATATATAGTCTGGACACCAGCAGCAATTGTTGACCTGCCATTGGTCAGTTCAAGTGACAACCATCGCCATCATAGCCATATATCATATCTTCCATCCCTAACGGGAATGAAGACATGTTCACTTAGAAAACCAACCTGTGTTCCGTGTTTGCCCAAATTTCTTGCCACCGATAGAAACAAACGATCTACCGCCCGTACTACATGCTACTCTGATGTTTCCAACCCTAAAAATGCTTTCACCAGCCGATGGCGTCTGCTCAACTATTGGTGAACTACAATCAATCCCAAAAGAAGCTGAAACACACAAGTTTTAGTAAACAAAACTGTTTAAAATCATTAATCAAATCAATGACAGTCATAAATATATATTCTTCGTTTACCCTATAACAGAGTGGCTTATAGGGGAGAGTTGGCTGGTGTGCAACGAGAAGATTCTCAACGCACGGGTGAGCACCCTGCTGGGGGGTAGCTATGGAATGTCGCGCTGTGACGACGGGGTAGTGAACAGTTAGTTACCGCCGTTCGATCCTAGCGAGAGGTCGCAAGAGTTGTTGGATAACATCTAGTGTGCGAAGTGAACTCTGTTTTTAACTTCATTATAATTAATTGTCTGGAGAATTTCTGGACTGGCATTTGTTATGAGAAGTCCCCAATAAACTAGAAACCCAAAGGCGATGGCGTTGGAATTGTCTGTTGATGCATTCGGCTTGAATGTCTTTACCTCATGCACTGTTATAACTCACTTGTCCAATATACAAGTGTTCATTTCCAATAACAAAAGGGGGTGCGAATGTTCATACTCCTGCAGGTGTTGGCACTGGGAAACCATGAAGTAGTAATAAAGGGTCCAGCAGTGTTTATCATGCTGGGGATGTTGTTCCGAAAATGGATAGGCCAGTGATGACCAAAGGAGAATCACTCTTCCCACATTTAAAAGGCATCCCCCTTCTCAAGCCTTGAGGACTTTGACCCTCCTGTTGCCATTCTTCATCATTTATGAAAAATACCCCATTTTCAGCCAACCATAGACTTTTTCAGCCCAATGAAGGAACAATCGTTTCCAAAAGTTATCATGGATTTAAAACAAAAACACCACAACAGCCGAACTTCCAACACGTCCTGATCTATCAAAGCATATTTGATGACTGCCTTGACATTACATCTTCCTGCCGGCAACTGTTGAGCTCACATATATTATATTAAAAGGAAGTACTTTCGTTGCTCCAATGGCTGGCCTCAATTTCGGCGCCAACATAATGTTACACCAACGTAGGAGTTATTGGTATTCCTTGAATTGTAGAACAAGGGAGATAGTTTTTCCAGTTATCGCCCTTGTCTTCCAGCGTCTCCCTACGATCAAAACCATGTTATCAGCTATTTTCTACAACTCCGGACGTTGCCAATTTCAAAAGGAGACAAATTCTATCTTTAGATGCAGTTTTGTTATGTTAAGAAATCAGGGTGTGTCTTGTCCTAACAGTGTTCGCTTGGAACACATGTTACTCGCTGTATTTAAACTGTTGTTCTGAGCGTCTACAGAACATGTCACAGTTATGCTTCCTCGTCGTCTTCTGCTTTTCCGCCATCTTCGTCTTCTGCTTCCTCGTCGTTTCGTCTTCTGCTTCTGCTTTCTCGTCATCTGTTGCTTCCTCTTCTGCATCTGCTTTCTCGTCGTCTTCGTCTTCTGCTTCAACTTCCTCAGCGATAGTAATCTCAAATTATATTTTGCTTTCTGCGACAATGCTGCTATAAAGCTCTTGTTTTAAGCAACCAGATCTATAAATGCTTGGTCTTCAAATGAAGCCGACATGCACTAATATACTTTCTCTGAATATAAACAATAGACGAAGGTGAAATGCAGGGCAACTATACAAAATACAACTATAGAAAACTGAGAATGAAGCTTGTCACAGCATCATCCTCTTGTCTGTTATTGTATTTTGAAAAGCTGCCTTTCAATTTGTGTTTGTCTACTATTGACATTTCCACAGCTTTATTACAGTTTTAAATATTTCTCTGTATATAGTCTGGACACCAGCAGCAAATGTTGAGCTGCCATTGGTCAGTTCAAGTGACAACCATCACCATCATAGCCGTATATCATATCCCCAATCCCTAACGGGAATGAAGACATGTTCACTTAGAAAACCAACCTGTGTTTCGTGTTTGCCCAAATTCCGTGCCACCGATAGAAACAAACAATCCACTGCCCGTACTACCTGATACTCTGATGTCTCCAACCCTAAAAATGCTATCACCAGCCAGTGGGATCTGCACAACAATTGGTGAACTACAATCAAACCCAAAAGAATCTGAAGCACACAAGATTTTAGTGAACAACACTGTTGTGACATCATTAATCAAATCAATGACAGTCATAAATATATATTCTTCATTTACTTACGTGACCAATATTCAGAATCATCTTCGTCTTCTGCACTTGCTTCTTCGTAGACTTCGTCTTCTAATTCTTGTGGTATATATTTAAAAAAAAGAAAAGAAATAGGGGATGACATCCCTTATTCTAACATCCACTGTTTATTAAACCTTAAATGGCGTGTTAAGGCTTGCTATGGGTATAGACTGATTAGAAAGAGTTGTTTCTTAACAATGACCAATAGAGCACCGAAAATTCGCCGGACCTTCAGAAGGAGCTCACTCACTCTTTGCACTCTTTGCAAACAGGGGGATCTGGGTGGGTATCCCGCCACAATCAGCCCCAGAGTGATTTGGTCCCTTGAGGAATAGTATCAATGAGAACAAACATAACAAAACGTAAGCACCAAATAATAAGTCAATAAAAAAACTATAGTGTACATTTATGATCTGTTTAAGTCCCCGCCAATCACTGGTATCATGAAGGCTAATAGGCCACAATGGCTGGGGCATATAGAAAGAATGGAAGATAATAGGGAAACAAAACTCGCTTACACTCAGGAAATAAATGACCGTAGACCCCGAGGTAGACCAAGAAGGCGGTGGAGAGATAATACATATACAGACCTACAACCACTTGGAATCAACGACTGGCAAGAGAAGGTACACCAGAGAGACGAACGGAGACGGATTGTATCTGCAGCAAAGAACCTCAATGACTCGGAAAGCTGAAGAAGAAGAAGAAGTGTACAACTTAAAAAGTCATATTGGAATAACATGGAAAAGGGTTCCTGTGCGTATGTTTGAATGGCATATAAAATCATTAAACTATCACAATATAAACCAAAACCATGACATATTCATAAAAGACGTACACATTATTACTAATTTGTTAATTAAATGTTCATGTATTCCTCCCTCCCCAGCCCCCCTAGTGAAGGAATGAAACTAACACCTTCTTAGCCGCATTGAGATGCTACAGATTTTCTAGATCACTCGGGCAACAATACACGTTTAAACGTAACCGATGTAAAATTCCATGGTTAAATTAAACGAAGTGAAAATCTACGTGTTAAATAAACGAAGTAAAATCTCATTCCTAACACACAGGGTGCGAGTGTTCATTTCCCCATAAGAGTATGAATGTCCGCTCCTAACACACAGGGGTGCAAGTGTTCATTTCCAATAACAAAAGGGAGTGCGAAGGTTCATAAGCCTGCAGGTGTTGGCACTGGGAATCAATGAAGTAGTAATAAAGGGTCTATCTGTGTTTACCAGGCTCGGGTTGTTGTTCCGACAATGGATGAGACAGTGATGACCAAGGGAGAATCACTCTTCCAGCATTTAAAAGGCATCCTCCTCCTCATATCTTGAGGACTTTGACTCTCCTGTTGCCATTCTTCATTTATGAAAAATACCCCATTTTCAGCCACCCATAGACTTTTTCAGCCCAATGAAGAAACCACCGTTTCCAAAAGTCATCATGGATTTAAAACAAAAACACCACAACAGCCGAACGACCAACGCGTCCTGATCTGTCAATACATATTTATCGACTGCCTTGACATTACAGCTTCCTGCCGGCAATTGTTGAGCTCACTTATTAACATATATTATGTTAATAGGAAGTACTTTCGTTGCTCCAAAGGGTGGCCTCAACTTCCGCGCCAACAAGACATTACTCCATCGCAAGCGTTCTTGGTATTCCTTGAATTGTAGAACAAGGGAGATACGTATCCAGTTGTCGCCTTTGTCTTTGCAAGCGGTTGTCACTTCAGGAATTGTGGAAAAGGGGTATATTGTTCCCAGCTGTCGCCCTTGTCTTCCAGCTTCTCCCCACCATCAAACGCCAGGTTATCAGCTATTGTCTACAACTCCGGTCGTTGCCAATTTCAATAGCAGACAAATTCTATCTTTAGGTGAAGTTTTGTTATGTTAAGAAATCAGGGTGTGTCTTGTCCTAACAGTGTTCACTTGGAACACATGTTACTCGCTGTATTTAAATTGTTGTTTTGAGCGTCCACAGAACATGTCACAGTTATGCTTCCTCGTCGTCTTCTGCTTTGTTTTATATCTTTATCTTCTGCTTCCTCGTCGTTTCGTCTTTTGCTTTTGCTTTCTCGTCATCTGTTGCTTCCTCTTCTGCATCTGCTTTCTCGTCGTCTTCGTCTTCTGCTTCAACTTCTTCAGCTATAGTAATCTCAAATTATATTTTGCTTTCTGCGACAATGCTGCTATAACGCTCTTGTTTTAAGCAACCATATCTATAAATGCTTGGTCTTCAAATGAAGCCGACATGCACTAATATACTTTCTCTGAATATAAACAATAGACGAAGGTGAAATGCAGGGCAACTATACAAAATACAACTATAGAAAACAGAGAATGAAGCTTGTCACAGCATCATCCTCTTGTCTGTAATTGTATTTTGTAAAGCTGCCTTTCACTTTGTGTTTGTCTACTATTGACATTTCCAGTCAATGGGAGTCTCTGTGGCGAAGTGGTCAAGCCGTGTGACTCGTGCTCCGAAGGTTGTGGGTTCGATTCAGGGCCACGTCCTTAGGTTTACGAGTTTAATGATTCGGAGACTCCTGTTGGTCGTCGCTAAAAGCTACGGAGTTCGTGCTTTGTGCGACGCTTTCCGCGCTGCGGAAAGAGACCGAGCCATATGGGATAAAACCCGGTGCAATGAAGTCGACCCTGTAGACTTTTAAGCGACTTGACATTTCCACAGCTTTATTACAGTTTTAAATATTTCTCTGTATATAGTCTGGGCACCAGCAGCAATTGTTGAGCTGCCATTGGTCAGTTCAAGTGACAACCATCACCATCATAGCCGTATATCATATCCCCCATCCCTAACGGGAATGAAGACATGTTCACTTAGAAAACCAACCTGTGTTCCGTGTTTGCCCAAATTCCGTGCCACCGATAGAAACAAACAATCCACTGCCCGTACTACCTGTTACTCTGATGTCTCCAACCCTAAAAATGCTATCACCAGCCGGTGGGATCTGCACAACAATTGGTGAACTACAATCAAACCCAAAAGAATCTGAAGCACACACAATTTTAGTAAACAACACTGTAGCGACATCATTAATCAAATCAATGACAGTCATAAATATATATTATTCATTTACTTACTTGTCCAATATTCAGAATCATCTTTGTCTTTTGCACCTGCTTCTTCGTAGACTTCGTTTTCTGATTCTTGTAGTATATATTTTAAAAAAAGAAAAGAAATACGGGATGACATCCCTTATTCTAACATCCACTGTTTATGAAACCTTAAATGGCGTGTTATTGCTTGCTATGGGTATAGACTGATTAGAAAGAGTTGTTTCTTAACAAATGACCAATAGAGCACCGAAAATTCGCCGGACCTTCAGAAGGAGCTCACTCACTCTTTACACTCTTTGCAAACAGGGGGATCTGGGTGGGTATCCCGCCACAATCAGCCCCAGAGTGATTTGGTCCCTTGAGGAATAGTATCAATGAGAACACACATAACAAAACGTAAGCACCAAATAATAAGTCAATAAAAAAATTCTAGTGTACAACTTAAAAAATCATATTGGAATAACATGGAAAAGGGTTCCTGTGCGTATGTTTGAATGGCATATAAAATCATTAAACTATCAAAATATAAACCAAAACCATGACATATTCATAAAAGACGTACAAATTATTACTAATTTGTTAATTAAATATTCTTGTATTCCCCCCTCCCCAGCCCCCCTAGTGAAGGAATGAAACTAACACCTTCTTAGCCGCATTGAGATGCTAAAGGTTTTCTAGATCACTCGGGCAACAATACATGTTTGAACGTAACCGATGTAAAAATCCATGGTTAAATTAAACGAAGTGAAAATCTACGTGTTAAATAAACGAAGTAAAATCTCATTCCTAACACACAGGGTGCGAGTGTTCATTTCCCCATAAGAGTATGAATGTTCGCTCCTAACACACAGGGGTGCAAGTGTTCATTTCCAATAACAAAAGGGAGTGCGAAGGTTCATAAGCCTGCAGGTGTTGGCACTGGGAATCAATGAAGTAGTAATAAAGGGTCTATCTGTGGTTACCAGGCTCGGGTTGTTGTTCCGACAATGGATGAGACAGTGATGACCAAGAGAGAATCACTCTTCCCGCATTTAAAAGGCATCCTCCTCCTCATGTCTTGAGGACTTTGACTCTCCTGTTGCCATTCTTCATCATTTATGAAAAATACCCCATTTTCAGCCACCCATAGACTTTTTCAGCCCAATGAAGAAACCACCGTTTCCAAAAGTCATCATGGATTTAAAACAAAAACACCACAACAGCCGAACGACCAACACGTCCTGATCTGTCAAAGCATATTTATCGACTGCCTTGACATTACAGCTTCCTGCCGGCAATTGCTGAGCTCACTTATTAACATATATTATGTTAATAGGAAGTACTTTCGTTGCTCCAATGGGTGGCCGCAACTTCCGCGCCAACAAGACATTACTCCATCGCAAGCGTTCTTGGTATTCCTTGAATTGTAGAACAAGGGAGATACGTATCCAGTTGTCGCCTTTGTCTTTGCAAGCGGTTGTAACTTCAGGAATTATGGAAAAGGGGTATAATTTTCCCAGCTGTCGCCCTTGTCTTCCAGCCTCTCCCCACCATCAAACGCCAGGTTATCAGCTATTGTCTACAACTCCGGTCGTTACCAAATTCAAAAGCAGAAAAATTCTACCTTTAGCTGCATTTTTGTTATGTTAAAAAATCAGGGTGTGTCTTGCCCTAATAATGTGTACTTGGCACCACTTTTACTCGCTGTATTTAAACTGTTGTTCTGGGCGTCTACAGAACATGTCACGGTTATGCTTCCTCGTCGTCTTCTGCTTTTCCGCCATCTTCGTCTTCTGCTTCCTCGTCGTTTCGTCTTTTGCTTTTGCTTTGTCGTCATCTGTTGCTTCCTCTTCTGCATCTGCTTTCTCGTCGTCTTCGTCTTCTGCTTCAACTTCTTCAGCGATAGTAATCTCAAATTATATTTTGCTTTCTGCGACAATGCTGCTATAACGCTCTTTTTTTCTGCTTCCTCGTCGTTTCGTCTTTTGCTTTTGCTTTGTCGTCATCTGTTGCTTCCTCTTCTGCATCTGCTTTCTCGTCGTCTTCGTCTTCTGCTTCAACTTCTTCAGCGATAGTAATCTCAAATTATATTTTGCTTTCTGCGACAATGCTGCTATAACGCTCTTGTTTTAAGCAACCAGATCTATAAATGCTTGGTCTTCAAATGAAGCCGACATGCACTAATATACTTTCTCTGAATATAAACAGTAGACGAAGGTGAAATGCAGGGCAACTATACAAAATATAACTATAGAAAACAGAGGATGCAGCTTGTCACAGCATCATCCTCTTGTCTGTAATTGTATTTTGTAAAGCTGCCTTTCACTTTGTGTTTGTCTACTATTGACATTTCCAGTCAATGGGCGTCTCTGTGGCGAAGTGGTCAAGCCGTTTGACTCGTGCTCCGAAGGTTGTGGGTTCGATTCAGGGCCACGTCCTTAGGTTTACGAATTAAATGTTTCGGAGACCCCTGTGGGTCGTCGCTAAAAGCTACGGAGTTCGTGCTTTGTGCGACGCTTTCCGCGCTGCGGAAAGAGACCGAGCCATATGGGATAAAATCCTGTGCAATGAAGTCGACCCTGTAGACTTTTAAGCGACTTTTAAACGACTTGACATTTCCACAGCTTTATTACAGTTTTAAATATTTCTCTGTATATAGTCTGGACACCAGCAGCAATTGTTAAGCTGCCATTGGTCAGTTCAAGTGACAACCATCACCATCATAGCCGCATATCATATCCCCCATCCCTAACGGGAATGAAGACATGTTCACTTAGAAAACCAACCTGTGTTTCGTGTTTGCCCAAATTCCGTGCCACCGATAGAAACAAACAATCCACTGCCCGTACTACATGTTGCTCTGATGTCTCCACACCTAATAAAGCTATCACCAGCCAGTGGGATCTGCACAACAATTGGTGAACTACAATCAAACCCAAAAGAATCTGAAGCACACAAGATTTTAGTAAACAACACTGTTGTGACATCATTAATCAAATCAATGACAGTCATAAATATATATTATTCATTTACTTACTTGTCCAATATTCAGAATCATCTTCGTCTTCTGCACCTGCTTCTTCGTAGACTTCGTCTTCTGATTCTTGTGGTATATATGTAAAAAAAAAAGAAAATAAATAGGGGATGACATCCCTTATTCTAACATCCACTGTTTATGAAACCTTAAATGGCGTGTTAAGGCTTGCTATGGGTATAGGCTGATTAGAAAGAGTTGTTTCTTAACAAATGACCAATAGAGCACCGAAAATTCGCCGGACCTTCAGGAGAAGCTTACTCACTCGTTGCACTCTTTGCAAACAGGGGGATCTGGGTGGGTATCCCGCCACAATCAGCCCCAGAGTGATTTGGTCCCTTGAGGAATAGTATCAATGAGAACACACATAACAAAACGTAAGCACGAAATAATAAGTCAATAAAAAAACTCTAGTGTACAACTTAAAAAATCATATTGAAATAACACGGAAAAGGGTTCCTGTGCGTATGTTTGAATGGCATATAAAATCATTAAACTATCACAATATAAACCAAAACCATGACATATTCATAAAATACGCACAAATTATTACTAATTTGTTAATTAAATGTTCATGTATTCCCCCCCCCCCCCCCAGTTAAGGAATGAAACTAACACATTCTTAGCTCCATTGAGATGCTAAAGGTTTTCTAGATCACTCGGGCAACAATACATGTTTGAACGTAACCGATGTAAAAATCAAATCCATGGTTAAATTAAACGAAGTGAAAATCCATGTGTTAAATAAACGAAGTAAAATCTCATTCCTAACACACAGGGTGCGAGTGTTCATTTCCCCATAAGAGTATGAATGTCCGCTCCTAACACACAGGGGTGCAAGTGTTCATTTCCAATAACAAAAGGGGGTGCGAAGGTTTATAAGCCTGCAGGTGTTGTCACTGGGAAACCATGAAGTAGTAATAAAGGGTCTATCTGTGTTTACCAGGCTCGGGGTGTTGTTCCGACCATGGATGAGACAGTGATGACCAAGGGAGAATCACTCTTCCAGCTTTTAAAAGGCATCCTCCTCCTCATGTCTTGAAGACTTTGACCCTCCTGTTGCCATTATTCATTTATGAAAAATACCCCATTTTCAGCGACCCATAGACTTTTTCAGCCCAATGAAGAAACCACCGTTTCCAAAAGTCATCATGGATTTAAAACAAAAACACCACAACAGCCGAACGACCAACACGTCCTGATCTGTCAAAGCATATTTATCGACTGCCTTGACATTACAGCTTCCTGCCGGCAATTGTTGAGCTCACTTATTAACATATATTATGTTAATATGAAGTACTTTCGTTGCTCCAATGGGTGGCCTCAACTTCCGCGCCAACAAGACATTACTCCATCGCCAGCGTTCTTGGTATTCCTTGAATTGTAGAACAAGGGAGATACTTATCCAGTTGTCGCCTTTGTCTTTGCAAGCGGTTGTCACTTCAGGAATTGTGGAAAAGGGGTATAATTTTCCCAGCTGTCGCCCTTGTCTTCCAGCCTCTCCCCACCATCAAACGCCAGGTTATCAGCTATTGTCTACAACTCCGGTCGTTGCCAAATTCAAAAGCAGAAAAATTCTACCTTTAGCTGCATTTTTGTTATGTTACCAAATCAGGGTGTGTCTTGCCCTAATACTGTGTACTTGGAACCACTTTTACTCGCTGTATTTAAACTGTTGTTCTCAGCGTCTACAGAACATGTCACAGTTATGCTTCCTCGTCGTCTTCTGCTTTTCCTCCATCTTCATCTTCTGCTTCATCGTCGTTTCGTCTTCTGCTTCTGCTTTCTCGTCATCTGTTGCTTCCTCTTCTGCATCTGCTTTCTCGTCGTCTTCGTCTTCTGCTTCAATTTCCTCAGCGATAGTAATCTCAAATTATATTTTGCTTTCTGCGACAATGCTGCTATAACGCTTTTGTTTTAAGCAACTAGTTCTATAAATGCTTGGTCTTCAAATGAAGCTGACATGCAGAGGGAGTCTCTGTGGCGAAGTGGTCAAGCCGTTTGACTCGTGCTACAAAGGTTGTGGGTTCGATTCCCGGCCCCACCCTTCGGTTTACGAGTTAAATTTTTCGGAGATTCCTGTGAGTCGTCGCTAAAAGCTACGGAGTTCGTGCTTTGTGCGACGCTTTCCGTGCTACGGAAAGAGACCGCGCCATATGGGATAAAACCCGGTGCAATGAACTCGACCCTATCGACTTTTAAGCGACTTTTTTTGACATGCACTAATAGACTTTCTCTGAATATAAACAATAGACGAAGGTGAAATGCAGGGCAACTGTCAGAGTGTTGGGGAAATAAGGATAGGACATAGAGAGGACAAGGAACGGAATAGAGTCAAGGACTACAGAGATAACGATAGACAGGACATGGGTAAGGGTACAGAGACGTTATAAGACGTGGCATCTGCAGGACGGTAGACAGAAATTAGAGACAGGACATTGGTGGGGACACAGAGATGTCATAGACAGGACACCGACAGGACAAGACCTAGTGATATGAGGTGACATAATTTCACGGGACGCTGACCTGAACTGACCAGACGGGATTACACCGAACGACCCAACACAACACTGGCGGACTAACGCACTACGTGACAGCCCGAGTTGTCACGAGGGACACGTGGTCCAGTACCACGAGACGAACTGACCAGTTTGAAAACGTCAGACGGGACTCAGGCAGTTTAGAGGAAGGATCGTTGTGTGTTCAGGAGCGAGTGTATAGCTTTTGCGGGAGTGCTAGTTGAAGATAGCAAGTAATTGTGTGTAGGGCTTGCGTAATTGGCTGAGTGCTTTAAGTGTTTTGTAAGGCGGAATTTTGTACATAATGATTTCACCGCCTTGTGTGTACATTGTGAAATGATCATGTTATCCTGAATAAAATTGAGTATACCATACGTACGACTGATGTCTTCGTGAGTGCGTATGAAGAATTGAATGCCTGTGTGCGTGTAAGACGCTGACAGCAACTATACAAAATACAACTATAGAAAACAGAGGATGAAGCTTGTCACAGCATCATCCTCTTTTCTGTAATTGTATTTAGTAAAGCTGCCTTTCACTTTGTGCTTGTCTATTGTTGACATATCCACAGCATTATTACAGGTGTAAATATTTCTATGTATATAGTCTGGACACGAAAAGAGACGAAGACTTGTTACAAACCTTTGAGAACAAAGTTTAAAGACGCAACTTTGGACCCATTCGTGATACACAAAGTGGAGAGTGGAAAAGAAGAAGTAGCAAAGACATTTATGATCTGTTTAAGTCCCCACTAATCACTGGTATTTTAAAGGCTAATAGACTACAATGGCTGGGGCATATAGAAAGAATGGAAGATAATAGGGAAACAAAACTCTATTAAACTCAGGAAATAAATGACTGTAGACTCCGAGGTAGACAAAGAAGACGGTGGAGAGATAATATATATACAGACCTACAAGCATCTGGAATCAATGACTGGCAAGAGAAGGTCAACCAGAGAGACGAATGGAGACGGATTGTATCTGCAGCAAAGAACCTCAATGCCTCGGAACGCTGAAGAAGAAGAAGAGAAGATAGTCTGGACACCAGCAGCAATAGTTGAGCTTTCCATTGGTCAGTTCAAGTGACAACCATCACCATCACAGCCATATATCATATCCCCCATCCCTAACGGGAATGAAGACACGTTCACTTAGAAAACCAACCTGTGTTTCGTGTTTGTCCAAATTCCGTGCCATCGATAGGAACAGACAATCCACTGCCCATACTACCAGTTGATGTTTCCACACCTAAAATAAGCTATCACCAGCCGATGGTGTCTTCATAACAATTGATGAAATACAACCAAACTTAAAAGAAGCTGAAACACACAAGATTTTAGTAAACAACATTATTGTGACATTATTAATCAAATTTATGACAGTCAGAAATATATATTCTTCGTTTATTTACTTGTTCAATATACAAAATCAGATGCAAGATCAAATAAGCATACCTGATGGGAAGTCACAAACAATTAGGTATAAATATTCAAACAGGAAAGTAAGGTAATAAAAATAAATCCAGCAAATGGTTTCCTGATATCCCTGTTACCTCCCCTATTAATCATTATGTCTTGCCCATTTGGGAGACTGAGAGCAATAGTGGTGCCAATTGGCGCTGAGCAAATACAAAAGATAAAGCTGGATCTTTGATTAGCCCAAGTTTTATTCTTTTTCGTCTTCTGCTTCCTCCTCACCTTCGTCTTCTGCTTCCTCGTCGTCTTCATCTTAGTCTTCTGCTTCCTCATCGTTTCGTCTCCTGCTTCTGCTTCTTCGTCGTCTTCTGTTTCTCTTCCCCCGTCCACTTCGCCTTCTTCTACATCTTCCTCGTTGTCTTTGTCAACTAGTTATGCTTTCTCGTCGTCTTGTGCTTTTGCTTTGTCGTCATTTTCGTCTTCTGCTTCCTCGTCGTTTCGTCTTTTTCTTCTTCTTCTTCTTCTTCTTCTTCTTCTTCTTCTTCTTCTTCTTCTTCTTCTTCTTCTTCTTCTTCTTCTTCTTCTTCTTCTTCTTCTTCTTCTTCTTCTTCTTCTTCTTCTTCTTCTTCTTCTTCTTCTTCTTCTTCTTAACCGTCGTCTTCGTCTTCTGCTCCCGCTTCCTCGTAGTCTTCATCTTCTGATTACTCCTCGTCTTCTGCTTCCTCGTAGTTCCCATCTTCTGGTTTTGGTTCATTGTCGTCTTCGTCTTCTGCTCCTGCTTCCTCGTAGTCTTCATTTTCTGCCAGCTCCTCGTCTTCTGCTTCTGCTTCCTCGACGTCTTCTGCTTCCTCGTAGTTTTCCTCTTCTTTTTTCTTTCTTCGTCGTCTTCTTCTTATGCTGATGCTTTCTCCTCGTCTTCGTTACTGCTTTGTCGTCGTCTTCGTCTTCTGCTTCCTTGTCGTCTTTGTCTTCTACTTCATTGCTGTCTCCTCTGCTCCTGCTTCCTCGTGGTCTTCATCTTATAGCTCTGCTTTTTTGTCTTCAGTTGCTGCTTCCTCCGCGCCTTCGTCTAATTCTCCCACGTCGTCTTCGCCTTTTACTCTTGCTTCCTCGTAGTCTTCATCTACTGATTATGCGTCCTTGTTGTCTTCTGCTTCTGCTTCCTCGTAGTCTTCGTCTTTATCTTTTACTTCCTCGTCGTTTTGTCTTCTGTTTCTGCTTCCTCGTCGTCTTCTGCTTCTGCTTCTTCGCCGTATTTGTCCTCTGCTTATGCTTCCTCGCTGCCTTCGTCTTCTGCTTCTTTGTCGTCTTCGGCTTCTCCTCCATCATCGTTTTCCACTTCTGCTACTGCTTCCTCCTCGTCTTCGTCTTCTGCCTTCTCTTCGTCTTTGTCTTTCTCGTCGTCTTCGGCTTCTGCTCCCTCGTCGTCTTCCACTCCTGCTTCCACGTCGACTTCATCTTCTGCTCCTGCTTTCTTGTAGTCTTCATCTTCTGGTTTTGCTTCCTTGTCGTTTTCCTGTTCTGCTCCACGTCGTCTTCGTTTAAAGCTTCCTTGTCGTCTTCGTTTAAAGCTTCCTTGTCGTCTTCGTTTAAAGCTTCCTTGTCGTCTTCGTTTAAAGCTTCCTTGTCGTCTTCGTTTAAAGCTTCCTTGTCGTCTTCGTTTAAAGCTTCCTTGTCGTCTTCGTTTAAAGCTTCCTTGTCGTCTTCGTTTTCTGCTTCCTTGGCGTCTCCTGCCCCTGCTTCCTCGTAGTCTTTACCTTCTGCTTCCTCGTAGTCCTCATCTTCTGTCTCTGCTTCCTCGTAGTCCTCATCTTCTGTCTCTGCTTCCTCGTAGTCCTCATCTTCTGTCTCTGCTTCCTCGTAGTCCTCATCTTCTGTTTCTGCTTCCTCGTAGTCTTCACCTTCTGCTTCCTCGTCGTCTTCTGCTTCTGCTTCCTCGTTTGTTCATCAAGAATGATGATGACCATTCATTTCATCCAGTGGGGTTGAATATATGGAGCCGTGAGTTCTAAGATGGCTGATAAGGCCTATTTCGGCTCGAAATGTTCTTTGACAATTTGGACAAAGAATGCTTGACATTTCTGGAGGATTATTTTCTGCAGTGGTTTTTCTGTTCTGTCTTTTCTTCACAGCTCTTGCAGTCCTGGTTGCCTCACAAGTGACTGCACCCTTGCGTTATGATGCACGCCACGAATTTCGGTCTCTGGCTGCAGTCTCCCAGGTGTCATGATTAATTCCAAAAGCATTCAGTAAGATTTTCAGAGTGGGTTTAAAGCGTTTCCTCTGGCAGCCTTGGGAGCGTTTACCACAACGCAACTCGCCGTAAAAAATTCGTTTAGGGAGCCTGTGATCTGGCATGTGAGTCAAGTGACCAGCCCAGCGAATCTGATTCTTCATTAGTATAGTGTGGATACTGGGCATGGACGCTCTTTCTAGGACTTCAGTGTCTGGGATCTTGTCTTGCCATTTAATCTTCAGTAACTTCCTAAGGCAGACTGTGTGGAAGTGGTTTAATTTCCTAGCGTGTCGCTGATAAACAGTCCAGGTTTCACAAGCATATAGCAGTGTGGATAATACAACAGCTTTGTAGACTTTCAGCTTTGTTTGCAGGATTATTCCATTTCTGTCCCATACATTCTTGTACAGTCTGCCAAAGGCCACGCTGGCCTTGGAGATTCTTGCATTCACTTCATCATCAATTGTGGCAGCTTGTGACACATTACTGCCAAGATAGGTGAATTTGTCCACAACAACTTAGACTATGACCATTCACTTTGATATTCGGCCCAGTGTGATTATTCCCTGGAGCTGGCTGGTACATAACTACAGTTTTCTCCAAATTGATATTGAGCCCAAAGTTGGCACAGGCATGTGAGAAAGCTGAAACATTATGTTGCATGTCCGCCTCTGAGTTGGCGTTTAGAGCGCAATCATCAGCAAACAGGAGCTCTCTGACGGTGTCGCTGTCAATTTTGGTTTTAGCTTTCAGCCTTCTGAGATTGAATAACTTTCCATTCATGCGGTAGTTGATGTCTATTCCAATGTTGTTGTTCTCGAAGGCATTCGCCAGCATAGCTGAAAACATGAGGCTGAACAGTGTTGGTGCCAGGACACATCCTTGTTTCACTCCATTGGTGACAGGAAAGGGCTCAGACAGTTCACCATTTTCCTGTACTCTTGCCTGCATGCCATCATGAAATAGCCGCACTATTTGGACAAACTTTCGTGGACAGCCATATTTTGCCATAATCTTCCACAGTCCTTCTCTGCTGACTGTATCAAAAGCCTTAGTAAGGTCAATGAAAGTGGAGAACATTTCGCAGTTCTGTTCCTGACATTTCTCTTGCAGCTCCCTTGCAGCGAAAATCATGTCAACAGTTCCACGTTCTTTTCTGAAGCCACACTGGCTCTCGGGAAGAAGACCTTGATCGAGATGGGTCGTGAGGCGATTGAGAAGAATTCTGGCGAGTATCTTCCCTGCAATTGAAAGCAAAGAGATGCCTCGATGGTTGTCACAGGATTGGCGGTTTCCTTTTCGTTTGTAAAGGTGGACTATTGACGCGTCCTTGAAATCTTGTGGCATGGTCACGTTCACCCATATGTTTGTAAAGACTTGGTGAATCTGCTCTGTTAGGACCGGCCCACCTGCCTGTATATCTCTGCCGGATGGAGTCCGGACCAGGTGCCTTGCTGCTGGAGAGTTGCTGGATGGCTTTGTTTGCTTCCACTATGGTTGGCAGGTCATCAAGTGTATCATTGATGGGAACTTGAGGAAGGCAGTTGATGGTTTCATCATCAAAGAAGGAGGTTGCATTTAAGATGTTGCTGAAATGTTTTGCTCAGCGCTGAAGGATGTCTTTCAAATCGGTGACCAACGTTACCCCATCTGCACTGAGGAGGGGAGCTGTGCCTGGTGATGTAAGACCATAGACCACTTTCAGTGAGTCGTAGAAGTTTTTCATATCATGTCTGTCAGCAAAGCCTTGAATTTCATCAGCTTTGCTGCTCATCCAGGAGTCCCGCATGTGCCGAAGTTTCTGCTGCACTACTCTCTGAATGTTCTTGAAGGCATCTTTTTTTTATGTTGACTTCCGGTCATTCAAATGTGCTTTGAGGAGAAGATGTTTCTCGGCCAGCAATTGGTTGATGTCTTCGGAAGTTTCATCAAACCAGTCTTTATGCTTTCGGGGGTTTGGACCAGGATTTCCATAGCAGTGTTGTAAAATATGTCCTTTAGGGCTCTCCACCCTGTTTCTGTATCCTGTTTAGCTGCAGCATTGGGCTTGAGGCGGTCTTCCAGCATATTTTCAAACGACAGCTGCATTTTCTTGCTGTTTAGGCAGGTGACATTTAGTTGTTTTTTGGTGTTTTTTTTTGCATTTTCACCCCTTGAGGACGCCGTGGTGGTCTGATGTGAATGTTTATTTTCGAGATAATGAGACGATGGTCTGTCCAACATTCGGCACCACACATGGACTTTGTCACCCGAACGTCTTGTCTGTCACTCCTCCTGACGATGACATAGTCAATGAGGTGTTGGTAATCAGGAGATCGTGTTCAGCACATGTCTGAAGGAGGAGGAGTCCATTGCTGTTACAATTTCCGACTCCATGCTTTCCAATAATGCCACTCCAAGAGGTGGTGTCCGTGCCTACTCTGGCATTGAAATCCCCAAGGAGTATAAGTTTGTCTCCTTTGGGAACAGATGTTAATGCATTGTGCAGGTCCTCATAGAACTTGTTCTTGACATCATCTTCGCTGGTCATAGTTGGTGCGTAGACACTCACAATGGTTGCATGCTTCCTTCCATTCAGCAGGGACAACTTAATGGTCATGAGCCTGTCGTTTATAGCCCTTGGAAATCCAGCTAATTTGCCGACCAGGGCCGACTTAATGGCAAATCCCACACCGGATTGGCGTCTTTCCTCGCTTTTCCTTCCACTCCAGAAAAATGTGTAGCCGGCATCTATTTCACTGATTTGGCCTTCTTCTGCAAGTCGTGTCTCGCTCAAGGCTGCAATGTCGATGTTGTATCTGCCCAGCTCTCTCCCAATCAGTGCTGTTCGTCTCTCTGGACCCGACGACCAATCTCTGTCAAGTAGGGTGCGTACATTCCAAGTTCCGATTGTTAAGGGAATATGCTTTGCTCTTTAACTTTACCTGTTTTTTCTTTCTTTGTATGTCGACTGTAGTTTAAGGAACTCACCAACCGCTGCTAGCTGGTTAGGTAGTGATGGAGCAGACAATGTTTAGGGCACCTTTTATAGCCCCCTCCTCATGCTATGGAGATGAGCAGTGTGTTCCTATAGAGAGATGCTCAGTCGCTCAAGGGGATGCCGAATCCCACTGCTGCTCCGGTCAGTAGAAGATGACCATATGGCCTGAGCCGCCTGTGTGCAGGTCTGCGACTATGGCTGCCAGCGTACCCACGCCTGCCACTTTGCCGCTCGCCCATCGCCACAGGGCTTGAAGGTGATTTATGACGTTGGATGAAGAATGTCTTGCGCGAAGAATTGAATTAAAGTGAGGAAGAGTTGCGCAATTCGTCGACCTCACTCTCGCCTGAGTCCATCTGAATCCAGTGGCAGGACAAGTCAAGACGACTGGAGATGAATACAGGTGCAGTGGATGACCAGGGCGCTCTACGTGCCTTTCCTTGCTCATTACGTTCCACTACGCTTTGCAGGTAAACGCCGTCTTGCCAGTTGAATCAGGAATGATTTCTTCCGCGCAGTCTGCCACATCCTGTCTTCACATGCTGGGTAGGCATACCCTACTTCACCGCTTGGTTTGACACCAAATCGGCTACCTGCGCCTGGTTTAGCCAGCCTCTCACAGCTGTTGCCCGGGGGTTGGCCACTGTCGCATGCTGACAGCTACTAGGCGCCACAGGCGTGAGCTGGGTGTCAGGCTTGGACCAGTGGGGGATGGGTCCTGAAAAGGACATGAGTCATCCTTACCAAAGGTGCTACCAATACCTGACACCCCGTACCCCCCTAATCTACCATAGACAGCAAATCAATAGACCGAAAAGTGGACAATGTAGGGCCCGTATATATTGACAGATGTGTGCATCTACTTTCGACTCATGTCAAGAAGTATAAGACTGAGGAAAGACAGTAAAATGTTTACAACATTTTAAAAAGTAGGGTGGGGGAGGGCATATCAAGCATGTCTAAATAGCAGGTCCACCAGACTTAGATGCCAAAGACTTGTTTCAGCTCGTTGTAAGTCAGTGGCACACTGCGTGACTAGATACATCAGTAATAGAAGAAACAGCTGATGCCGGCGTCCTCAGTTTCCACATCTTTTATTGAACATACTGTAGCAAGCTCAGTCCTCTCACACTGCTAAGTTCACACCAATCTCAGTCTATCGGATGGCACAAATCTTATCTCGCATACATGAGAGCCACTTGAGCCCACAGTCACTAATTCTAGTGTCTTACTGATCGCCCAGAGCGTGGCGGATTCATTTCTATCTGTTGGGTACACATCAAATTGTCACTGAGAAATTAGCCTACTTTAACTACTTACG
>OY992879.1:139470586-139633086 GCA_963921405.1 Cepaea hortensis | reverse complement strand
CTGGTGGGGAGCATCTCATTTAATTCATATAAGTAGTCATATAAGTTCTCGTTCCCGTTACCGACTGTCTGTCTGTCTGTCTGTCTGTCTGTCTGTCTGTCTGTCTGTCTGTCTGTCTGACCCGGCCCGGCATTGCCAAGCTCCTGGTGTGGAGCATCTCATTTAATTCATATAAGTAGTCATATAAGTTCCCGTTCCCGACTGTCTATCTGTCTGTCTGTCTGTCTATCTCCATCATACATACATGTATCATACATACATACATACATACATACATACATACATACATACATACAGACGGACGGAGATCCTAATTTATATATAAGATATAAGATATATAAGATATATATATATATATATCAACATATGCTCCGAACATGGACTGATAATAGCAAATATTTTTTTTCAACATCGTCGTAGCCACACCAAGACCTAGTATAAATGGAATTACATAGACCAAGCATCTCAAATTGACTTTATTCTAATTAGGAAATCAGACAGAAGACTACTATTAGATTCAAGAGCACTTCCAAATGCAGATGTTGATACTGATCACAAACCAGTCATAATAAAAAAGATTTCAACATACAGGAAAATAAGAAACTAAAAGGTAACAACACATGTCATAAATTATTGGAGGCTACATGAAAATACGGTTAAAGACGAATTCAATCAAGAAATCAAAAACCTACATAAGAACATCCCTGATGACCACTCAAGCGTAGATAAGGAATGGACATGTTTCAAGGCTGCCATGCTCGACACACTGGAAAATAAATGTGGAACAAAGAAAGTAGGGCAGGACAAAAGATTAAGAACAGCCTGGTGGAACAACGAAGTTAAAGATAGCATATCCAAAAAGAAGGTAGCATTCAAAAAGTGGATCACAACTAAATTTTAACAAGACTATGTTACTTATAGAATAGCACGACGTAATGCCAAACGAACAATTAGAGCATCTAAAGATGAATCCTGGAAAATATACGGTGAACAGATGGCAACCCTTAGCAAAGACTGCCCAAGAGAATTTTATAAACGTGTCAATACAATGAGAAATAGAGATGCAAGCTACAACCCAACCACCATCTTAAACAGCAAAAGAGGTATGCCAATATTTAATCCACAACAAAGACTAGCAAGGTGGGCAGAATACTTTCTGAAACTACTTAACCCCACACGTAACATAGAAAACCTCACTTTTGTGGCTAAAAGCGAGGGACAACAAGAACCAAATTTCATACCTGCAGAAGTCAAAGCAGTCATACAGAAAAGTCCTAAAAACAAATCTCCAGTTCCAGATGGAATAACCACAGAAGCTATTCAGGCCTGTGGGGAAACAGGAGTTAAATGGCTAACAAGACTTTTTAATATGGCATGGGAAGAAAGAAAAGTCCCAGATGATTGGCAACAGGCAATCATAGTACCAATATGGAAAAAGAAAGGCAGTATGAGAGAGTGCGAAACATACAGAGGTATATCACTCCTGATCCACAGAAAATAAATGAACTTCTATTTGCAGACGATCAATGCATGTTTTATAGCGACGAAGGCAGACTGCAAAATCATATTTATAATCTGAGTTAAACATGCAGGAGATACAATTGAGTAGAAATGCAGCTGAGGAAGGATCACTCGGAAAACAATTACACCTTTTTTTGGAAGGGTAGAGCGCAGGCAGAAAAAAGGCAACACGGTGTGGGCTTTGCAGTGAAGAGTTCGCTACTGGGAATAATTGAAAGTCCAGCAGGAGGAAATGAAAGACTATTATCCCTGCGCTTGGCAACCTCTTGTGGTTTTGCCACCATTATTACTGTATATGCACTGTGACAAAACGGAATTGCACCTCAGGATGGGGCGGCCGAATCCACACTCTGCGGTACCCCATTTTCAATGGGTGTACAGTATGATAGTGTGTGTGGGTCTATTATTTGGTATCCAGGACCAGCTTCGACTAGCTTTGGGTTCACGCAACGCTTGTAGTCCAGCTTTGGTGAAATTCACTGCCCTGAGAAAGATATCGGGAGATACTCTCTAACCCTTGTTGCGTAGTATCCATTCTAGTCTATCCAGAATATCGCGTCATTCGATTTGACGACACTTCCGGAGAGTGCTGGCAACGGCATTCACCGTTGATATCTAATGGACTAACGGTCATGTCTTGTGTTGGGGAATTATTGTCCTCATCTTGAAGACCCAAGGCCAGACTATTGAAGGGCAGGGAGCTACCCTGATGATCCTGTGAATCATATTCTACTGTCAAAATGAAGTCCTGTCTACTATAAAGTGTTTCAACGTCTGGGGATCCAGATAAAGAGGGACAGTTGTGGCTCTCTAGATGCTAGGATAGCACATTCTGTGGCTGATTTATTCCTACAGAAAAGGTAATTGGTCTCTCCCGCTGTACTGATCTATTTGAGTGTCTTGTGAGGTCTGTCAACTAGTGGCCAAGCCAGGTTAGTGATGAGCCTGCTGTGTCTTCCTTTTGCATAGAGCTTCAATTTAACTACCCTAAAAGGGGGGGGGGGGCACTAGCGACACAGATTATTATCATCATCAGGTGGCGCACCAGAGCCATGACGGGTATTCCACCACTGAGGAGGATAGAGAAATTGTAAGCTATGAAGGGATATCAACCTTGATCGAGCTGTATCTAACTTGGGTTGTGGAAGAGGGGTACCGATATCTTCATACCTATTAGGGTAAACTCGCCCTGACACCTGTACATAAACACGAGGCACACACATACAATGTTTGCTTTCTAACTTCTAGTTTGATTAATAGATTACCTCTTTTGCTCAGAGAGGAATAATATTATTATGCGTGTCTAATGAATACACTGCCCGTTGTATAATGGGAACAGGATGTTCTGCACATGAACTTTACACTTGGTTGGGCTGCCAAGAGAAGCCAAACCAATGGGGTTCAGTGCATATAAATTCCAAACTTTCCATAAGCCCGAGGAGAGGAGGAGAAAAAGCAACAGACTCAAGATGACACTCTCCTTTCTTTGTCTGTCTGTAATCAATATTTCAGAAAAGGTTTACCAGCGCAGCTGGAACGTAGACCAACACCCTTGGCCAGTATAGGGGAAATATTTCTACCTGAAGTCTTGAACCTTATATCCTCTCTATCTCGAATGGTAATGGATTGTGTTTCCAGAGAGGCTATCCTTGCCATGAGTGAGGTTAATCAGGGACATTGAAGTCTAGTACCTGGCTGCTCTACACAGATCTAGTGGCGAGATGTCTGAAGTCAGACCTATGGAATTGGTCTGAGGGTGGAAACTTACCACATAACTAGTGTCAGTCTGAATCTGGTTGTGATGTATTAATAACAGGTGAAATGGATATGTACACCGGGCATCTTCTTCTTACTTGCAGGAACCCTCATTATCATTATCCTGGTTATTATTATTGACGCGGGTGTCAACTGACGTGCTTGATGTGTCGTGGAGGAGAAGAGTCGCCTTCAAGCAACTGATCTCAACTCCAGTCTGGTGGAAGAAGCAGACTTATACAAAGAACTTTATATGCCGATACTCAGGTTAAGAGGCGTTCCAGGCAACCAATGGAGAGATCAGGTGAACGATATTCCACCACCGGTATCTACATCACTCACATACTGATGACTGACAAACTACTGGTGGAATGATGATCTGCTCCTCCAGAATCCTCGCACAAATACTCAGTGTTGTTTCTGTTTATCTTGAACTTGAACTTCGTTTGTTTTTGTGGAGTCTGAATCTTGATTAAAGACTCGTGTTCTACCTATCTTAAAAGTGTTCTCTTATCATCAGGTGGTGATCTGTTTGTCTATAGTGATAGGAAAATAAGTCAGCGTCCGGGCACCGTCCCGGGGTCAACAAGGTAATAGTAGACAGAAGTAAGAACCCAAAGGTCTTGACAACCACTGAGATCCGGGCCAGTGTTGTCACACGACATGCACCGATACTCGATTCCTCTGATGATGTGAAGGATTCGTTCTATGAGGAGTTAGACTCCGTGATCAAGGCAGTTCAAAAATCTGACTACATTTATATGCTAAGAAAAACCTTGACTGGAGAAATCATAACTGGTAAGAAACAGCAGATGGACAGATGTTTGAAATGTTTTGCGTATCCTTTTACAGGACTTAGCTGTCAACAGCAGCATCTTTCAGCTGTCTGTTGATCTCTTGGCAAGATTACGCTCAGTAGTTTGCCATTGCTTTCTGAGCGGCCGGCTCAGTATCCGCAAGTCACGAGCGGGGGTCGAACCACCTCAGTTCTCGCTCCGCTGCGAGACTCTGCGTGATAAACGGGATTACAGAGAGAAAGTGTTGTAACCCCACAGCCAGAGAGACCGGCATGGACAGATGGGTAGAGCACTATTTGGAGCTTTACTTAAGTGAGACCAAACTATCGGATGATGCCCTCAACGTCATAGAGGCTCTACCAACTCTTGACCACCTGGACACACTTCCCACCATAACAGAAGTTAAGTGTGCTATAAATGAACTTGCATTGACTTTGGCAAGGCTCCAGGTAAGGATGGGACACCAATAGAGGTTATCAGGAGTGGGCAAGACACACTCACTATACAGATCCACCAGGTAATAGAGCTATGTTGGCGAGAAGGACAAGTCCCACAGGATTTCAAAAATTCAAGCATCATAACAATGTACAAGAACAAGGGCGATCCGAGTGACTGTAACAACTATAGGGGTATCTCACTTCTGTGTATTGTTGGGAAAGTATTTGCCAGAATTGTTCTGCACAGAATTCAAGTCCTAGGAGATCAAGTCTACCCCGAATCACAGTGTGGCTTTCGACAGAACCGGTCTACCATTGATATAATATTCTCATTGCGACAAATGCAAGAAAAATGCCGTGAACAGAATCAACCACTGTTTATTGCCTTCATCGACATCACAAAGGTATTTGATTTGGTCAGTCGTGAGGGTCTGTTCAAGGCACTAAAGAAGATTGGCTGCCCACCAACTCTTCTGTCCATTGTGGAATCGTTCCACACAGGCATGAAGGGTATAATCAAGTTTGATGGTGCAACTTCAGAAGAATTTTAAATCAAGAGTGGAGTTAAGCAAGTTTGTGTACAAGCTCCCACACTGTTTGGAATATGCTTTTCACTTCTACCGAAATATGCCTTTCGTTATAAGGGTGGTGGTATATACATTCACTCACGCTCAGATGGCGGCCTCTACAATGCTCAGAGATTGAAGGCCAAAACCAAAATTAGGAGGGTACTGATCAGAGAGTTGCTTTTTGCAGATGATGCTGCAGTTACGACCCACTCTGAGGAAGAATTGCAATGTCTACTATCTGCATTCTCCAATGCTTGTTCTGAATTTGGTTTAACAATTAGCAAACAGAAGACACAGATTATGTCACAAGGTGCACATGGGGTACCATCAATCTTTATTGACGACGCCGAACTAGAGATGGTAGACCATTTTACATATCTAGGATCAGTGGTAAATAGCAAATTATCCCTAGATCTGGAAATCAACATCCGGATTGGTAAGGCAGCAACAACAATGAACAGGTTAAGAAAAAGAGGCTGGGAGAACAGGAAGCTCACAGCTAAAAGTCCTTGTCTATCAAGCCTATGTCATTTGTACTCTTCTTTATGGCATGGAAACCTGGACAACTTACTCACATCAAGAGAAACGTTTAAACAGCTTTCATATGCGGTGTGTGCGAAGAATTCTTGGTATTAAGTGGCAAGAAAAAATCACAAATACTGAAGTATTGGAAAGATCAGGTTGTGTGACGGTTAATTCCATGCTGTCTTTCTAGACTTAGATGGATAGGACATCTTAGGAGGGTGGATGATGGTAGAATACCAAAGGACACCTTTATTAGTGAATTACAGATGGGTAAGAGATCTCAGGGTCGGCCTCTACTACGATACAAAGATGTGTGTAAGCGGGACATGATTGATACAGGCATTGATAATGCACATTGGGAGCAAGTCGCCGCTGAACGTGTTGCATGGAGGGCAAACATCAGAAATGGAATAAAGACAAAGGAGAAAATTATTGCAGATAAGTTACACACCGAGCGTGTGAGACGTAAGATGATGCATGATGGTGGAAATGACCACGTGTTCACATGCACCCACTGTGAACGAACATTTACAGCGCGAATTGGCCTTATCAGTCACATTCGCTACCGCCATATGTAAAGGTTATTATGCCTTTTTAAAGCACAAACTATCGTCTGTCAAGACGGCAAAGTGCCAATGAATGATCACAGAAGATAGCAGATTGGACAGAGAAATCGAAATCAGATGTCAAAAAGCTAGTGCACTTACATATCAACTATCATCCTTACTGAAACATCCAAATATACCCATGTCCGTAAAACGACAGATAATAAACAGCTTATTCACACCAACCCTATGCTACCAATCTCAAACCTGGACTTTATCCAATTTACACCTTCGCAAAATCAACACCTGCGAAATGAGATGCCTGAGGAGAGCCTATTGAAATGCTATTATCAGACAGACTGTGGGATCAACACCTTGTGCCACATTTATTGAAAGACAGAAGATCAAGTGGTTTGGCCATGTCGTTAGAATGCAACACCAGCAACTACCATCACTGACCTTACATCAAAGATCATCTGCGACGAGACCACGAGGAAGTCAAAGAAGAATATGGATTGACGACATCAAAGATATTGTACAACCACACGGAATGACACTATCGAGTGCCGCCCACCGGGCGCTGGAACGCAAATTATTCCTCCCCACGGAGGCCTAACTAAAAGGCATTTTTTTTACTACGAAACAAATGGGCATCCAAACGACAGAATGACCTGTACCTACCATCAACAAAGGCACTGGATTAACTTCCTTATTTAGACATCTTAACTGTCCTTAATTCGGCATATTAAGATATATTTCTTAGCGAGTGCCGTTTCGGCTTTCACGGTCGGCTGCAGTTAGTTTCCAACATTCTATCCGGCATCTTAATGGTGCTTTAATGTTGACTTCTTCCAGTCCATATTGATGTTGTCCATTCACATATGTAACATGATGGATCAGAACCTCCCCATTCCCAGCCCGACACATTCATAAAAATACTTTAAGTCTGAACGGGGACCATCCCAAATAGAAGGGCTATTCTTAGATCGAATGTTCCAGAACGAGTTGGGGGAGGGCAGCGGTATGCGCTTGCTTTTTCATTGGCTAATAAGTAATTAGCCCACGCTATTCACGGGGCCACATATGAATATCCAATTAGTTAGACGCGGGATTCCATCCAAAGCTGTCGCTAGTTTGTGATGTGATGACCCAACAATGCCCTTAAAGATTCTATAATGTATTGTTCTCTGGACAGCAGGTACCACATTAAAACATACTTTAATGTTGTGGATGCCTAGTGAACGAAAGAGAAGAATATATAAGTATTTTGTGAATAAAATGTGAAAGTGAAAAACAGAACTTCTGTGCGCCAGTATTCTAGATACTGCTTCTTCAACCTTGACATGTCTTTCACGCTGTATACTCCAAGTGCATATCATTCCCTTGTTGTGACTGGTTGCGTATGCTTGATGAATGTATAGTACACTCATGCAAATTCGCAAACCCAAACCCCTTGTGCATTCTTCATGCCTAGGATGACTCATTCTTAAATCAACTGTACCTTTGCTCTCGCGAGTTAACATTTGGCAGTCTGGATTGGAATGAGTGATGTAAACATGTACAAGTCCTTTGTAAAACGCTGAGAATATTGGAGTGAATGAGCTGGTGCTTTGATAAGTAGCCTCTCACATTAGTAGAAAGAAAGATGCTTCAATATCCATATGTAAGCTGGACGGTATATGGCACACCAGAATTGCAAAGTACATGTGATGCCTGGTGGCTAAATTAAGCTCAGGAGAATTAATATAATTTCTCTCTGAAGTATTACACTGGTACCTTTACTGTTGGTTGGTTCATATAAACTAGTTCTTAAGAGAACCATAGGTGTGTGAACCTGTGTCTTAGTTGGCTGAATATAATGTATGGCTCATGCAAATTTACAAGGACTAAACATGTTTTTCCCATATGTGCTTTGGTGCATATGTGAACAATTGCTATGCAATTGAGCTTCTGTTACCTATTGTGGAGATTACTCAGTGGGGAAAGGACACATGATGATGGTGATAGTATGATGTACATGTGAGCCAAGTCTGATTCACAATGCCTGTCTCATGTTGCTATGTCACAATGCTTGCTTATGCTGTTTGCCTTAAAATGCTTGTAATTGTGTAAGCTACCTCTGTCTCCACATATAGGCTTGTGATTACCACAGATAAAGGTGAATAATAAAACATCACCCACAGTACATCAAAGGGAAATACACTTCATTATCAACAAAGAGAGGTGTGCTTGGACAACACCCACCCTAACCTCCCAATCTCCAATTTGTGTATGTTGATGGATGATAACATTATCTTTTAACACATGTAAAGAGATGTTGTGCCATTTTGTATATCAACAGAGAACAAACAGGATGGTGGAGAGGCATCCATATATCATCTGGGAAAACTAACCAGTAGTCCCAGAATCCAGAACCAACTCTCTATAAGTGAAATCTTCTAGAACCCACAATGTGGGAATTTCGTAGAGGCTTTCAGCTCAGCTCTCAAACAGCTGGATATAAATAAGGGAGAAAAATAGTTCTGGGGACTTCAATGATTAGAACTATAGTGAGCTGGACAGTGATCATTGATTCAATCAAATGTCATCTGAGAAAATGAACAACAAGTCTGGTTGTTAACCTCCTTCAATGAAACGTGTGAAATGACTGGGACAATGGATCGTTTGGCTAGGACTTATCTTAGTTAATCTCCAGCCTGGTGCTCACACAGTGTTTTTCAGAATGAAGACTTGTAGAGTAAGTGAGATAGACTAAGAAGAAAGAATTCTGGGACATATTTGTGTCTTAGATCTTCCTCTACAGGAAAAGTAGAACAAAGTCCTAAGTGTCAACTTCATGAACAGTCAGAGTAAGTGAGATAGACTAAGAAGAAAGAATGCTGGGACATATTTGTATCTTAGATCTTCCTCTACAGGAAAAGTAGAACAAAGTCCTAAGTGTCAACTTCATGAACAGTCAACTCACCAGTGAAAGACAGGGCTGTAAACTTCGAACTGTGACAGCAGGGAATAGTCTGACTTGGAAAATCATCATGGGGAGATCTGCAACCTGAGCTTATCCAACACCCATCATAGGTGCTAAAAGGATTAAACAGACCAGTGGAGCAGACTGTCCCTATGCTTGCCCCAGGTTATGGCTTATCTTGGTTTTCCCTCATTAACAGTAGCAGAAAAGATAAAAGTCAATGGTGTAGTGGAGATTAGAGAGGAGAGGAGGAGGAAAGTTTGGTTATTGGTTGGAGGAGGGATCCGAGTGTGGTATCATGTTTATCTGCATGCATGTTAGCATATTTGTTCATTATGAATGTACCTTGTTGAGTTGTTGACATGACAGAAAGATGAACCATGGATCATCACTCGACTCACCATCAGCTCAATAAACAGTATTATTGAACCAGTGTTTTAAGTACATGTCCCCAGTGAATTTCTTGTACAGTTGCTGTCAAGTGTTGTCTCTGGTGACTGTCTTAAGTGCTGTGGTTGATTATACATATTGTGAAAAGTCTTGTATAGATGTTGTCAAGTATCTCTTATGATGTAAGTCTTGTACAATGGCTGGTGTACACAATTCCTTGTGAATGTATGTCCCACTTTTGTCAAGAAACTTTCATGTAGATGTCTTGTCCAACAGATGTAATGTACAGTTATTGTTGAGTTTGTCTACAAAAACTTAATCCTACAGTCCCAAAGCAATTGGACAAAACTGATTTAGGTCACACTGACAAAATAAAGAAAGGAAGATCTAATGTGACGGACGAATAGCACACTGGCAACAATATAATGAGAGAGATGGATCCTCAGTTGTACAGAGGCGAAGAGTCCAGATCTCCTTTTGGTCTTGAGGGAACCTTTTACTTCTTTTATAAATTTCTGTGTAGATACATAGTGGTCTCACAGTGGGGGTTTGAGCCAAAGAAAAGTGGTTCTCCAAAAAGGCTATTGCGGGAATGATTAGCTCATTTGAGTGACCTCTAGACAAAACGTGCTAAATCATATCCTTTATCTTGTTATTTATTATTCAATATATATCTCCAGAGAACACTACTAACTAGGTCCTCTGTCAATCATCTAATTTGTCACAACATATAATGTTGTCTTCCTGTTGCATGTTTCCCTGCACTTTTCTCTCCAACACATCCTTTAACAAGGTGCTCTTTACATGCCCGAAGTACCTTAATTGACTGACCTCAGTCTCATTTAGTAATGTTTTCTTCAATTCCAGCTATTTTATCACTTCATAGTTTCACGTTCTGCCAAAATATTCCCCATATTCGTCCAAATAACCACATTCAAAGGCTTCAAGCAAGATGTATAATGAACACACCCACTCACCTAATTACTATGATCCATGTTTATTACATCCCTTTCATAATCATGACATGCATGCCTGTTATCTTATTGGTCGAAATAGTGTTGTATCTGGAGCAAATTAGTAGGAAAATCATGGATTGGTTGATGGGGTATGTATAGCTTGAAACGTTATGAACAGGTGAGTTCAGAAACTAAAATCAGGGAGATGTTTGACACGAGATCATATTTGAGCACTTGTGCTGACAAGGAAACTTTGCAATGCTGAAGTCCCATCTGTATGTGTGGTCTTGCTTTAAAATGTGAGATTGCATGTTTTGTAAGCACCAGTTTTAGATTGTGCTTCAGGACTCGTCTGTGTTGCATGTATTAGAAAACAAAAGGATCCCATTATATGTGTCAAAGAATAACATAAAGATGGTAACAAAGATGAATTAGCAACACTAATTAACATCAGTAACATCCTGAAAATAATACTCCGAAGTGTGTTACACTCTAGGAGTGAAAAAAGATGATGTACTGCTTTGATTCAATGATAATCCTTACAAATGGAATGAAACCCTTACCAGTAAATTCTTCTGACGTTTAGACATCTAAATAAAGGGGAAAAAAACGATTTAAACATCAGTTAAGATGTCTAAACGCCTGAAGATTCAAGGATAACCCTTACAAATGAAATGAAACCCTCACCAGTAAATCCTCCTAGCGTTTAGACATCTAAAAGGGAAAAAAAGTACTTTTGCCTTAATTCACCCCAAAAATATCGAATGACCAAGAAAAGACATTCGATAGAGTAGATAGAAACACCCTGTGGGAAATCCTTAAGCAATATGGAGTGAGTACACATCTAATAAACCTATGTAGAAGTTTATACAACAACAGTGAATGCATAGTGAGAGCAACTGGAGGACACTCAGGACCCTTTACCATAAGATCTGGAGTACGACAAGGTTGTGTCCTGTCCCCTCTCTTGCTCATAACATATATAGACAACATATGTAAAGAAACCAGTCAAACAGAGACAACAAGAATACCGCATGACGAGAACACAGAAGAAGAACCATCTGCAAATCTAACCATTAGAGAACTCCTGTTTGCGGATGACCAAGCACTAATAGCAAAATCAAAAGCTGAATTACAAGACCACATGAATAGTCTAAACGAAATGTGTAGGGAACATAACATGAAAATTAGCACAAGCAAAACAGAGGTAATGACTATAACTAAAGAAGAACAAACAACAACAATTCACCTAAACGAACATCCTTTGAAACAAGTAAAGAGTTTCAAGTACCTAGGAAGTATAATATCATCAAATGGCAGATCAGAAGACGAGATCGAAAATAGGTGCAATAAGGCAAATCAACTCATTGAACAAATGGTACCAATACTAAAGAACAAACATGTAGCTACTAAGAAAACACTCTACAACACAATTTTCCTACCAACTATATGCTACCAATGCCAAACCTGGACAATGACAGACAAAGAGAAAAGAAAAATCGCAACAACAGAAATGAGGTTCCTGAGAAGAATACTTAACGTATCAAGAAGAGATAAGATCAGAAATGAAGAAATCAGGACTAAAGTGGGGGTTAAAGCAGCACTAGATTTTATTAGAAAGCAGCAAGTCAAATGGTTTGGCCATGCAAGTAGGTTACCAATCAACAGCATACCACAACAAGCAATGATGTACAGACCAGAGGGAAGCAGAGGAAGAGACCGACCACGTAAACGTTGGACGGAGGTAATAGCAGAGTCCATGGGAATATCGATATATAAAGCCCATAATCGGGAACTCTCACGATGTTTATACTTCACCTCGACACCGCAAGGTACAAGAGGAACATGATGAGATGAGATGAGATCACCAAAAACAAACGTCACCAGCTATATTTAGGGACACCAGCTATATTACGTGAAAAACCTTTATGACGATAACAGAGACGAACAATATATTGTTCATAATAACAATGAAGGGCCAGCAATTTTGAAGATGGAGGTTCAGAATGCTCTTAATCATATGAAATCTGGCAAGACCCCTGGTCCAGACAGCGTCACAACAGAAATGATTAATGCTTTAGAAGAATATGGAATAGATAAAGTTACCAGTCTGCTTAATACAATATATGATACTGGAAATATACCTCATGAGTTATGTAATTCTGTATTTATTGCAATCCCAAAGAAATCAGGAGCCTTGGAATGTGATCAACATCGAACAATTAGTATAATGAGTCACATCACGAAGATTTTGCTAAGAATTATCATGCAAAGAGTTAGGAGGAAAATACAACCTGAAATAGGAGAAGAACAATGTGGGTTTGTAGTAGGCAAGGGTACAGTAAATGCTGTGTATATACTGAGAACCGTAATCGAACGTTCTATAGAAGTAAACAAAGATCTATACCTTTGCTTTATTGACTACACAAAGGCTTTTGATAAAGTGAGACATGTCAACATGATAAGGATGCTTGAAGATCTACAAATTGATGGGAAAGACCTTAGACTTGTAAAAAACATATATTGGAAACAACAAGCTGCCATAAGAGTTGATAATGAAGTAAGCCAATATCAGCCTATTAAGAGAGGTGTGAGACAGGGATGTGTAATGTCTCCAGATCTGTTTTCCCTGTACAGTGAAAATATTTTCAGAAATATTGAAAATATGGAAGGAATCAAAATTGGGGGACGATGCATCAATAACATTAGATATGCAGATGATACAGTCTTGATTGCAGACAATGAACAGGACCTGCAAAATTTAGTAGATGCGGTTGTTACACACAGTGAACAACAAGGGTTAGAATTAAATTGTAAAAAGACACAGATTATGGTCGTCACTAGGAAGGACGAAATACCACAGTGTAATATACAAGTAAATGGGAATATTCTTCAACAAGTGAATAGCTACAATTATCTCGGAACAGTAATAACATCTGATGGGAGATTGCTTGAAGAGATTAGAACAAGAATCGCCATGGCAAAAGTAGTCTTTAGTAAGATGAAAAACATACTGACCAATAAAAAGATGTCAATTGAAACGAGAAAAAGAGTGTTGAGATGCTACATAGAACCTGTACTTTTATATGGATGTGAAGCTTGGACAATGAGCAGCCAGGCTGAAAAACATCTGATGGCTGTAGAAATGTGGTTTCTGAGGAAAATGCAAAGAATACCATGGACAGCCAGAAAGACCAATGAACAAGTCCTTCAAGAAACAAATGAAGATCGTAAACTGATCAGAGACATTAGACGTAGACAGTCACAATTTTTTGGGCATGTTATGAGAAGAAATGATTTGGAGAACTTGGTGACAAGTGGTAAGATCGAGGGGAACAGACCAAGGGGAAGACCTAGAAACAAGTATCTGGATGGCTTGGCCTTGTGGCATGGTCGAGACAGAAACACGGAACTGATCCACGACTTTGTTGATCGAGTGAGATGGCAGAACATGACCGCCCACGCTTACCGGCATGGCACATGATGGATGGATGGAGCTATATTTAGCACTGACGGTGTTCTCCTGTGTTCGGGTACAGCGCATATCAGTGCGTGCGTTTCAATTGCCCCACAGTGTTTTTTTTTTTTTGGCTTTGACAACCGTTTCTCCTTGTGTGTGTGTGTGTGTGTGTGTGTGTGTGTGTGTGTGTGTGTGCGCGCGTGCGTGTGTGTGTGTGTGTGTGTCATCATGCGTTTTCTGGAACTGGCAGCAGCTTCTACGACAAGTAGAGTATAGTTGCTTTTCTGCAGCATCATGGCATCTGACATTCTGCTAGACGCTGTTCTCATAATCATGTCATCATGGTGCTATCGCTGACTGAGCGTCAGGACAGATGGAGATGCCGACGACATTCACCATGCGGCAGGACATCCCCGCTGAGACAAGGCACATGAGACTGCAAGGCTCGCGATTCCCCTATAGACAGATCATTCTTTTCGTATACTGCTGGTCTCAAGAGTTGACAAGCATTTCATTTTGCCAGTTACAGTTGGGGATGTCGCCGAGAGCAACTTTTGACTGGAGTAATTACCTACGAGAGTTGATTGATTGATTGATTGATCTAGGAACCGACATCACAGCATTCGGGACATTCCCATAAGCGCTCCGTCCCCATCCTCAGCAACCAGCGAAGAGTTCCAACACTAATAGTTCCAGTTGCAATCTGATTATATGTCCGTCTCGCCTTTCCTCTGAGCGTCGAGCGTCGGCCAGATCCCCTCGTCACTCCTCGCTGCCTCATTCTAACCAGACTATGGTGATCCATTTGCTCATCCGAGGTGTACACGTGCTCCCACAAGGACGCAACCACATCTGCCTTGTCATGCATCAATACTCCACCAAGTTCTGCCGAGCCAGCCAATCTGTCCGCCTGTTCATTCCCCAGCACACCGGCATGCCCAGGAGAAAAGATCCAGGTGATGCTTGCTATCCGTGACCTCCGAAGCGAAGCAAGCCACTCTGCACGAAGCTTGCCTGTTCTCACCCTTCTTAGCATGCTTTCTGAGTCAGTTACAATCACAATATGTGTATGTATCGTGTTTTCTATCCAGCGGAAAGCTGCACTGACCGCCTCCACCTCCATTCTTAAGCTAGATGTAGTGTCATCATACGCCAGGCTCTCCTGCACCAAACGCCGACCATTAGTCTTTGCCAAGAACCCCCAAGCACTTCTCCTACCTCTCAACACCGACCCATCCGTGTAGATAATCACATCACCCGGGCGAGAATTTTCCTGAATTAATTGCTGAATTTCCACTTCCGTGGCCCCTGCTGGCCACTCCCTGCACTCCCGGCTCAATGTGATTATAACTCTGCACAAGTCTGACTGCACGGCTGGCACTCTGACCCACTCCTCTCCTTGCCTAATGTTCTCCAAGGGGCACACCTGTCTGATCGTATCCTCCGCATGAGCCA
The DNA here is from genome assembly GCA_963921405.1 of Cepaea hortensis. Classification (NCBI taxonomy): domain Eukaryota; kingdom Metazoa; phylum Mollusca; class Gastropoda; order Stylommatophora; family Helicidae; genus Cepaea; species Cepaea hortensis. The sequence goes on along the minus strand of OY992879.1, from coordinate 139,617,711 downwards.
TCCATGATTTCCCTCTTATCAGTCTCTGACCCTTAACTACGTCCAGCGCCTCATGCAACGGGTGATCTGTGTCTGCAGCTACTCTGAGGTATGCCTTCGCTTGCATCACCTTGTGCCTACCAGCAACAGTAGGCAGACCAAGGATGTAACGCATACACACTACTGGAGTGTCTCTGGTGCATCCCAGAATGACCCGCGTAGCTTCATTCTGTATGCGCTCTAATTCCACCAGCTGACTCTTTGAGACAGTGAGCAGTCCTAGTCCATAATCAATCACTGAGAGGATCAAGTGCTGGTATAGTGTGAAGAGCATTCTCTGCTCTGTGTCCATTGCAGCCATAATTTTAAGTGCATTTAGTCCCTTTTGAGATCGTGTCACAACCGTCTCCACATGGTCCTTGAAGGACAGACTCCTGTCAAATGTGATTCCCAGATACTTCAGTTTGTTCTCTCTGTTGACGCTTCTACCATCTATCGTGAGGCTTGGGGCATCATCTCTCACAATCTTGTTGTCCAGAGAGCACCACAACACAGACGCCTTTCCGGGTTGATGACAGCACTCATTTCAGTGCACCAGTCAATCACTTTGTCTACTGTCACCTGTAGCTCCTGGGCAGTTTGATCCCTATTTCTCCCCTGCCTGTATGCAAGAATATCATCTGCAAATGTTAGAATCCTTCCAACCCCTGGTGCTTCTAGGTATGCAATCTTGCTCGTATACACATTAAAGAGCACCGGTGAGATTGCAGATCCCTGTGGCAGTCCCGGGGTTAAAATATGTGGCTCTGAGGTCCATGCGCCCAGACGGAGAGCAACCTGACGAGAATGCAGGACGGCCGCTATCCAGTTCACTAACTAGGGATTGACCCCCTTCTCCATAAGTGCGGTCATCAAAATATCATAGCGAACTCTATTGTACGCATCCTCGAGATCAAGCGCTGCCGCCATCGTTTCCTGTCTACTCTGGAACCCCTCATAAACGTAAAAGAGAGAGTTTTGTGCCAACAAACTGTTAGTCAATCCGGTAGTAATTGGAGGACCAAATACCACTGTCGAGATAGATGAGAGCCTGTTTACAAGGCGCAAACATCATGTGGGACGAATGTTTCCACAACAGTGGGTATTTGGTGGCATCTGTCGTGAAACAGTTGACTGCTTCATGTTCTGTGTTCCAGACAGAACAGCAGCAACGCTTCTGCCGCTGATCAGGACACACATTCGGCCTGGCACAACTGTAGTCTCCGACCTCTGGCGTGCGTACGACGGAACTGGAAGTATTCCCGGATTGACGCATCTCACAGTCAACAACTCCCACAACTTTGTGGACCCTACCACCGGTGCACATACTCAGTGCATCGAGCGCATGTGGAGAACGGCAAGGAGAGAAACAAGAGGCAGAATGGAACACACAGGCATCTACTAGAGTCCTACGTGTGCGAATTCATGCGGCGTCGACGGACTAAATGCGCTGGTCTCGATGTGTTCAACACCATTCTTGCTGACATTGTTCGATTCTGGCCACCGCAAAAATAGCGTACCGCATAGCGATAAAACACAGGGAATCCCTAGATGTGACTTCATACCCTGGGATTCCGTTTGTTTGGGTGAATTAAGGCAAAAGTATCAAAAAAGTTTAAACATCAGTAAAGATGTCTAAAAGCCTGGAGATTCAAGGATAATCCTTACAAATGGAATGAAACCCTCACCAGTAAATCCTCCTGGCGTAGCATCAAACACTGCCTCGGCTGCTGGTATTGTAAAAAATGAACTTGTTCCTGCATTGGCTTGGCTCGTTCCACCAAAGAACCCGCCAGTAAAGCCAGCTGCATTGGCATCAAATGCTATAAACAGATCGACTAGTTAAATCATTCATAATTTGGTTTTTAAACAAATGTTAGTGATATTTACTGTTTTTTATGTTTTATATTTTGATAGTAGTGTGGGGAACCTGTCAACGATTAGAAATAATTCTGGAGTAGAGGTGAAGCGGTTAAAAAAAATCAGAAAATAATTTTTGATTTGTTTACTTATAACGTAATTAAAAAATCACAGATGATTGAGCAATCACATATCGAGCATATTGAAATAACATACAAACAGAACATTGGGAAATATTGGGACGAAGAAGTGAGGACGATGATCACTTCGAAGACTTGGTGTCTTGGTTGTGAAGTGACAACATCAACAGTACAGAAGGAAGTTGTAGCTTCTGGGGGTGTGGACCTGATGTGTTGGATATAGAGTTGGCTGTCGCTATAGGGGGCAGCTGGGTATAACTTTAATCGCGGCGGATGAATATGTTTAAATTACGAAGAGTTAATTTGACAGTCAAAGTCGGGAATTGACTTTGGGATAGGTGTTCCACAAATATATTATTTGCCTTACTATCCCTACCATGTTGCTTGATGTAAAGTGGGTAATGTAATCAGATGCTCAGTGATTGAATCATTGTATAATGTAGATACGGCTTGTGACTTAATATACTGAAATGTTCTTTTACACAGATATGCCATATCATGTTCATATGATCTGTAACACTGAACAATGTACGAGATGCAGCGAAATATGCCAAGCAATAAATTATACAACCTATTTCTTGCGGCTTCTGTGTATACATTTACTAAGCGAATACATAAAAATAGAATCGACTCTAATCTAACCAGTATCTGAGGCGTACGGTTAGCGAACGCAAACCGCAATCCCGCATACAGCGTTCGAGATCAACTGCAGGGGAATCGGAAGCAGAACGCTTGATGTTGATTGTAAATAGAAAATGGTATGAGCGTCTGTCGTTCAGAAAGCAATGGCAAACTACTGAACGTAAACTTGTCTAGTAAATCACAAAGAGCTCCCTCCACCCGCCCGCCGCTGCAAATGCTGGAATTGATTGCGACGTTCTGTAAAGGACATGTTACTAACTAACTCTAATCGAAGCTTAAAGTTTCCCATTCTAAAGGAAGGAAGTGAATGCTTGACTTCTGTATCCGACTTCAGCACATCACCTAACAATTCACTCAGACACTCCCCGCTGAGCACAGACCACAAGGTTTGTGAACGGGCCACAAGGTTCTTTGCAGGGGTCATAAGGTTCTGTGTACGGGCCACAAGATTATGTGCGCGGGCCACAAGGTGCTGTGCACGGGCCCCAATGTGCTGTGCACAGGCTCTAATGGATACATTTGTTTTCTATGAGGGACACTTCTGTGTTAGGTGAGGGACATTTCTGTATAACTTAAGGGCTACATTTGTATGCTATGCGGGATACCTTTGTGTGACTTAGGGGACACCTCTATATGACTTGAGGGATACATTTGTATTCTATGAGTGACACTTCTGTGTTAGATGAGGGACACCTTTGTGTGACATTAAGGGCACGTCTCTATGACCTGAGGGATACCTTTGTGGTATTCTTGTACATGTCATTCAAGTACACATTTTGTGTACATTTCATTGGTTGTTTCGTTTTGTTGATGTCATTTTTCAGTATTTGTAGATTTTTTTTTAGATGTCCGTTTAGATATCTTTTTTTTTTCTTTCTTGAGGTGCATCGTTCAGAGCTTATGTCATTTTTCATTGGTTGTTTCAGTTGTCATTGGTTGTTTAAGTTGTCATTGTTTTTGCCCGTGACTTATCATATATGTGTTTTTGAGTGAGCAATTTGAGGATTTAGTGAGCGCCTATTTGTCGGCCGTGTTGGAACGGAAAACCTGTGATCTCATGAGTCTTTATGTTACGCTATACTCGACGCCATTTTGCCTTGTAGTTGATACTCCACCCCGCAACCGCCGTATCTTTGTTTGCTCTGACATCATGAAGTCCTAATGGTCATGCACCTCAGACGCTGTCGCTTTGAAAAATTATCAATATCTCACAATGAGACTTTTTCGCGGTTATGAAGACACTATCAATAAGATGCGGACGATGATAGAGCAGATGTTTCAGCATATGACGTCATCACCTTTTACAACTACAAAAGACAGATATTTCAGCAGCACAATACACAACATACAATACAAACTATCTTTATAGTACATAGTACACAAGATACCACAACTCGAACCAATACATAACACATTATGCTGGTATATTACCTAATTTCTACACCACCTGTTTGCAAGACAACACCCAAGATATACAAATACTTAGAGAAACAAGCCCACCACTACATAATGAAACGCTTAATTTCCCAAGAAAATATGTTTAGCCCTCAAATTGACCGTCACAGACATAGACATACACCCACAACTCCTTACATTATTAACTTACTACATACGTCGAAACTCGGGTGAAAGTATCGATTTTTACACACATACTATACGCCGGCCATTTTTTTCACACCAACACAACCATTACAACAACAACAACAAAAACAACAACAACAACAACAACAACAACAACAACAACAACAACTACTACTACTACTACTACTACTACAACTACTACTACTACTACTACTATTACTACTGTAATCGTCTGGCGCGATACATGATGATGATGATGTTACCAGTACCAGCATCCCTTGCAGTGCCCTGGGTCCTCGGTCCATGGTGAAACCCCCTTAATTGATTGTTTACCTAAATAGCCCTAGTGTTTTGTCTAAACCCTAAGGGTTTAGAGTATTCGACGGAGACCGTCGAAAAATTGGGGGTGTGATGTGTAATCGTCTGGCGCGATACATGATGATGATAATGTTACCAGTACCAGCATCCCTTGCAGTGCCCTGGGGTACGATGGGAAGCCGCTCTGGAAGTGAGGATAAATAGAGGCGCGTGTCAGTTTCCCGGTCTCTCCAAACCAGACAACCGTGGCCGAAGGAGCGATTATGTAGATCGCTGTAGTATAGAATAGGGAGGCTTTAACCAGCCCTCCCCAGTCACTGGACCAGAGCAGGGAGTCACAAATGCCTCTAGATTTAACCATGACTGGCTTGTGTGGCCCACACACGAGGACCGAGGAAATCCATTAAAATGACTGGCAATTTGTAAGCCCACTCTTGGTGAGTTAAATTTATTTAGATAGCTTAATTAAAGATAGGATAGTGGTGCCTTTGCTAATTCCAAACTGGAAGCTCCAAACTGAACATCCACAGGTTTGAGGTACAATTCGGTGTAGTTCGGTTTATAGTGTTACCTAGAATGAGGAACTCTTCTGTTCCTGAGTGACTAAAATTAGTAGAGTTATCTTCATGTAAAATGGCGATGACCGGCAGAATGACAACAACATGGGTTTGCTTCAATTAATGATTGTAAAAGTGCTACTCTGCAGACTGGCAGGGAAGTAGTAAGAAAACTAGTACCAGGTGTATTCAGCGACGATTCAGGAGAAAGGATGTTTCTCATACGATGGTGTGTATATTTGTAGGTTTTTAGATTTAAGATAGCAGACAGTGCAGTACGGATTGGAAGTAATCAAATATCGATACTGTACTGTGTTGGGTAGTTCTATAGAATTTGATATAGCCACGATTCAATACAGTATTAAAAATATGTAGTATCATAGTCCAGAGTAGAGGAGAATGTAGGTATTGTCCTGTAAAGTCTGTGTTCTGACAAGAGGAAAATACAGAGCACTAGCATAAAATATGAGGAAATAATGAAATAATGGTTGGGGCTGTTTAGAGGATAATAGGGAGCACTGTTGCATAAAATATTAGGTTATGATTAATTCTATTTGGGTGGTATTCCTGTATGAAGGTGGTCAGATTAGGTGTGCAGGATATATATATAATATAATGCCATTATTATAGTAGCATGGTGAGGTTGAAAATAACAGTAGATTGAATGGCCTGGGGTAACCAGGGCTGTTCCAGGTGGACTGTACAGTCAGCAAGAAGGAGGCAAAGTACATCATTGGGTGGTTATACCAGTCTGGTCTATAATGAGGAACATGAAGTTGAGCTGGAAACATAGTACAGATGTGTCTATGATTTAACTTCCCACAAGAAAGGGGAAGGCCGGTGTCTTTATATTATAATGTACTGAGGTATTGAGATATCTCACATGTAATGGAAAGTAAAGGGTGCCAGGGCATGAGAGACGCCTCCATTATGTTATATTGTTTGAAGCCAGATGACTTATCATGACTCAAGAACGCCAAAAATATAGCGATTGCTGGCGTACGAAGGTGTAGAGTGGCACGGTGAAAGTAATAGATATATGGTGCTTGATGACAATGTATGTTATGTTCTTCTAGATAAATGGAGCTATGATAATAAGTATTCATGACTGGGTGTAGTGATGAAGGTGCCAGGTTGAACACTACACATGATAGGGTGGTTTATGATTATAATAGTGTTCATGGGGATAATGATCTGTGTTGCTCAGGTTGGACACATGTGAACTTAAGAAGAATAGTCTTGAGAATAGTCTTGGAAGAGTTGCTGAATAGGGCACCCATAATGAATCTGGGGTATTATTGAGTGAGCTTTGTCATGGTGAGGGTGACCATGTAGTGATGTTGGCTAAAATGACTGGGATGGTGATTGTGATGGTTTTATGTGACGTTATATGTCTGAGTTGTTGGCGGTGACTTATGTTATAGCCTGTGTCCTGATTGTTGTAGGTGTTATGTGTAGAACTGTACTTCTGGTATAGTGATGTTGTCTAGTTGTCATCAGTACAATGACACATCTAGTTGGTGATGTCATGTTGAATTGCATATCCTATGTCTGCTTGATTGCTGTTGGTGCATTGGGCTGTATTTATGTCCTGTATGTACATGTTCAAATGGTGTTGTCCTGTTAGAGTCGTGGTACACCGGTGTAACTGAGTTGTGTTCGGTGTTGATTTTGACTAGTTGATGAGTGTTGCTGTGTAACATTGGCATTTATGAGTGGTATTCTCAGCCTGTGGTGTTGGTGATAAGAAGTTGTGTTGTGTCAGAGATCTGTAGGTAATGACCCCCCTGAACTGAGAGTGTTCAAGAAGTAAATATTGAGTTAGATGAGAGGCCAGGAAAGGCTGCGAGCATTGTGACGAGGGATGATCCGCCCTCACATTAAGATTGTCCCATGATATGGTGGTGGTTGTTGCATTAATTGTGGGCCCAATCACTCCGAAGGATGCTGTAGAGCGTGTGTGCTCTGTTTATATTTTATGTGGAGTATATCCTATAACCTATCCATGTCATTGTTGTCCAGTTGAAGTGTCATGTGGTTGGTGTGAACTTACACAGTCCATGTCTATGTTTGTGCCACAAGGACACTGTTTGCATACACCGTTGCTGTAGTTGTTGTCCTGTGAAGTCCATGTGTTGATGCAAATATTGATTCTTTGATGATTATTAATTAGATGTTGTACCTTGTCATGCATTGCAGGTAGTGACCCCTGGCCATGTTTGTGGTTTGTAGAGCAAACTTGAGCCCCGGCTCTGGTTAATGTCGTAGGCCACTCACATCCCCTTCGTATACCTGTTTATGCCTGTTTATGCCACTATATCTCTGCTGTTAGGGTTATAGTTTTGTTACTCGTTATGTTATGGTTTTTCGCTGTATCTGGTCCCAGTCGACTTATGTGATGCGGGTGTCTTGTGTGGGTATCGAGGGTGCCCTTCGACTCAACTGAACATGATTGAGGTCTCACTGCCATCTAGAGACCGCCCCTGTAGTTAGTACTAGGCAGCAGTTATCTCTGTGGGATTTCAGATTCCCATTTCTGTATGTACCAACTGTCCATGAGTCCTGAGACGATAACAATAGAGAGTCCATACCTGCTGTTAACTTTGTTGTTTATGTTGAGGCTCTGTTGTTGCCATGTCCTTGTTGGTTTGTGGAGATGGGTACCTAGTCATGTGCATAGCGGTGTTAGGCAGCAGTGATTACTGTGGGAACATAGGTTCCCATTTCTGTATATGTCAGTTATGTGACATGCCAGGATGCCTGTTTGTCACTAAACCATGCAGTTCTGTCAATAAAAACCTAATTTTGTTGTTCTTAATTTGTTTTGTTTAGTCTGTAGTTAGTTGTGTAAACTCATTGATCCTGGTACAGTCCAGCAGTGTAATCTTCTGTCTGGGATGTACAACCGTATATCCCCCGCCCTAGAACTCCTGGAATCTTCTGTCTTAATTCTACCCCTTTTCTTGTTAACAGAGGAGGATATACACAGTGCTCTTTCTCTATTTCTCCTTATTGTCCTTTTCTTCTCTGGCCCATTAAAAGTCAGTGTTGCGCTTCTTTGTCTTTGAGCACTTAAGTATAGGAAATAACATCTTCCTGTCTGATATTATTCTTCCTCCTATGACACTACTACTACTACTAAGATATCCACCCGACCATACTGCTAGATGTCTACGATTCTCTCTCTCTCTCTCTCTCTCTCTCTCTCTCTCTCTCTCTCTCTTACAGACATGAATCATATGAGGAGTCATTGTGTACGTCATCACCTCTCACTCTCCACACCACTGACCCTTCCGTGCACCCCTGTAATCCTAATCCGTACGCCTAAACATGTGTATGATGGTGATGTTTCCACAATGTATGATGGTAGTGTTTACTATCTACAACCAATAATAACCCGCACTATGTTATGTTTTATGGTTTTCATTTGAAGATAGAACATGGGTCGCTATAAAACACCCATCAAGAAACCCCACCCCTTCTATGTCATTGAGCCTCCCCCACCTACACTTGTGTATGATGATGATGTTTCTATAACACTTTTGCCACTAAACCACACCCCGTCCCTTTTAACAATTATCGGTCAGTACATATGTAATTCTATACATGTTTCCCTGTATTAAAATTATTATATATATTCTCTTTGAATCGTTTGTTATTGTTTCATGCTGTACACTACGCATACCCTCCCCTAAACCTCGAGGGGGTCACTTGACCACGCCTCCTTGACCACTCATACTTTGTCCCAAAAATTCAATACCAGAAGTTATCACCCCTTTGAGGAGGAAGATCGATAACCCACCACTATAAATGTTTTGCATATCCTTTACATGGCATCGCTGTCAACATCAGCATCTTTCAGCTGTATGTTGATTTCTTGGCAAGATTACGCTCAGTAGTTTGCCATTGCTTTCTGAGCGGCCGGCTCAGTTATCCCGCAAGTCACCAGCGGGGGTCGAACCGCTCCCAGCTCTCGCCCTGTTACACGAGACTCTGCGTGATAAACGGGATTACGGAGAAAGTGTTGTAACTCCTCGGCCAGAGAGACCGACAACCCACCACTACCACCACAAATACTATGTCTTTTCACAGTTCTATACTACTCAGGCCGGTCTCTCTGGCTGAGGGGTTACACCACTTTCTCCGTAATCCCGTTTATCCACGCAGGGTCTCGCTCTCGCAGCGAGGCGAGAATTGGAAGCGGTTCTACCCGCGCTCGTGACTTGCGGGATAATGAGCCAGCCGCTCAGAAAGCAATGGCAAACTACTGAGCGTAATCTTGCCAAGAAATCAACATACAGCTGAAAGATGCTGATGTTGACAGCGATGTCCTGTGTAAAGGATATGCAAAATGTGATGAACACTACTCAGAGGGGGCTGCGTGGTCTCGAGGTATGGTGTCCGCCTCGAGTGCTGCCGGTCTCGGGTGAGGACCGGATTTGTTTTTTACGTGGACTTCTAGTAATACAAATTTCCCCTGGTCTCTGGGTAGTGAGATCGGACGTCCGTTTGTATTGTTGCGCATGTAAAAAATCCCTTGGCAGTTGGAAATCGAAAAAGAGTAGCCTAACGGCGCTGCCCGGCCAAAATTTCGAGTTAAAAATCTACTCAAAGTATTTCAGGATCCTCGCCGGTGCTACGGAGTTCGTGCACTGAGCTGAGTTTCTCCAGACTCTGGTTTGAGTTAGGAGGAGAATGGATCACTTATGGGTTACACCCGTGTGCCGTGATGTTGATCCATCGACTAAACTAAACACTACTCAGAGTGTACCATATTTGACATTATGTGTAATTAACAGATTAATTGCCATGGGATGATAATTGTCTTAACAGCCTTCCCATATCTGCCATCGGCTTATATACATTAGTTTTCCCTAAGCAACAACCTTTGATTTTGATATACGACTCGTGCAATACAACATGTCTGCTGTCATATTAACAACTTTTAAGTCATTCTGCGACACACCCCTACTTCCCATTTTTCGCCATCCATTTTTATTTGGTTGAAATCTACTTTTTTTTTTTGTTTGGCATTAAATCTGTTAATACTCTTAATTCATACCTTTTGCTTTTTGACTGCTCCAACTGGCGCGTTTATATACACTCATACTCTTCTTTTTAGCTGCCGGCATTGAAAACCCAGTAGTTGTTCTGTAAAAGTCTACAAAACAGATAAGAAAATAATTGTACAATAATTCAATTAAAAAGCATAATTAACAATTATTCTTTCTGTCGTCGAAGTCGTCGTCATCATCATCATCATCATCATCATCATCATCATCATCATCATCATCATCATCATCATCATCATCGAGTGCCTTGCCGGTTTCCGTGGGCGATCATGCTTTTCCGCAAATTGCGATCTCCGACAGCATGGATCAATTTATGTGTTGATTCCTTTCCGTGCCATGACACAAGACTTAAGAATTTTCTGACTATGTCTTCCTCTATCTCTCCTTCCATAAATAGTTCCTGTTGTCACAACATGTTCCAGTCTTTGTCTTCTCTTAATGTGGCCAAAAATTGACGACTGCCTCTTTCTGATGTTTGTGATAAGTTGTCTTTGCGACCTAGCCTTCCATCAAAATGTACATATTGCACATTTTGGCTGTCCATTGAATTTTCAGCATTCTTTTATAGGTAACAGTTTTTACAGCAAGATGCTGTTTACAAAGCAAAGTTAATATTTGCAAACAAAATACACCATCAAGTTAAAAAAAAAAAAAGGTAGAAGACTCTTTATCACACCATTAGACGAATAGGGTAAATGATCAGTTGCATGCCTTGACAGGACATCACAGTCAACACCAGCATCTTTTGGGGTTATTTATGATTTACATTCAGTATTTTGCTATAGGTTTCTGAACGACCGACGCTCATACAGTAGTTAAATTATAACCCACAGAGATCAGCATACAAATCGACTGCAGATATTTCGAACCCGGCATGTGCCATTGTGAAACACGTTCACTACCTCTGCGTCACAGGCGCCGGCAAGGTATATGGGCTAACCCCATATTTTTAGACTACTTGACACTCGATAGGTGATGTCATCAATATGACACAGGCAGCCTTTAAAGTTAGTTGCATGTCCTTTATAGAATGTCGCAATTAAACGAAGCATTATTTTTCTGCTGATCTTTCCAAGGCAACTAAACGTTCAATAGTTTGTGGCATCGCTTACTTTATATATAATCGGAAAAAAAGCAGTCATAAAGACATTAAAACTATCAAGAAATATTTACCATTGATAATTGTGTACAATCAACTTATACGCAAGTACAATATAGTATACTATTTTTACAATTCACTACTGGTCATTTGTGTGTTAACGTGTGATGGAATTGTCAGTTATAAGTCGATCTGAAGCAATAAGAGTCAAATTAGTATTACCAATGCCCACACAACATTTAATCTCAAATCACTGGGACCTTCACTGTGCTTAAACAAAAAGGCAGATTAACTACAACTCAAATATGAGCATGCAAAATAATAGTTCTTGATCGCATGCACAAGGAGTCAGAGATATAGTATTTATATATTCATTTGCAACCGTTAGGAAAAGGACACACACACATGAGTATAACAAATATGTTGCAGCCAAAACAGTTGCTAAATATATCCATCCATCCATCCATCATGTGCCATGCCGATAAGCGTGGGTGGTCATATTCTCCAATCTCACTCGATCACCAGAGTCGTGGATCAGCTCTGTGTTCCTGTCTCGGCGATGCCACATGGCCAAGCCATCCAGGTATTTACTTCTCGGTCTTCCCCTTGGTCTTTTCCCTTCGATCTTGCCAGTTCACCAAGTTCTCCAATTCGTTTCTTCTCATAACATGCCCAAAAAATTGTGACTGTCTACGTCTAATATCTCTAATAATTTTACGATCTTAATTTGTTTCTTGAAGGACTTGTTAACTGGTTTTTCTGTCTGTCCATGATATTCTTTGCATTTTCCCCAGAAACCACATTTCCACAGCCATCAGCTGTTTTTCAGCTTGACAGCTTATTGTCCACGCTTCACATCCACACAAAAGTATAGGTTCTATGTAGCACTTCAACACTCTTTTTCTCGTTTCAATTGATATCTGTATAATTCCTTTTTAATCACATTAGTTCATGTCAGCTTATACTTTCAACCGTAAACATTTGAAATGGAGTATAAATGTGGTATCATCTATCACTTTCTGTTCTAGCAACGCATGCGGTATCACAGACAATACCCCTTAACTCAGTGATTCTCAACCTTTTTTGGCCCATGCACCCCTTCACCATATGGTCAGAATATCATTCCTCCCTTTCACATTTCCTCCCTATAAATCTCTCTTCCCCCCCCCCCCTTTACACAGTATACGCAAATAATGGAAGCTAACTTTAATAACACATACTAGGACAAGTCTAGACGCTTACATACAACGTGATTAGCGGGTCTACTTACGTTATAAATCGAATTTCACAAGGGCGAGAAGTACAGAACTGTAAAGTATGGAGGGAAACACAATATCAAGTAATCGGTTCTTGTATTAACGCGACCTTTAAATAATCTTAATTCCTCTCCTGGAAACCCTAAAATTGCTCCCTGTGGGAATTCCCCACCGGCTGAGAACCACTGCCTTACATACAAATGATGGTGTAATGTTTTCACCTACATTTCACACTTGGACTGAATATGCTATAATATCACCGCTTTTCTACTAGCCGCTTCTGCTGTGTATGGAGTACTTTTAAAAGTAACGCGCTAATGATTGCTCACAGTGTTACAACACGAATTTCTCACCACTAGATGCACCATGACATAATGTAAATCTTGTCACAGCTGTCGTAGTTGATAACACCGAGCTGGATGCTGCACTTGTTAGATTAGTTCCAACAGACAGCTCACATGTTTTGGTGGTCGTATCATTGGCAGAAGCTGTAAGACGACAAGAGAATTGTTATCCATTAACTGAATATTAAAAATAATTAACAATTATTCTTTCCGCATGTAATAGTTCCTACAACACAATGACATTTGTAAAGAGTACTTAATCTCATCATCTCATCTCATCTTGTTCCTCTCGTACCTTGCGGTGTCGAGATGGAGCATAAATAGCGCTAGAGTGCCAATTTAAGGGCTTCATGTATCGAGATTCACATAGACTCTGCAATTCGCTCTGCCATTGTTTACGTGGCCGGTCTCTTTTTATGCTTCCATTAGGTCTGTCTATCATTGCTTGTTGTAATATACTGTTAGTTGGTAATCTAGTTATAAAGCTAAATAATTTAACTTGCTGTTTTCTTATGAAATCTAGCACCGCTATAACCCCCACTTTAGTCCTGATCTCTTTAATTCTGATTTTTCTCTCTTTTTGATACATTGAGTATTCTTCTCAGGGATCTCATTTCTGTTGTTATGATTTTCCTTTTCTCTTTTTCTGTCTTTGTTCAGGTTTGGCATTGGTAGCAATCGTAGAAATCGTAGGATGATTGTGATATAGAATGCTTTCTGAGTAATTATTGATACATGTTTGATCTTTAGTATTGGTGCCATTTGTCCAATGAGTTGGTTTGCCTTATTGCATCTATTTTCGATCTCGCCTTCTGATTTGCCATTTTGATGATACCTCCTAAGTATTTGAAGTTCTTTACCCGTTTCAGGGGATGTTCTTTTAGATGAATCTTTGTTTTTTCTTCTTCTTTGGTTATAGTCATTACCTCTGTTTTACTGATGATAATTTTCATGTTATGTTCTTTACACACTTCGTTTAGACTTTTTATGTGGTCTTGCAATTTTGATTCTGATTTTGCTATTATTGCTTAATCGACAGCAAATAGAAGTTATTTAATGGTGTAATTTGCCATTGGTTCTTCTTCTGTGTTCTGTTCTTCCTGCGGTGTTGTTAAGATTTCTCCTTTGCTGGTTTCTTAAGATATACTGTACAACCTTGTCGTACTCCAGATCTTATGATGAAGGGTTCGGAGTGTCCTCCATTTGTTCTTACCGTGCATTCGCTGTTATATAAGCTTCTACATAAGTTTGTTAGATGTGTACTCATTCAATATGGTTTAAGGATTTCCCACAGCTTGTTTCTATCTACTCTATCAAATGCATTTTTTTGGTCGATAAAAGCTAAGTAGAGTATTTCATTAAATTGGACTGATTTTTCTATTAGTTGTCTAAGAGCAAAGATGGCATCTTTTCATCCTTTGTTTTTCCTAAATCCAAGTTGTGTTTCGCTTAGCTGGAGTTCTATTGTAGGTCGTAGTCTTTTCTACAGCATTTTACAGAATATTTTCTCTGTACGACTCAAAAGGGAAATACCTCTGTATTTTTGTAGTCTCTCTTACTGCCTGTGTGTGTCGAAAGTGGAATAATTATGGCGCTTCCCCAGTCTCGTGGTGTCTATTGTTCTACCCATACATGGTTAAACAGTCTATATATCCAAGCTGTTCCTACTGCTCTTGCTGCTTTAATCAGTTCATTTGGTATTTTGTCATGTCCTGGTGATTTATTCAGTGGGGCTAATCTTATGGCGTCTTTAATGTTTTATTTCTTTCAGTATGTCTGGTTCTAGTTCTTCGATAGCATCTGTGTCAGTTTCTTGGATTCCTGCGGCATCTGATAGAATGTTGAGGACTAAATCGAAGTACTTCCTCCATAATTTTAGGATTTGTTTTTGTTTGCTTATTGGTTGTCCTTTTTCGCTTTTAATTATTTCAGTTGGGTCATAATGTTCTGCTCTGGTTCTCATGGCGCTAATCATCTTGTAGAAGTTTCTACTTTCCTCCTTGTAGTTCTTATTTAGGGTCTCTCCATATTCCTTCCAGTGGTTTTGTTTTTATCTTTTTATTATTTTATTCGCGTGTCTTCTTGCTATTCTATATAGAGTTCTTAATATTTAAATAATATTACACACATCATAAACTAATGTAACAAAACGTAATGGACCCCTTCGCATGCCACGTGGTGTATAATGTACGTGGTGATTGATCTACATCTTTTACCAAGCGGCACTTGATTGGTGATGTGGTCAATATTATACCCGTCGAACTTTCTTCCCATGCAATTTAATGGTACTTATTTTAATATCTGTCTACTTAAGACCACAGGTTAATTTATACGAATCCCCGTCTGGGTGGGATTCGAACACATAATGTACAAAACATCGTACTACTTATATTTTATTCATTTATTCATATTCTTGCCATTTTTGCAGTCTTCTTTCTTCTTCTTCTTCTTCTTCTTCTTCTTCTTCTTCTTCTTCTTCTTCTTCTTCTTCTTCTTCTTCTTCTTCTTCAGCGTTCCGAGCCATTGAGGTTCTTTGCTGCAGATACAATACGTCTCCATTCGTCTCTCTGGTTGACCTTCTCTTGCCACTCGTTGATTCCAAGTGCTTGAAGGTCTGTATATATATTATCTCTCCACCGTCTTCTTGGTCTACCTCGGGGTCTACGGTCATTTATTTCCTGAGTGTAAGCGAGTTTTGTTTCCCTATTGTCTTCCATTCTTTCTATATGCCCCAGCCATTGTAGTCTATTAGCCTTCATGATACCAGTGATGAGCGGGGACTTAAATAGATCATAAATGTCTTTGTCACTTCTTCTTTTCCACTCTCCCATTTTTGCATTAGGGTGTGGAAATATATTATGGTCCTGTTAATTCTTTTTCTTTCCTATTCATATACACATTTTCATGATTTAAGTCATTCTCAGTTCATTTAGAAGTATAGTCAGTCCTAAAAATTGAGGTCACGAATACATTAAAACTGTCAGGAAATATTTACCATTGATAATGTTTGCTTGTAATTTGTGTTGTCATGAGATGGAATTGTAAGTTATAAGTCGATCTGAAGCGATGAGATTCAACTTAATATTACAAATCCAGAACCCAAAGTTTGCAAAATCAGATTGCAAAATAATGGTTTTTGAGCGCATAAACTAGGACTGAGAAATAAATATGTAATTATAGTATATTCAATTTAACAGAAATTATAGTTTTCAAGTCACTGTTGATAATACATAACTTGACTTGTGATGGAATTGCCAGTAATTGATGAAAGGAAGCCATTAACTATTATCAGTCGCAACTATAAATTTGTTAATAAAAAAGATATCGCAAAATAGTAGATTTTGAACACATACACTGGGACTCAAAAATTCAATATTTATATATTTACAACAGTTCCGAAGAGGACAAAAACACATACAAGAGTATGAAAATATGTTAAAAGATTTAAAATCAATGAAGAAATATAGAATTTATTTTCATAGGCCTTTGCTTATTTCAGCCAATTCTTGAACATAGAAAATATGAGATGTAATATAAATTGTAGCGGTGTCGCCTATCACTTTTAGTTACAAGAAACGCATTGATGTATGATATAATCTTATCCTTTCCCAACGACTGAGTAATGGATTTAAAAAAAAAAACAACTCTCAAACGAGAGCGAAACTCGAGTATAGTGCTTCCATATTGACGTGGATAGGCCTTAGGTTCATACCAGAATACGATCAGCGTTGCCAGCAGTGGGTTGTGCTCAATATTTAAATTTCAAATCCCGAAACAACCAAATAATCAATTTGATTATTGCTCAATGGATTTTAGGAGGCCTGGTGTTCCTTGACAGTGAGAAGTCCTGGTCATTCGGGTCCACATCGATTGACGGACGTCAGTCGCGGCGATTGGGCAATCTTGAGCATAGCCTACGATGGGTAACGTTGTGGTATTCTGTTATGATAATTTGGCGTGTCCAGCGTGTGTTACACACCCGCTTCACACGCCAGTGATCCGGGGCTTGTTTCCGGATCTGGTCAGGGATATGCACTACTGACGGGCTCAAACGAGAGCGAAACTCGAGTATAGTGCTTCCATATTGACGTGGATAGGCCTTAGGTTCATACCAGAATACGATCAGCGTTGCCAGTAGTGGGTTGTGCTCAATATTTAAATTTCAAATCCCGAAACAACCAAATAATCAATTTGATTATTGCTCACTGGATTTTAGGAGGCCTGGTGTTCCTTGCCAGTGAGAAGTCCTGATCGTTCGGGTCCACATCGATTGACGGACGTCATTCGCGACGACTGGGCAATCTTGAGCATAGCCTACGATGGGTAACGTTGTGGTATTCTGTTATGATAATTTGGCGTGTCCAGCGTGTGCCGCGTGGTTACACACCCGCTTCACACGCCAGTAATCCGGCGCTTGTTTCCGGATCCGGTCAGGGATATGCACTACTGACGAGCTCAAACGAGAGCGAAACTCGAGTATAGTGCTTTCATATTGACGTGGATAGGCCTTAGGTTCATACCAGAATACGATCAGCGTTGCCAGTAGTGGGTTGTGCTCAATATTTAAATTTCAAATCCCGAAACAACCAAATAATCGACTGAGTAATGTTTCCTCCACATGTTACATTTGGTATGAGCATGCTATGGGATTACGGGTTTCCTAGAAATCTCTTCTGCTGCGTATTTAGTACTTTTAAAAATAACACACTTGTGATTTTCATATGCTTGAAGAATGAACTTCTAACCAGAATGACTATGTCCCACACTAAATCCTTTCGAAGCTGTCGTTGATGATACCATAGGGCTAGTTCCTGCACTTGTCAGAATAGTTCCAAAAGTCAGATGATCTACTGTGGTGTCTTTGCCAATGGCTGTAAAACGACAAGAAAATTTGAAAAAATTGAATGATTATTACAAATAATTTACACGTATTCTTAACGTATGTAACAGTTTCTAAACAAACTGCCATTTCTAAAGAGCTGTTAATATTTACAAAATATTAAATACATTATAAGGTAACTTTTAAAAGTAACAGACCTTATTTCATGCTGACAGGGTATATCGTGATAGCCCCGTATTATTTTTCTTCTTTTACCAAGAGGCATTTGTTGGGTGCTTATGTCAATATCATGCTGGTCGCTTTTATTTCCATGGAAATGTTGTGGTAACTATGTTAAAGTATGTCCACCTGTGAACCCACGCCAATTAAAAGATCTCTCAGCCTAGACGTCGAATCGAACACATTATAAACAAATACTCCTAATGCATATACATTATTAATTCATTCTTAGTCTTGACTTTCTGACAATTGTATGTAGAAAGATCTTACGGTCTTGTTAATTATTGTTTGATAGATTCATTTACATACTGTTATTTTCAACTGAAGTGCTATTCGTTTACATTGAATAATAAAAATTGAAGACAAGAAGATAATAAACATGTCTGGAAATATTTACTATTGTTAATTTTGAACATTCAATCAAATAGAAAGTATTAGTAGAAACCTCTTCTGCTGCGTATTTAGTAATTTTGAAAATAACAGACTTGTGATTGTTCATATGGTTAAAAAATGAATTTCTCACCCGTAGATCCATGTCCCACACTAAATCCTGTCGCAGCTGTCGTTGATGATAATACAGAGCTAGTTCCTGTACTTGTCAGATTAGTTCCAAAAGACAGATGATCTATTTTGGTGGTTGTGTCATCGTCAATGACTGTAAGACAACATGAACATGTATATACATTAATTAAATACGACATATAATTATCAATTATTCCGACTACATGACTAACAATAACCAGAATGCACATATTATTCAGTTATTCTTAGTCTGGCAATTTCTTTAATGAAATGTGGAGAAATCTTATAGTCTTATTAATTATTATTTGAGATATTCAAATACACACGTTCATGATTTATTTTATTTGCAGTTCATTTAAAAGTATATTGAATCATATAAATTAAAGTCACGAAGACATACAATTATCAGGAAAGAATTACTAATGATAATTGTGGATGTTCAATCTAACAGAAAGTATTAGTTTTAAAGTCATTGCTGATAATATGTTTCTTGACATGTCATGGAGTTGTTAGTGATTGCTGACAAGAAGCCATGCACGTAAATGGACTATTACCAATCTCGACTCGAAATATGCTACCAAGTAAAAAGAGCTAGGAAAATAGTAGTTTTTGAACGTACACAACCGTTTAGAAGCGGTAGAACACATACAAAAGCAAAACAAATATACTAGAAGAAATCAAATCAATGAAGCAATAAATAATTTATTTTCATAGGCCTTTACTTATTTCAGCCAATCCTTTAATATTGAAAATATGAGATGTAATATACGAGGGGAAGTCAATAAACAAGTCACAAATGGCTGTAGAAAAATAACTAAATATTATAATAACTTGAAGCAAGTTTATTTGTATACATACATTGTCCCTTTATTTCTCAAGGTAATTTCCACCAACGTTGATGGACTTATTCCATCGTTTTATCAGTCCTTCCAAACTGGCTGCGTAGAGCTGATTGCTCTGTTTTCTAAACCATGTTTTCACTTCACATACAACTTCAGCTTCATTCGCGAAATATCTCGCGCCAAGGTGTCAGTGGACCAAAAAGATGGAAATCGCTAGGGGCTATGTCGGGGCTGTAAGGTGGATGTTCCAGAACTTCCCACCTTAGTTGGTTAATTTTCTCCTGAGTTAATCGAGCCGTATGTGGTCTGGCATTGTCATGAAGAAGCAACACTCTTCTAGACAGCAGTCCTGGACGTTTTCTTAGAATTGCATCATGAAGCATCGATAGAACTTCACAGTACGATTCAGAATTCACATTGTCACCTTTCTTCTTGAAATTGGTTAACGCACTCCTTGACAATCCCTTCCCTGCTGATTGTGTAACCTTGAATTTTTGGACACAAGGCGAAGAAGGGGGTGTCCATTGCATCGAAGCACGCTTTGATTTGGGCTGTTAGTAATGCACCCATGATTCGGCCCCAGGAACAATCCTGCTCAGCATGTCTTTCCCCCCATCTTCGTATCGACCGAGATGATGCAAGAACAGGCCAAATCGGTTCATTTTGTGTTCCCCCTTCAATTGTCTGGGTACCCACCTAGAGCACACTTTCTTAAATTTCAGTCAATCATGCATTATGCTGTATACTGAACCATATGAACACCATATTGCAGATGCATAAGAGTCTATCGTTACTCGCCTATCACCTATAATCATCTTCTCCGCCCGCTGCACGAATGCTTCTGTTGCAATCTCAACAGGACGACCAGATTGGATTTCATCAACAATTTTAGAGTGTCCTTGAGAAATTTTTTCTTATGACTGTCCTTTGCAGGCAGTCCATTTGCCCATAAAACAACGCACATCAGCACATTGCTCTTTGGTTGTACACTTCGTAAGTACAGTCGCCATGTTGTTTATGCGCTGCGCATGCGACACCTAAAGCCACCTGACGAACGGTAATATAAAGTTCGATGTTGTTGTCACCTAATGAGACCTGTAGAAAACACCAACAACATTTACTTGCCATCCCACAGAACTGTGTGACTTACTTATTGACTCGCCCTCGTAGCATGCTGAGGTGTCCGCTAAAACTTTCAGTCGCAAGCAATGCATGATGTATGATATGCTCTTATTATTGAATTAAAACGATCGCGTATTGTTTTCTCTTACATTTTACATGTGGTTTGAGCATGCTATAGAATTACGACATACCTAGAAATATCTCTGTTGCGTATTTAGTACTTTTGAAAATAACGCACTAGTGCTTGTTTATTGCATTGCAAAAAAAAAGAATTTCTCACCAGAAGATCCAAGTCCCACACTAAATCCTTTCGCAACTGTCGTTGATACCTTAGAGCTAGTTCCTGTACTTTTCAGATTAGTTCCAAAAGACAAATGACTTATTTTGGTGGCTGTGTCATTGCTGATGGCTGTAAGACGACATGAAAATTCGTATACATTACTTAAATATTACAAATAATTATCAATTATTCCGGCTGCATGACTAACAAATAACCAGAATGCACATATTATTCATTCATTCAGTCTTAGTCTTGCATTTCTGCAATGGGATGTGGAAAAATCTTACGGTCTTTTAAATTATTGTTTGAGAGATTCATATACATACGTTCATAATGTAACTCATTTGCTGCTCAATTAGAAGTATAGTGATTCATAAAAATGGAAGTCACGAATCAGTGAAAATGTCAGTTAATATTTACCATTGATACCTGTACAAGTAGTCAAATCAGTGAACAAATATATAATTTATTTTAAGATGCCTTTGCTTACTTCAGTCAATTCTTTAATCTTGAAAATATGAGATGGAATATAAACGTTCAGTTCCTAGGAACGTAATGATGTATTACACACTCTCAACGTTAAACCCCAACGATAACGTAATGTTTTCTCCTACATTTTACATTTGCTCTGAACATGCTAAATGATTATGGTTTTCATAGAAGCCATTTCTGCTGCGTATTGAGTACTTTTGAAAATAACGCACTAGTGATGGTTCATATGGTTGAAAAATGCATTTCTTACGCGTAGATCCACGTCCCGCATGTCCTATTGCAGCTGTCGTTGATGATAACACTGAGCTAGTTTGTATACTTGTCCGAAGCTTTTCAAAATCAAAACACAGCGTGTTATCTCTAAAGGCTGTAAGACGGCAAGAAAATTCGTATGTTTAATTGAATATTACAAATAATTAACAACTATTCTTTCCTGTTACAGTTTCTACAATACAATGTTGTGATGTCGGTTCCTAAATCAATCAATCAATCAATCAATGCCGTTTATAACAGCTGTTAATATTACGAAAATATTAAATACTTGCAAACGTCATATAAACGAAGGAAGAGACCTCATTTAACGCCATGATGTGTGCAGGATAAACGTGGTGATAACCACTAGTTTTTGTTTACCATGACGTCCTTGATTGGTGCTTAGGCCAATATCATGCTAGCCGCCTTCACTTCTATGTAAATGTTGCGGTAACTCTGTTAAGGCGTGTCTACCTTTGAACCCATGTCAATTAAATACAATTCTGGTTCAACGAGCAAGACGACGTTTACTTGTAAAAGCATTGTGGAACGTAATGAGCACGGCAAGACACGTAGAGCGCCCTGGTTATCCACTGCACCTGTATTCGTCTCCAGTCGTCTTGACTTGTCTTGCCACTGGATTCAGACGAACTCTTTCGAGACTGTGGTCAACGAATTGCGCAACTCTTCCACAATTTTAATCCAATGCATCGCGCAAGTCATTCTTCATCCAAATTCATCTATCACCGTCAAGCCATGTGGCGATGGGCGAGCGGCGAATCGGCAGGCGTGGGCACGCTGGCAGTCGAATTCGCACAGCCTTCCAGTGTGCGTGAAAGAAAATTAAGAGAGAGAGAGAGAGAGAGAGAGAGAGAGAGAGAGAGAGAGAGAGAGAGAGAGAGAGAGAGAGAGAGAGAGAGAGAGAGAGAGATGAACGCAAGCATATCATTATGCCATTTTTTTTCTGTATCCTCATCTTTCATATTAGCATTTTTACTGCCACTTGAATTTAACATGCAAGGCTTATTTCATCATGTTTATGTCAATTCCAGGAATTATCTTACAGGACTGGACTATTTTATTTTTACGTTACACAAAGTATACCATATATTCATCACCAAGTTCCATATTTTCCATGTTTTCCCATTGTTTCCCAATTTTGAATGTTCTTTTGAGGATGCTCACGATAGTCGACATTGTGTACGTGTGAAAAGTGTGGGAGTTTATTCAGATTAGTTTTAGTGCTTATGTGAGGCAGCATATATGTGTGTGGATGGATGGGTGTCTCTATGTGTGTGTGTTTATATGTGTGGATGTATGTATGTGTGTATGGGTGTATATATGTGTGTACATGTGTGTATCTGTGTGTGCCTCTGTGTGTGTATGTATGTACGTGTGTTAAGGTGTGCGTTCATGTGTTTTTATGTGTTTATATGTATGTGCGTGAGTATATGTGTGTAAGTATGTGTGTATGTATGTGTGTATGTATGTGTATGTGCTCGTATATATATGTGTATATGTTTGTGTGTGTAAGTGTGCATGCATGCAGTGTATGCGAGGGCGTGTGTATTTGTGTTTTATGTGAGTACGTGTGCGTAAGTATGTGGATGCGTTTAGGTGTGTTTATGTGCGTGGGTATATGTGTGTATTTGCGTGTGTATGTTGTGTGTGGGCGTGTGTGTGTATGTACGTGTGAGAGAGAGAGAAGAGAGAGAGAGAGAGAGAGAGAGAGAGAGAGAGAGAGAGAGAGAGAGAGAGTTGAGCGCACGCATGTCATCTAATATGCTGCTCCATATTTTTTGTGTATTCTCATTTTCATATTATCACTTTGAATGCCACTTGATTTTAACATGCATAAAATTAACACATGTAAATTACTGTAGAGTGAGTGGGAGAGATAGTGAGTGTGAGTGAGAGAGAGAGAGAGAGAGAGAGAGAGAGAGAGAGAGAGAGAGTGATAGTGTGTGTAAGTAGAGAGAGAGAGAGAGAGAGAGAGAGAGAGAGAGAGAGAGAGAGAGAGTTGAGCGCACGCATGTCATGTAACATACTATTCCATATTTTTTATGCATTCTCATGTTCCATATTACGAGGTATCATTTTTGTCAGGGACTTATATGTAAACAATGGTGTAAGTGCCGGTATGTAAGCGAGAGTCAGTGTAAGCATGGCTGAGGTCAAGGGCAGTAGGAGACATCACGGCTTGGCTAACGGACGGTCAGGCAAGAAGTCCGTGGATAGACCCACGTGATGTGGGAAGGTCAAGGAGAACGGAGGCAGTGTGTGTGAGACAGCGAATAGAGACGGACGTGTGGAGATCTAGAAAGCGATAGAACGATAGAACGAGAGAGTTGTGACTGATAGATGGAAATGAACGTTGTGTGTTGATATTCGAGGAATGTACTAACTGTGATATGTGCGGGATGATGTGAGGCGGTGATTGCGAATGGTTATACGGGCGACAGTGTGAATATCGCCCATGTGAGCTAGCGCGTGGCTGCTGGTGTTGAACGATTGTTTGAGCGTAAAGTGCGACCATGTTGTCAGCCTGTAATATATTGTAATAAATGTTGTTCAGGAG
The DNA here is from genome assembly GCA_963921405.1 of Cepaea hortensis. Taxonomy (NCBI): domain Eukaryota; kingdom Metazoa; phylum Mollusca; class Gastropoda; order Stylommatophora; family Helicidae; genus Cepaea; species Cepaea hortensis. Next base: position 139,593,677 of record OY992879.1, on the reverse strand, counting down.
ATAGCTCCTGCGAGTTTCCGATTGCAGTCATGTGTTATTAGTATATGTGTCGTAGATGTTGTAATTTGCCTGTCCAAGTCCAGTGAGCTAGAAGGAGAAAAATAGTTAGGACTCTGACAGGTATAATGGTGTCAGAAGTACACATGAACCACATTCCCATGTAAATTGCATAAAAGAACGCTACTTTTTTAAAGAAGAAGATCTATTGCATAATATGTATAAGAAATTGTAAATCAAAGATTTGTTAATAGAGTCAGAACGAAAATAACATAATTTCTTTCCACAGCGGGTTTCAATTCTACAAAGCGACCGACGTAACCAGACCAGGTCAGCGGTAACCAGCACGAAAGTCACGTTCCTGTACATCAAGCGTTCGAGTAAATAGCAGATAAAGATAAGTTGATTAATTTTGATTGCTAAGTACCCAAATCTGCATTCTTTGATTTGCTTGTATAAAAATCATTATTGGGGGAATTAAATATAAATTAACAGAAAATGATGTCAGATGATGAACACAGCCCAGATCAATCACACTTCTGGGGCATAAATCAGTACATAAAGTTGCAAGATTCTTTCGAGAGTACACGGGCACACGACAAAGCAAAGTGTAATATAAATCATGACCTAATACGGGTGTGGACACAGAATTTTGAAAAGAAAATGCAAGACTACAAAATCCCAAAAGATTATTGGAGTGTATGGTACACAGCACACGTACCAATAAAAAGTAGAAAACTATCGGAGATCATACCAGATTTATCAAGTACAGACTATGAATATTATAAAACAAATATATTAAAACACTATCTAACCTCTTTCGAGACTCTAAAAGTAGAGGTACAAAATTTGAAACCAGCCACAGACAAGTCATTCACCCAGTATATAAAGGAAATAGAAGAATTTCTCATAAAGCTAACATTTCAAATTAAACATACAGACAACAATCAAGAAGCAATAAATTTCTTGCTAGTGGAAAAACTAAAAGCAACACTCCCAGCCGAATGCGGAAAATATTTAGAACAACACAACACAGAACCTATCAAAAACTTACTAGAAAAATGCCGCGAATATTACAACCAAAGTATAAACCTGGTTAAGAACACTCAACAGAAAAGTACTGTGAAAGCAACGGCATCTGCAGCCATAGATTGTCAAAACAAACCACAGAAAACAAAACCAGTACTGTGCAAACATTGTAGCACTCCACATACAGAAAATGGAATATGCGATAAGAATCCCACTTATCAAGAATATCTGAATATTATTATAGCACAAAAATTGGGGAAGGTAAACCAAAGGAAATATAGAACAAAATGTCATTTTTGCCTTGCGTATGGCCACAGACGTTTCGAATATGAAGGAGTAAAAAGAATACAGAAAGCAAAAGCAAATGCAGCCATAAATATTACAACAGACAGTTCAGCAAAGAACTTAGAAAAAGTAAACATCACAGAGACAAAAACAAGACCAAACACTGAAAATTCAGAACAGACTGAGTTTTACCCATCAGACTTTGTACCATATTTCAATAACGTTGTTAATATCACTCAACCTCATTCCTTATTTAAAGAGGACAATACTCAACAAGAAAGTGAGGAAATGAACAAAACCTCAAGACTGTCGTTAGGAAAACTAACATTCCATGAGGGATACATCAATGACACAGTATGCACATGTGTACGCGACACAGGGTCCTGTCTTATCGGTCTTCGGAAGACCCTAGCTGATCCTAAAGACTATCTAGATGAGTACATCTATTGGATAACTGTTTCAGGGACAATAGAGAAATATCCCATGGCATGGGCCAATATAAAATCACCTTTCCTATCAGGCAGAGTAACTTGTGCATTATTAGACAATCCATGCTGTGATTTATTAATTGGAAATGTATTAAATGTAATAGACCACACAGAGTCCACAACCCAGACATGGCAGAAAGTTAACACTACAACAAACACTGCCTTAACTACACCACTCATCATACAACAACATGATGAACAAACCAAAGTACCACACCATACCAACGTGATGACCATCTCGCAACAAGAAAAAACAAAAACTGGTGTGTGTCAACAAAGAAAAGAAAGTACAGATAACAAGCATTTCACAAGGGCGAGAAAAGATCAAAAATCATCATGGTACATACTATACCTCCTGTACCCCCTGTTAACTACACACATGCCCAAGTGCACACAATGGATGATTCTACTCGCACTACTTATATTAAATGCAAAACAAATGTCCTCACAAACAATTTTATTCACACATTATCATGACGCAACACAGATGATATTACTCATGACAAACCAGCTAACTTTGTTACTTGCATCATTACTGGTGAACCAAGGTTTATTGTTACCACTGCTAAACACTATGTCAAATCAACTCAGACACATACTTATGCTGAACAATGTAAATCATCAGTCGGTGGAATTACTGACAAAAATCAGCAACAAATTACCCTACATATTTTGGAAAATATACACAAATTCCAGAAAAGCATACAAACATGCACGATTACATTTCAAAACTATACATGGTGTATTATTATTATTTGAACTATTGAATGTATACACACATGTACGAGTGCAGGTTTGGAGATAGCACTCAAAATGATCTCAACATGAAATTTGAAAATCCCCACCCTTTGGAAAATTAATTTTAACCGTAACCCACTTTATATCCGTAGATCGAGTAACTTCAGAGTTGCCTTGTCTGCTGTACGACTCCAGCGCTATGATACTAGCACACTCCATTGTACAGACCAACATAAAAGTTCCTTCAACGTGAAAAGTGTCATCGACAGAACAGTAAGACTCAACATGTGATTTCAGGTATCTAACAGTAAGATATACCAATATTGACTTTGTTTCAAACGAGTATCTACAGAATCCACCTTTTGAAATCGACTAACAACGACGACAGCTTCACAAGTACAGACATTCATTTCCGGTGATCAGTTTAATGAACCATATGCCAACCTACAAATTATGGCAAAGACAGTCACAGACAGACGCACCATGGCCACACTCAAAATTAAGGCCACCGAACTTAATTCATTCTTATTTTATATGTGTGAATTCCAGCAATTTTACAGAACGGACTTACAAATTGTCCAAACTTGGTGAAAAGTTTTAATCACTATACAGAAGGAAAGACAATATCAGGATATACAGAATACGTCAATAATCGGGTCAGAAAGAAGAAATGCCAAACATTGCAGCACCACAATGAACATTGAACACTGATAATTTAATTCCGTGTGCATAACTTTCACAGGACAATAACAGTAGCCTATACGTGTATAAAGGCAGCGACGATGAATATTTTATTGTAAATGTATTAACTGTATTACATCCAATGTCTAATTTTATTATTATATTAGTTAGAAGTGTTAGAATATGATGTGTAAATATAAACGTAAATACAGTGTGAAAGGTATAAAGTGTAATGCTGAGAATCAACGCCTGGCAATCCCAATACGCGGGTGTTACCAATGTTGCTTTCGCGTATGGTGGATAGCCCGACGAATGACGCTTAGCAATAGTGGTACAAAAGTAACATCATAATATTCTAACAAGAATGAACATACCAACAGGGTGATGCCAACCAAAGAGATTAATAAGAACTCTCCACAACAGTAAACGAGGTGTACCCAAAAAGGGAAACAACTCACGGTCTGACATAAGATGAGGTAAGGGGAACTATGATATACATGAAGTATATTCGAACCATGACCACAACATTGACATAGTGTGCTCATAAAAGATCGATTAGGGTGTATTAAATAGAGACGAGGGGGACCACGTCTGAATAGAGAGAACATTTAAGAATGCTGTAAGAGGAAGTTGTAGCCTTAGACGAGGCGTGAATCAATGGAGAATCCTTAAACCAGCATAGCCTCAATAACTATGAGATGATAATGCACAGACAATCGATTGAGACACATGAACAGAATGTAATGTCACGGAGTGGGGATTGAAGAATATAACGAGGTATGACGAATAGACCCAACCAGAACATTCGCTAGACCACGACAAAACCTTGAGAGAAACCTCAGTACTAAAAAAGAGAGAAGAATAATTAAATTTAATCTCGAAAAAAAAAAGATCAGATCAAAAATGGACGCAAGCGTAGACTTATGATCATATAATCCCCTGACAAGGTTAGAAAGATGTACCAAGAGTAACAACAGCAGAATGTGTCACATTTCCAAGAGAAAGTGCCACATTGTTTGTACGGGGGGAGAGTGTCAGGGTCTTATATGTAAACAATGGTGTAAGTGCCGGTATGTAAGCGAGAGTCAGTGTAAGCATGGCTGAGGTCAAGGGCAGTAGGAGACATCACGGCTTGGCTAACGGACGGTCAGGCAAGAAGTCCGTGGATAGACCCACGTGATGTGGGAAGGTCAAGGAGAACGGAGGCAGTGTGTGTGAGACAGCGAATAGAGACGGACGTGTGGAGATCTAGAAAGCGATAGAACGATAGAACGAGAGAGTTGTGACTGATAGATGGAAATGAACGTTGTGTGTTGATATTCGAGGAATGTACTAACTGTGATATGTGCGGGATGATGTGAGGCGGTGATTGCGAATGGTTATACGGGCGACAGTGTGAATATCGCCCATGTGAGCTAGCGCGTGGCTGCTGGTGTTGAACGATTGTTTGAGCGTAAAGTGCGACCATGTTGTCAGCCTGTAATATATTGTAATAAATGTTGTTCAGGAGATAGCTCCTGCGAGTTTCCGATTGCAGTCATGTGTTATTAGTATATGTGTCGTAGATGTTGTAATTTGCCTGTCCAAGTCCAGTGAGCTAGAAGGAGAAAAATAGTTAGGACTCTGACAGGTATAATGGTGTCAGAAGTACACATGAACCACATTCCCATGTAAATTGCATAAAAGAACGCTACTTTTTTAAAGAAGAAGATCTATTGCATAATATGTATAAGAAATTGTAAATCAAAGATTTGTTAATAGAGTCAGAACGAAAATAACATAATTTCTTTCCACAGCGGGTTTCAATTCTACAAAGCGACCGACGTAACCAGACCAGGTCAGCGGTAACCAGCACGAAAGTCACGTTCCTGTACATCAAGCGTTCGAGTAAATAGCAGATAAAGATAAGTTGATTAATTTTGATTGCTAAGTACCCAAATCTGCATTCTTTGATTTGCTTGTATAAAAATCATTATTGGGGGAATTAAATATAAATTAACAGAAAATGATGTCAGATGATGAACACAGCCCAGATCAATCACACTTCTGGGGCATAAATCAGTACATAAAGTTGCAAGATTCTTTCGAGAGTACACGGGCACACGACAAAGCAAAGTGTAATATAAATCATGACCTAATACGGGTGTGGACACAGAATTTTGAAAAGAAAATGCAAGACTACAAAATCCCAAAAGATTATTGGAGTGTATGGTACACAGCACACGTACCAATAAAAAGTAGAAAACTATCGGAGATCATACCAGATTTATCAAGTACAGACTATGAATATTATAAAACAAATATATTAAAACACTATCTAACCTCTTTCGAGACTCTAAAAGTAGAGGTACAAAATTTGAAACCAGCCACAGACAAGTCATTCACCCAGTATATAAAGGAAATAGAAGAATTTCTCATAAAGCTAACATTTCAAATTAAACATACAGACAACAATCAAGAAGCAATAAATTTCTTGCTAGTGGAAAAACTAAAAGCAACACTCCCAGCCGAATGCGGAAAATATTTAGAACAACACAACACAGAACCTATCAAAAACTTACTAGAAAAATGCCGCGAATATTACAACCAAAGTATAAACCTGGTTAAGAACACTCAACAGAAAAGTACTGTGAAAGCAACGGCATCTGCAGCCATAGATTGTCAAAACAAACCACAGAAAACAAAACCAGTACTGTGCAAACATTGTAGCACTCCACATACAGAAAATGGAATATGCGATAAGAATCCCACTTATCAAGAATATCTGAATATTATTATAGCACAAAAATTGGGGAAGGTAAACCAAAGGAAATATAGAACAAAATGTCATTTTTGCCTTGCGTATGGCCACAGACGTTTCGAATATGAAGGAGTAAAAAGAATACAGAAAGCAAAAGCAAATGCAGCCATAAATATTACAACAGACAGTTCAGCAAAGAACTTAGAAAAAGTAAACATCACAGAGACAAAAACAAGACCAAACACTGAAAATTCAGAACAGACTGAGTTTTACCCATCAGACTTTGTACCATATTTCAATAACGTTGTTAATATCACTCAACCTCATTCCTTATTTAAAGAGGACAATACTCAACAAGAAAGTGAGGAAATGAACAAAACCTCAAGACTGTCGTTAGGAAAACTAACATTCCATGAGGGATACATCAATGACACAGTATGCACATGTGTACGCGACACAGGGTCCTGTCTTATCGGTCTTCGGAAGACCCTAGCTGATCCTAAAGACTATCTAGATGAGTACATCTATTGGATAACTGTTTCAGGGACAATAGAGAAATATCCCATGGCATGGGCCAATATAAAATCACCTTTCCTATCAGGCAGAGTAACTTGTGCATTATTAGACAATCCATGCTGTGATTTATTAATTGGAAATGTATTAAATGTAATAGACCACACAGAGTCCACAACCCAGACATGGCAGAAAGTTAACACTACAACAAACACTGCCTTAACTACACCACTCATCATACAACAACATGATGAACAAACCAAAGTACCACACCATACCAACGTGATGACCATCTCGCAACAAGAAAAAACAAAAACTGGTGTGTGTCAACAAAGAAAAGAAAGTACAGATAACAAGCATTTCACAAGGGCGAGAAAAGATCAAAAATCATCATGGTACATACTATACCTCCTGTACCCCCTGTTAACTACACACATGCCCAAGTGCACACAATGGATGATTCTACTCGCACTACTTATATTAAATGCAAAACAAATGTCCTCACAAACAATTTTATTCACACATTATCATGACGCAACACAGATGATATTACTCATGACAAACCAGCTAACTTTGTTACTTGCATCATTACTGGTGAACCAAGGTTTATTGTTACCACTGCTAAACACTATGTCAAATCAACTCAGACACATACTTATGCTGAACAATGTAAATCATCAGTCGGTGGAATTACTGACAAAAATCAGCAACAAATTACCCTACATATTTTGGAAAATATACACAAATTCCAGAAAAGCATACAAACATGCACGATTACATTTCAAAACTATACATGGTGTATTATTATTATTTGAACTATTGAATGTATACACACATGTACGAGTGCAGGTTTGGAGATAGCACTCAAAATGATCTCAACATGAAATTTGAAAATCCCCACCCTTTGGAAAATTAATTTTAACCGTAACCCACTTTATATCCGTAGATCGAGTAACTTCAGAGTTGCCTTGTCTGCTGTACGACTCCAGCGCTATGATACTAGCACACTCCATTGTACAGACCAACATAAAAGTTCCTTCAACGTGAAAAGTGTCATCGACAGAACAGTAAGACTCAACATGTGATTTCAGGTATCTAACAGTAAGATATACCAATATTGACTTTGTTTCAAACGAGTATCTACAGAATCCACCTTTTGAAATCGACTAACAACGACGACAGCTTCACAAGTACAGACATTCATTTCCGGTGATCAGTTTAATGAACCATATGCCAACCTACAAATTATGGCAAAGACAGTCACAGACAGACGCACCATGGCCACACTCAAAATTAAGGCCACCGAACTTAATTCATTCTTATTTTATATGTGTGAATTCCAGCAATTTTACAGAACGGACTTACAAATTGTCCAAACTTGGTGAAAAGTTTTAATCACTATACAGAAGGAAAGACAATATCAGGATATACAGAATACGTCAATAATCGGGTCAGAAAGAAGAAATGCCAAACATTGCAGCACCACAATGAACATTGAACACTGATAATTTAATTCCGTGTGCATAACTTTCACAGGACAATAACAGTAGCCTATACGTGTATAAAGGCAGCGACGATGAATATTTTATTGTAAATGTATTAACTGTATTACATCCAATGTCTAATTTTATTATTATATTAGTTAGAAGTGTTAGAATATGATGTGTAAATATAAACGTAAATACAGTGTGAAAGGTATAAAGTGTAATGCTGAGAATCAACGCCTGGCAATCCCAATACGCGGGTGTTACCAATGTTGCTTTCGCGTATGGTGGATAGCCCGACGAATGACGCTTAGCAATAGTGGTACAAAAGTAACATCATAATATTCTAACAAGAATGAACATACCAACAGGGTGATGCCAACCAAAGAGATTAATAAGAACTCTCCACAACAGTAAACGAGGTGTACCCAAAAAGGGAAACAACTCACGGTCTGACATAAGATGAGGTAAGGGGAACTATGATATACATGAAGTATATTCGAACCATGACCACAACATTGACATAGTGTGCTCATAAAAGATCGATTAGGGTGTATTAAATAGAGACGAGGGGGACCACGTCTGAATAGAGAGAACATTTAAGAATGCTGTAAGAGGAAGTTGTAGCCTTAGACGAGGCGTGAATCAATGGAGAATCCTTAAACCAGCATAGCCTCAATAACTATGAGATGATAATGCACAGACAATCGATTGAGACACATGAACAGAATGTAATGTCACGGAGTGGGGATTGAAGAATATAACGAGGTATGACGAATAGACCCAACCAGAACATTCGCTAGACCACGACAAAACCTTGAGAGAAACCTCAGTACTAAAAAAGAGAGAAGAATAATTAAATTTAATCTCGAAAAAAAAAAGATCAGATCAAAAATGGACGCAAGCGTAGACTTATGATCATATAATCCCCTGACAAGGTTAGAAAGATGTACCAAGAGTAACAACAGCAGAATGTGTCACATTTCCAAGAGAAAGTGCCACATTGTTTGTACGGGGGGAGAGTGTCAGGGTCTTATATGTAAACAATGGTGTAAGTGCCGGTATGTAAGCGAGAGTCAGTGTAAGCATGGCTGAGGTCAAGGGCAGTAGGAGACATCACGGCTTGGCTAACGGACGGTCAGGCAAGAAGTCCGTGGATAGACCCACGTGATGTGGGAAGGTCAAGGAGAACGGAGGCAGTGTGTGTGAGACAGCGAATAGAGACGGACGTGTGGAGATCTAGAAAGCGATAGAACGATAGAACGAGAGAGTTGTGACTGATAGATGGAAATGAACGTTGTGTGTTGATATTCGAGGAATGTACTAACTGTGATATGTGCGGGATGATGTGAGGCGGTGATTGCGAATGGTTATACGGGCGACAGTGTGAATATCGCCCATGTGAGCTAGCGCGTGGCTGCTGGTGTTGAACGATTGTTTGAGCGTAAAGTGCGACCATGTTGTCAGCCTGTAATATATTGTAATAAATGTTGTTCAGGAGATAGCTCCTGCGAGTTTCCGATTGCAGTCATGTGTTATTAGTATATGTGTCGTAGATGTTGTAATTTGCCTGTCCAAGTCCAGTGAGCTAGAAGGAGAAAAATAGTTAGGACTCTGACAGGTATAATGGTGTCAGAAGTACACATGAACCACATTCCCATGTAAATTGCATAAAAGAACGCTACTTTTTTAAAGAAGAAGATCTATTGCATAATATGTATAAGAAATTGTAAATCAAAGATTTGTTAATAGAGTCAGAACGAAAATAACATAATTTCTTTCCACAGCGGGTTTCAATTCTACAAAGCGACCGACGTAACCAGACCAGGTCAGCGGTAACCAGCACGAAAGTCACGTTCCTGTACATCAAGCGTTCGAGTAAATAGCAGATAAAGATAAGTTGATTAATTTTGATTGCTAAGTACCCAAATCTGCATTCTTTGATTTGCTTGTATAAAAATCATTATTGGGGGAATTAAATATAAATTAACAGAAAATGATGTCAGATGATGAACACAGCCCAGATCAATCACACTTCTGGGGCATAAATCAGTACATAAAGTTGCAAGATTCTTTCGAGAGTACACGGGCACACGACAAAGCAAAGTGTAATATAAATCATGACCTAATACGGGTGTGGACACAGAATTTTGAAAAGAAAATGCAAGACTACAAAATCCCAAAAGATTATTGGAGTGTATGGTACACAGCACACGTACCAATAAAAAGTAGAAAACTATCGGAGATCATACCAGATTTATCAAGTACAGACTATGAATATTATAAAACAAATATATTAAAACACTATCTAACCTCTTTCGAGACTCTAAAAGTAGAGGTACAAAATTTGAAACCAGCCACAGACAAGTCATTCACCCAGTATATAAAGGAAATAGAAGAATTTCTCATAAAGCTAACATTTCAAATTAAACATACAGACAACAATCAAGAAGCAATAAATTTCTTGCTAGTGGAAAAACTAAAAGCAACACTCCCAGCCGAATGCGGAAAATATTTAGAACAACACAACACAGAACCTATCAAAAACTTACTAGAAAAATGCCGCGAATATTACAACCAAAGTATAAACCTGGTTAAGAACACTCAACAGAAAAGTACTGTGAAAGCAACGGCATCTGCAGCCATAGATTGTCAAAACAAACCACAGAAAACAAAACCAGTACTGTGCAAACATTGTAGCACTCCACATACAGAAAATGGAATATGCGATAAGAATCCCACTTATCAAGAATATCTGAATATTATTATAGCACAAAAATTGGGGAAGGTAAACCAAAGGAAATATAGAACAAAATGTCATTTTTGCCTTGCGTATGGCCACAGACGTTTCGAATATGAAGGAGTAAAAAGAATACAGAAAGCAAAAGCAAATGCAGCCATAAATATTACAACAGACAGTTCAGCAAAGAACTTAGAAAAAGTAAACATCACAGAGACAAAAACAAGACCAAACACTGAAAATTCAGAACAGACTGAGTTTTACCCATCAGACTTTGTACCATATTTCAATAACGTTGTTAATATCACTCAACCTCATTCCTTATTTAAAGAGGACAATACTCAACAAGAAAGTGAGGAAATGAACAAAACCTCAAGACTGTCGTTAGGAAAACTAACATTCCATGAGGGATACATCAATGACACAGTATGCACATGTGTACGCGACACAGGGTCCTGTCTTATCGGTCTTCGGAAGACCCTAGCTGATCCTAAAGACTATCTAGATGAGTACATCTATTGGATAACTGTTTCAGGGACAATAGAGAAATATCCCATGGCATGGGCCAATATAAAATCACCTTTCCTATCAGGCAGAGTAACTTGTGCATTATTAGACAATCCATGCTGTGATTTATTAATTGGAAATGTATTAAATGTAATAGACCACACAGAGTCCACAACCCAGACATGGCAGAAAGTTAACACTACAACAAACACTGCCTTAACTACACCACTCATCATACAACAACATGATGAACAAACCAAAGTACCACACCATACCAACGTGATGACCATCTCGCAACAAGAAAAAACAAAAACTGGTGTGTGTCAACAAAGAAAAGAAAGTACAGATAACAAGCATTTCACAAGGGCGAGAAAAGATCAAAAATCATCATGGTACATACTATACCTCCTGTACCCCCTGTTAACTACACACATGCCCAAGTGCACACAATGGATGATTCTACTCGCACTACTTATATTAAATGCAAAACAAATGTCCTCACAAACAATTTTATTCACACATTATCATGACGCAACACAGATGATATTACTCATGACAAACCAGCTAACTTTGTTACTTGCATCATTACTGGTGAACCAAGGTTTATTGTTACCACTGCTAAACACTATGTCAAATCAACTCAGACACATACTTATGCTGAACAATGTAAATCATCAGTCGGTGGAATTACTGACAAAAATCAGCAACAAATTACCCTACATATTTTGGAAAATATACACAAATTCCAGAAAAGCATACAAACATGCACGATTACATTTCAAAACTATACATGGTGTATTATTATTATTTGAACTATTGAATGTATACACACATGTACGAGTGCAGGTTTGGAGATAGCACTCAAAATGATCTCAACATGAAATTTGAAAATCCCCACCCTTTGGAAAATTAATTTTAACCGTAACCCACTTTATATCCGTAGATCGAGTAACTTCAGAGTTGCCTTGTCTGCTGTACGACTCCAGCGCTATGATACTAGCACACTCCATTGTACAGACCAACATAAAAGTTCCTTCAACGTGAAAAGTGTCATCGACAGAACAGTAAGACTCAACATGTGATTTCAGGTATCTAACAGTAAGATATACCAATATTGACTTTGTTTCAAACGAGTATCTACAGAATCCACCTTTTGAAATCGACTAACAACGACGACAGCTTCACAAGTACAGACATTCATTTCCGGTGATCAGTTTAATGAACCATATGCCAACCTACAAATTATGGCAAAGACAGTCACAGACAGACGCACCATGGCCACACTCAAAATTAAGGCCACCGAACTTAATTCATTCTTATTTTATATGTGTGAATTCCAGCAATTTTACAGAACGGACTTACAAATTGTCCAAACTTGGTGAAAAGTTTTAATCACTATACAGAAGGAAAGACAATATCAGGATATACAGAATACGTCAATAATCGGGTCAGAAAGAAGAAATGCCAAACATTGCAGCACCACAATGAACATTGAACACTGATAATTTAATTCCGTGTGCATAACTTTCACAGGACAATAACAGTAGCCTATACGTGTATAAAGGCAGCGACGATGAATATTTTATTGTAAATGTATTAACTGTATTACATCCAATGTCTAATTTTATTATTATATTAGTTAGAAGTGTTAGAATATGATGTGTAAATATAAACGTAAATACAGTGTGAAAGGTATAAAGTGTAATGCTGAGAATCAACGCCTGGCAATCCCAATACGCGGGTGTTACCAATGTTGCTTTCGCGTATGGTGGATAGCCCGACGAATGACGCTTAGCAATAGTGGTACAAAAGTAACATCATAATATTCTAACAAGAATGAACATACCAACAGGGTGATGCCAACCAAAGAGATTAATAAGAACTCTCCACAACAGTAAACGAGGTGTACCCAAAAAGGGAAACAACTCACGGTCTGACATAAGATGAGGTAAGGGGAACTATGATATACATGAAGTATATTCGAACCATGACCACAACATTGACATAGTGTGCTCATAAAAGATCGATTAGGGTGTATTAAATAGAGACGAGGGGGACCACGTCTGAATAGAGAGAACATTTAAGAATGCTGTAAGAGGAAGTTGTAGCCTTAGACGAGGCGTGAATCAATGGAGAATCCTTAAACCAGCATAGCCTCAATAACTATGAGATGATAATGCACAGACAATCGATTGAGACACATGAACAGAATGTAATGTCACGGAGTGGGGATTGAAGAATATAACGAGGTATGACGAATAGACCCAACCAGAACATTCGCTAGACCACGACAAAACCTTGAGAGAAACCTCAGTACTAAAAAAGAGAGAAGAATAATTAAATTTAATCTCGAAAAAAAAAAGATCAGATCAAAAATGGACGCAAGCGTAGACTTATGATCATATAATCCCCTGACAAGGTTAGAAAGATGTACCAAGAGTAACAACAGCAGAATGTGTCACATTTCCAAGAGAAAGTGCCACATTGTTTGTACGGGGGGAGAGTGTCAGGGTCTTATATGTAAACAATGGTGTAAGTGCCGGTATGTAAGCGAGAGTCAGTGTAAGCATGGCTGAGGTCAAGGGCAGTAGGAGACATCACGGCTTGGCTAACGGACGGTCAGGCAAGAAGTCCGTGGATAGACCCACGTGATGTGGGAAGGTCAAGGAGAACGGAGGCAGTGTGTGTGAGACAGCGAATAGAGACGGACGTGTGGAGATCTAGAGAGCGATAGAACGATAGAACGAGAGAGTTGTGACTGATAGATGGAGATGAACGTTGTGTGTTGATATTCGAGGAATGTACTAACTGTGATATGTGCGGGATGATGTGAGGCGGTGATTGCGAATGGTTATACGAGCGACAGTGTGAATATCGCCCATGTGAGCTAGCGCGTGGCTGCTGGTGTTGAACGATTGTTTGAGCGTAAAGTGCGACCATGTTGTCAGCCTGTAATATATTGTAATAAATGTTGTTCAGGAGATAGCTCCTGCGAGTTTCCGATTGCAGTCATGTGTTATTAGTATATGTGTCGTAGATGTTGTAATTTGCCTGTCCAAGTCCAGTGAGCTAGAAGGAGAAAAATAGTTAGGACTCTGACAATTTTGTATGCCACTTGATTGTCCTGTAACATGCCATCCCATATTTTTTTCTCTGTATTCTCATCTTTCATATTATCATTTTGTATTCCACTTGATTTTATCATGTATAATATAACATTACTGTGATGTGAGTGAGAGAGTTAGTGAGTGAGAGAGTTAGTGAGTGAGAGAGAGAGAGAGAGAGAGAGAGAGAGAGAGAGAGAGAGAGAGAAAGCGAGCGAGAGAGAAGAGAGAGAGAGAGAGAGAGAGAGAGAGAGAGAGAGAGAGAGAGAGAGAGAGAGAGAGAGAGAGAGAGTTCAATTGCATCATTAATATTTACGTTACACGATGTATATGTACAATTGTTTCTCCACTTCTTACAATTTTTGCGAGAATGCTCACGACAATCATGAGTGTCTCAACTGTGTGTAAAGTGTGGGAGTTCTTATTAGTGTCAGTGATCTTGTATGTGTGTAGATGTGAGGATGTTTGTGTGGGTGTGTATGTGAGGGATGTGTGTAGGGAATGTATGTGTAGAGGGGTTGTATGTGGGGGATGTGTATGGGTTGATGGGTGATGTATAGTCGGTGGGGGATTATGTGTGTGTGAGGGGTGTGTGTGTGTGTGGGGGGGGGGGGGGTATTTGGGAGAATTGTTGGAAGTATGTGGGTGTTGATTGGTTGGGGGTGTGGGTAGGGAATGTATATTTGGGTGGGTGAATGGTTGTGTAGGAGATTGTGTTGGTTGGGGGATGGGTGTGTAATGGGTGTGGGGATGAGTGTGGGGGTGTCTGTGAATGGGATGTCTGTGTGGGTGGGAGTGTGTGAGTGTGGATGGAGTAAGTGTGAGTGGGTGGAGGATGTATGTGTGGGTGGTGAGGATGTTTGTAGGTGGGGGATGCGTGGGTGGGTGGGGCGATGTGTGAGTGGGTGAGAGATGTTTTGGCGGGGATGTGTATGAGGAATGCATGTGGGGGATGTGTGTGTATGAGGAATGTGTTTATGAGTGGAGTTTTGTGTGGGAAGGGAGATGTGTGAGAGATGGGGGAGGTGTGGGATGTGCAGGTGGATGATGGATGTATGTGAGGATGGGGGATGTGTGTTTGGCTCGGTGGTCGGGGTGTGTGTGGGTAAGAGGGTAGATGAGAGATGCATGTGTTGATGGGCGGGTGGGTGATGTGTGGGTGTGAGTGGTTGGTGAATGAGTACGTAAGTGGGTGGATGTGTGTGAGAGATGAGTGTATGGTTGGGGATGTGTGTGTTTGTGGAAAATGTGTGTGAGCAGCGGATGTGTGTGGGTGGAGTATATGTGTGTGGTAGGGTGTGTGTGTGGGTGCGAGGTGTGTGTTGTATGGGTGTTTATGGATGGGGGATATGTGTGGGGAGGTAGGGAGATGTGTTTGTGGGCGGGGATGTGTGTATAGGTGGGAGATGTGTAGCTGAGAGGTGGCGGACATTGGGTGGGTGAGTAGGTGTAGGTTGGCTGATGTGTGTGTGGGTGGGTGGGGAAAATTGTGAGGGTGCGGGATGTATGTGTGGATAGGTGCGGGATGTGTGGGTTGACGGGGGTATGTATGTGTGGTTTTGTGATGTGTGTTTTGCTGGGTGGTTGCGGGTGTGTGGGTGAGTAGTGAATAATATGTGGGTGGGTGTGTGCGTGTCGGTTATGGGATGGGTGGGGGATGTATGTGTGGGTGGGGAAATGTGTGTGGGTGGGGGATCAGTAGGTGGGTGGCGGCATGTATGTTTGCCTGAGTCTGTGTGAGTGCGTGGTGGTATGTGTGGGTGGGTGGGGTTGTGGTGGGTGGGGGATGTGTGGGTGGATGAGGGATGTGTGTGTGGCTGCGGGGTTTGAGGGTGGATGGGGGATGTGTCTCACAACATTGCAATATGCACTGTTTATGTTTACAACTTTCATTTGACAATGTTTTTTTTCCCCCATGTGAATGTACCATGCGTAATATGCATTGTTTATGCTTACAATATCCATTTGACAATGTTTGTTTTCCCCTATGTAAATGTAACATGCACATTTGATGAATGAAAGATGAGTGATCGAAAGGGCCGAATGTAAGACGGGCCTGCGTGCCCAATTTGTTACCCTTTTAAAATAAAGTTTGTTCGTTCGTTTGTTCTTCAGGAAGCACTGCTCACCTCCATTGTATAAGAAAAGGACTAGAAAACGTGCATCCTTGCTGCCTTGAGTGAGACACGGCTTGCATGCGAAGGATAAATTTGTGAAGTAGGTGACGACTACATATTCTTCTGGAGTGGAAAGAAAAGTGAAGAAAGACCCAGTCCGGTGTGGGATTTACCGTTAAGTCGGCCCTGTTTGGCAAACTAGCTGGATTTCCTAAGGCTATAAAAGACAGGTTTATGATAATTAAGTTACCCACGCTAAACGGAAGGAAGCATGCAACCGTCGTGAGCGTTTACGCACTAACCGTGACCAATGAAGAGGACGTCAAAAACAGGTTCTATGAGGACTTGCAGGGTGTTTTAACATCTGTTCCCAAAGGAGAAAAACTTATACTCTTTGGGGACTTCAATGTCAGAGTAGGCATGGACACCGCCTCTTGGAGTGGCATTATTGGAAAGCACGGAGTCGGAAATTGTAACTGCAATGAACTGTTTCTTCTTAAGTCAGTGCTGAACATGATCTCCTGATTACCAACACAAATTGCTATCTTCCCATGAAAAATACGAAATCATGGATGCACCCTTGCTCGAAACACTGACACCTCATTGACTATGTTATCGTCAGGAGGAATGATAGACAAGACGCTAGCGTGACAAAATCTATGTGTCGTGCCGAGTGTTGGAGAGACCATCGTCTTATTGTTTCAAAAATAAACATACAAGTCAAACCACCACGACGTCCTCAAAGGGAAAAACTAAAAAAAGTGCAAAAGATAAATAAATAAATAAAATAAATAAATAAATAAACGTCAGCCGCCTAAATAGTAAGAAAGTGAAGCTGTCGTTTGTAAACTGCTGGTGGACCGCCTCAAGTCCAGTGCCACAGCTAAACAAGACGTGGAAATAATGGATAACTTGAAAGGACGCAATCTACAACACTCCTGTGGAAATATTGGGTCCAGCAACATCCCCCCCCCTCCCCAACCCGAAAGTATAAAGACTGGTTTCAATGAAAATTCTAAAGACATCAAGCCTCCGTTTTCCACAAGGCATAATTGAACAATCCGAAGTCAACATAAAAAGATGTCTTTAATAACACCCACAGAGTCCTGCAGTAAAATCTTCGTTACATGCGCAATTGTTCTTCCAGGCAAATCAAGCGACCACAAAAATGATCCACATTAGAGGTTCCCAAACCACGGCCCACTGGCCACTTGTGGCCCGCCAGCTGTCAGAAAGTGGCACGCGAGGCCTCGTTACTTAATATATTTAATTATATATATAATTTTATATCGTTGTGGCCCGCTTAACTACTGAAAATAGTAGATATGGCCCTCTGTTTGAAAAGCTTCGGAACTACTGGTCCTCATTAAGAGAACATACAAGAAATAATTAACAATGATTTATTTTGCATGTAGCAGTATCTAACAAAACAAATATACCTTTAACAAAGAACAGTTCATATTTCAACAAACATAAAGGAAATTATAAAAAAGTAAATAGTCTCTTGTCATGTCATGAGGCGTGCCGAGTATATGGTTAAACAAGTTAGTGCATATCATGTACAGGACGTCGCAGTCAACCCTAGCAATTGTTTGCTGTTTGTGATTTTTTTGGCAAGTATACGTTCAGTAGTTTATCATTGCTTTCTGAATGACCGGCACCCATACCATTTCGTAAAATACCAACGCAATTTGGTCTGCTGCCAAATCGCCCGATGTTGTATTTCGAACGCGGTATGCGGGATTACGAACAGCGCCCGTAACTCCTTCGTCACGGAGCCGGCGAGTACATGGTACTAGCCGTATACAGGGTGTATCTTTAATGACTGTGCAGTGTTTGAAAATATTGCCGGTCCAAGTTTTGTATTTACCTATTATGTTGCATGAAATTTACAGAGCGTAAATACACAACTTGGACCGGCAATACTTTCAAACTCTGCACAGTCATTAAAATACACCCGATATGTTTAGACCTGTCGCATCAGATGCTGATGTGGTCAGTATCATGACAGCTGATTTTACTTCCCAGGAAATGTCCTGATACGCAATTTAGGCTGAGAGCTTGGGACACTGAAACATACAACTCCCACCCCCACCATATAAACCACGCTGAGCATATTACTTATTCATTCATTCTTCCCTCTTCTACAATGGGAAATGGATGTATCTTATAATCTTGGTAATTTATTTTTTGATGTAATAATATACATCCTACTCTAACGTTTTACTTAATTTGTAGTTTTAATTTGATTATTTACTTTTTTATAATTTGCTTTATGTTTGTTGAAATACGAACTGTTCTTTGTTAAAGGTATATTTACGCAAAAGGAATTTCTCACCAGTATACTTTCCTTCATATCTTGGTGCCTTTCTTGAAAATACACAATTAGTTCCTATATTGATCACATTAGGTCCAACAGACATCCCATCTGTATGAGGACCACAACTTATTGTAAGCATGTAATAACTTCATTTCTTGCCCATAGTAAAAGCTGTTTGACTGTCTCTTTCCAATACTAAGAGACTACTTTACAATAGGTTTCCACTTATATTGTCTTCGTATAACATCAAATACAATAGCGTTGTTTCACATGTAAGCACATTTAACTGAATCCATATTATTTTTTGTGGCATTTGAGGTGGCTCAAGAATTACACCAATTTTACCAAATTCCACATAGACTGACTATAGTGTAGATTAAATAAAATACATGGTTTGCATTTCATTCCAGTATTTCTGCAATTTCCTGATGGTGATCAGTGTGTTTACATATGGTGGAATTTTCACTTATTAGTCGATCTCATGCAATTAGCTTCACACTACTATAATCAATCTTCACACAAAATATACTCACAGATATAAGTTTGTAAACATGTCTGTGAAATGTATATACTAAGAATTAATACTATAATATATGCTTGTTTACGACTGTTAGAAAAGTCAAAACATATACTTGAGCATGATAAATATATTTGTAGTAAGAAGTCAAAACTATGACTAAATATAAAATTCATATTCTTGGAACTTATCTCATAACACTTTATAAACAGTAACTGTATCCATTAACTTGTCGGTCCCAAACATCTCGGGACATGTGAATGGCTCTTCACCAAGAATCTCAACTGTCGCACATTGTGCTATCTTACATTTTACATTTGGTTCAGATCATAGTAAAGGGATCTTGCGTTCCCAGTAGCCACTTCTTCTGTGTATTTAGCCTTGTTGAAAGCAAAGCACTAGTTATTTTTCACAGCGGACGCAAAAGGAATTTCTCACCATTATATTTTCCTTCATATCTTGGCGCCTTTCTTGAAAATACAGAACTAATTCCTGTAGTGATCAAATTAGTTCCAACAGACAGCCTATCTGTGTTGGCAGTTGCCTCATTGCCAAGGGCTATGAAACCGACAAAAATTGTTGCACATTAATCAACTGTACAAATGCATAATTAACACATAGTTTGCATTGTATTACTTTCAACAATGACATGTCCTTTACAAAGAAAAGTGAATATTTCCACAACCATAATTAAACCGTAAAGCATTAAAAAAGTAAATGACATTTTCAAGCATTGGAGCATTCTAGGTATATTGTGTTATCTCTAATATATTTAAAGCTACCAGCATTCAATTGGTTATGTGGTCAATGTTAGATTAGACACATTTGCTTACCAAAAAATTCCTGGTTCAAATTTAGACTTCTTTGATCTGAGAGCCCAAATCACAACACAAATTCAACGTCTTGAAGGGGATTCATTCATTCAGTAGCATGTCCTTTGCAGAACCTCGCTCCCATAACAACCTTCCGGAAAACTTCTCGATCACAAGCAAGATGTCCCGAGTCTGATACACCCATCTGGAGATCATCCGCCACATCCTGCACCCATCTTCTCTTTGGCCTTCCTCTTCCTCTCTTCCCAGGCATATACCCTTCCATTATTGTTCTCTCCAAACTGTAGTGACGTTTCAAGTGACCAAAATACTTCAATTTTCTTTGTTTTATCGTCTTTAATAGCCATCCCTCCTCAACATGCAACTCTTGAAGTATGGATGCATTTGTTCTTTTCTTTACCCAAGATATTCTTAGAACTCGTCTATAACATTTATATTCAAAGGCATGTATGCGCTGTTCAGCTTGTTTAGTAAGTGTCCATGTCTCACAGGCGTATGTTGCAATGGGAAAGATGCATGCTCTTAAAAATCTAGTTTTTGTAGTTCTGTCTGTCCCACTCCTTAATTTATTCATCTGTTTTAGTCTTTGAAGAGCAATCGATAGTCGCCGTTTAATTTCTTTCATTGTGTCACCATTATTGGTAAACAATGACCCAAGATATTCAAAATTGTCCACCACCTCCAATTTTCTCCCATTAATGTATATTTCTTTCTCCACAGTAGTTTTATCTGTATGCATTATCTTTGTTTTTGCTATGTTAAGATATAAGTTGTGATTTTCACTATTCAATTGGGTTGAGGCTATTAGGTTTTCTATGCCATTCTGTGTTGTGGATAGTAAAACTGTATCATCAGCATATCGAATCTCTGGTATGTCATGACCGCCGATATTTAGGGCATCATATGGCTCCCTGTTTATATCATCTCTTACATTTCTCATTATATTTTCGGCGTACAGGTTAAACAAATAAGGTGACAGCACGCAGCCCTGACGGACTCCTTGCTTGATATCAAACCAATCTGATGTCTCGCCATCTATTCTAACTGCTTGTTGGTCTAGATATAGCATTTTTATGAGATGTACTTCATGTGATGGAAAGCCCATATTCCTCATGATTTCCCAAAGTTTCTGATGCTGTACACAGTCAAATGCCTTTGAATAATCCACAAAACATGAGAATAGGTTTACATTAAATTCTCTGCACTTCTCTATTATTAAACGCATGTTGAATATGTGATCTCTTGTTCCTCTTCCTTGTCTAAATCCAGCTTGAACTACGTTAATCTCTTCTTCAATTTTTTACAAAGTCTTGCCATTATGACTTTCAGTAGAATTTTACTTGCATGACTGATCAGGGCAACAGTTCTATAGTTGGTGCATAATTTCAGATTGCCCTTTTTTTGGTATTGGAATGAAGATAGTTCTCTTCCAATCTTTTGGCCATATATCATATTTCCAAATCTGTGTACATAATGCATGATATATTTGTATGCTTTCTTCTCCTTCCGCTTTAATTAGTTCAGCTGGTATCTCATCACATCCAGGTGATTTACCATTCTTCAGGTTCCTTATAGCCCAAGCAATTTCATCTAATGAGGGTTCAGGTTCTGTCTCTGCTGTCATTGGCTCATGTATCTCATTCATATCCTCACTGTCACTCATATCATACATTCCACTGCAGTACTCCTGCCATATTTCTAGAATTTGTCTAGATTCTGTTAAGGTATTTCCCATCTTGTCACAGATAACATTCAATTGAGGTTGAACATTTCTTGTCAATAACTTCATTTCTTTGAACATTTCATAATCTCTTCCAGCCTTATGATATTGCTCTATTCTGGTACAGCAATCTTGTATATATTGATTTTTGTCCTTTCTTGTGTTCTTTCTTATTTCTCGAGTTACTTCATCCTGCCATCGGATTCATCTCCTTTCTGTTTCAGCTCCCTTCGTTGTTTTATTACTTCTAACGTGTCTGATGTAATCCATGGCTTAAGTTGCTTTTTCTTGGTCGGAATGAAATCTTTGGCTGCAGTTATCAAGATATCTCTAGCTTGTACTGCCAGTTCATCGGGTGTCATTTCTTTTTGTACAAACATCAAGACCCCAAAGCGATTCTTAACTTCTATGTTGTATGCGTCTGGTATTTTTGTGAGATCAAAACGAAGTGGCCTTGGTCCTCGGGAAAGCTTTTTGAGTTTTAATTTCAGATCTGCTTCTAATAACTGATGATCTGTATCACAGTCTGCACTTCGTAGGGTTTTTGCAGATGTTATGCTAGATCTCCATCTTCTTTGTATTAAAATATAATCTATCTGATTTTTGGTAAAACTGTCTGGAGACTTCCATGTGAAGAGTCTTCTTGGATGTTGTTTAAAAAGTGTGTTGGCTATCGTTAACTCATTTTCTGTGCAATATTCAATTAAATTGTCACCTGCATCATTTCTATTTCCTAATCCAAATTTTTACTAAAACGTGTCTCTCATTTTCAGCTCTTCCTGCACCTACTTTTGCATTAAAATCTTCCATTATTATTGCTATATCATTATGACCAATCTTAGTCTGCCTAAGGAAGCTACTGAAGATTAAATGGCAAGACAAGATTCCAGACACTGAAGTCCTAGAAAGAGCATCCATGCCCAGTATCCACACTCTACTGATGAAGAATCAGATTCGCTGGGCTGGTCACTTGACTCGCATGCCAGATCACAGGCTCCCTAAACGAATTTTTTACAGCGAACTGCGTTGTGGTAAACGCTCCCAAGGTGGCCAGAGGAAACGTTTTAAAGACACTCTGAAAATTTCACTGAATGCTTTTGGAATTCATCATGACACCTGGGAGGCTGCAGCCAGAGACCGAAATTCGTGGCGTACATCATTGCGCAAAGGTGCAGTCATATGTGAGGCAACCAGGACTGCAAGAGCTGTGAAGAAAAGGCAGGACAGAAAAACCACTGCAGGAAATCCTCCTCCAGAGACGTCAAGCATTCTTTGCCCACATTGTCAAAGAACATTTCGAGCCAAAATAGGCCTTATCAGCCATCTTAGAACCCACGGCTCCACACCTGCAACCCCACTGGATGAAATGAATGGTCATCATCATTCTTGATGGACAAACAACATGACCAATCTTATTTAATGTGTCTTGTAGTGTGTTGTAAAAATATTCAATTTCGTCCTCCTCTGCTGTTGAAGTAGGTGCATATATCTGTATGAGAGTTGTGTTTTTTGGACGGCCTTTAAGTCTAATAGTGAGGATTCTGTCACTAACTGGATTATATCCCATTAAAGCTTTTGCAGTTGTCTTATCTAAACAAAATGCCACTCCACTCTGGCCTCCGACATCTCTACCAGAATAAATGAAAATACTTCCATTTTCAGTTGTAAAATGTCCCTTGCCGCTCAGCGATGTTCACTAATTTCTAAAATTTGAATGTTTAACCTCTCAATCTCATCACACACTACTTTAAGCTTTCCCTCATACAAACTTCTCACATTCCACGTTGCCATTCTCACTCTGTTTCTTAGTCTGACACAAGGGATTTCCTTGGTAGCACAGTCAGGATTAACTCCGTCATCACGATTACTAGTACTGGTCCCTGCGTCACACTCTTCCCCAGTGTTATCTGATCTGCCTGGCCTGGGGGTCTCGCCACCAGATCTCTTTCTTGTTATGTTTTCTTTCATGGTTATTATGGTTTCTTGGCAAGTTTTGCAGAAGGTAGTTTGCCATTGCTTTCCTTCTGGGCAGTGACTGTACTAGTTGGTGGCCATAGCCATTGTCTCTACTGATGAGATCATCTGCCTATCGCCGCAGAGTGCAAGACCATAACCAACAACAATCTGTCGGCTGCTCTCACATTCCATCCACCACCTGCTTCCATGGCTTCACGTAACCCTGATCGGGGGGCTAAACGGGTACTCCACCTTGCCCAAGGGTGTCCCGTAGACTAACGGAGGAAAGGAGGCGTCTTACATCCTCTTTGATAGGGGATGCCCCTACCCCGCTAACCGGTGAAGGGGATTAGAGCAAATAAAAACCATATATACCTGATTGTATATATTATTTATTAATTCATTTTCTCGCCTCTTCGACAATGTGATGTGGTGTTATCTTATAGTCTTGGTAATTATGTTTTTTTTTTTAAACATAATCATACACATCATACTCTAATGCTTTACTAATTTTCAGTATATTTATATGCTTAGTAAGTAATAATAAGGGAAATTCAGGAAAACATTAAAATTGTCAGGAAATATTTACATTGTATAGATTTCTACAGTCCATTTAACAGAAAGTATGGCATACGTTTTAGTAGTTTTAAAAGTAATTTAAGTGACGACTATAGCTGATAATAAACTTATCTTACATTGTACATTTGGTTCAGATCGTAGTAAATAAATATGCTTTCCTAGTGGCTACTTCTGCTGTGTATTTAGCCTTGTTGAGAGCAATGAATGAGTTATTTTTCATCGCGGTCGCAAAATGAATTTCTCACCTGTATAACCTCCAGGTTTAGCGAACAATCTTGTCCCAACTGCCTTTTTTGAGGACACAGAGCTAGTTCCTGTACTTGTTAGATTAGTTCCAACAGACAGCCCACCTGTGTCAGTAGTGGACGCATTACCAAGTGCTATAAAACCGACAAAATTATTACACAGTAATTAAAAAAATACAAACAATAATTAATAATCATCCGCATGTAATAGTTTCTACAACAAAATAATGTTTGCAAAAAACAATTAATATTTAAACGAAAATTAATAAACCATAAATTAAAGTTTACAAAAACAAAAGTAAGTGACCCCTTGTCACGCCAGGTATATGGTGCTGACCTTATATTAATTAGACCAATCGGCACTGGATGGCTGATGTGGTCACTTTAACAGGACGTAAAGAAATGTAAAAATTCAGAAATAAACATCATGATAGGGGACTTCAATGCAAAAGTAGGAAATCAAGGGGATAGATACACAGTAGGAAACTATGGTTTAGGAGAGAGAAATGAAAGAGGATACAGACTAGTAGAGTGGGCAAAAGAACAGGAAATGATTGTAGGAAACACCTGGTTCAAGCAACACCCTAGAAGATTATGGACCTGGAGGAGTCATGATAGCAGAATTAGAAACCAGATTGACTACATTCTCATTAGCAGAAGATTTAGAAACGCGCTAACAGTAGCAAAAACAGTTCCCAGTGCTGATTGTTATAGTGACCACAGACTACTCACAGGAACATTGAGGATAAAGTTGAAGAAAGTCAAGTATACAACAGGGAACACTAAATATGATTTGTGTACATTGAGTAATGACAAGGAAATACAAAACAAATTCAACATAGAAGTACAGAACAGATTTGAAATATTGTCTGATCTAGAGATCCTATTCCAGGATGTGGATGATCAATGGGAAATGTTAAAGAATTCAATCAATGTGGCTGCAGAAAAAACTATTCCAAAATTAAAGAAGGTGGGTCGTAAGAAATGGATGACAGAGGAAATTTTACACTTAATGGAAACAAGAAGACTCAACAAAAATAATCCTGCCAAGTATGAAGAAATTCACAGACAAGTCAGAATATTATGTAGGAAGGCAAAAGAATCATGGCTTGAGGAAAAGTGCTTAGAAATTGAAAAACAACACAACAGTCAAAATACCAAATTAGTGCACAAAAGAGTTCAGGAACTTACTAATAAAAGAACAAGTACATCAACAGGCTGTCTAAAAACTAAAGATGGCAAAGTCATAATAGAAAAAGATCAGATTCTACATGTATGGACAGATTGTGTGAAAGACCTGTATAATGATAACAGAGAGGAACAGTATGCTATTAGATTTAATAATGAAGGACCAGCAATTTTAAAGATGGAGGTTCAAAATGTTCTTAAGCATATGAAAGCTGGCAAGGCCCCCGGTGCAGATAACATCACAACAGAAATGATTAGAGCTCTAGAAGAATTTGGACTAGAGCAAGTCACTAGACTGCTGAACACATTATATGATACTGGAGATATACCTTCTGAATTATGTAATTATGTATTTATTGCAATCCCAAAGAAATCAGGAGCCTTAGAATGTGATCAACATAGAACAATTAGTATAATGAGTCACATCACAAAGATTTTGTTACGAATTATCATGCAAAGAGTGAGGAAGAAAATACAACCTGAAATAGGGGAAGAACAATGTGGTTTTGTAGAAGGAAAGGGTACAGTAAATGCTGTGTATATGCTGCAAACAGTTATTGAACGTGCTTTAGAAGTAAACAAGGATATACATCTTTGCTTTATTGACTACACAAAGGCTTTTGATAGAGTTAGACATGTCAACATTGTGGATATGCTTGCAGATCTACAAATTGATGGGAAAGACATTAGACTTATAAAAAACATATTTTGGAAACAACAAGCTGCCATAAGGATTGATAATGAAGTAGGACAATACCAACCTATTAAGAGAGGTGTTAGGCAGGGATGTGTAATGTCTCCAGATCTTTTTTCCCTATACAATGAAAATATTTTCAGAAATGTAGAAGACCTAAATGGAATCAGCATTGGAGGACGAAACATAAATAACATTAGATATGCAGATGATACAGTATTGATTGCAGACAATGCACAGGATCTGCAACAATTAGTAGACGCTGTGGTTGTACACAGTGAGCAGCTGGGGTTGGAATTAAATTGTAGGAAGACACAGGTTATGGTCGTCACTAGGAAGAACGAAGTACCACAATGTAATATACAAGTAAATGGGAATATTCTTCAACAAGTGAATCGGTTCAATTATCTCGGAACAGTCATAACATCTGATGGCAGATGCCTTGAAGAGATTAGAACAAGAATCGCCATTGCGAAAGTAGCCTTTAGCAAGATGAAAAACATTCTGACCAATAAAATGATGTCAATTGAAACGAGAAAAAGAGTGTTGAGGGGATACATAGAGCCTGTTCTTTTGTATGGATGTGAAACTTGGACAATGTGCAGTCAAGCAGAAAAACATCTGATGGCTGCAGAAATGTGGTTTCTGAGGAAAATGCAAAGAATACCATGGACAGACAGAAAAACCAATGAACACGTACTACAAGAGACAAATGAAAATCGTAGATTGATTAGAGAAATTAGACGTAGACAGTCAAAATTTTTTGGACATGTTATGAGAAGAAATGGACTGGAGAACTTAGTGACAGCTGGCAAGATCGAAGGGAACAGACCAAGAGGAAGACCGAGAGGAAAATACCTGGATGGCTTGGCCACATGGCATGGACGAGACAGGAACACTGAGCTGATCCACGACTCTGGTGATCGAGTGAAATGGCGAATCATGACCGCCCACGCTTTCCGGCATGGCACATGATTGATTGATTGAAAGCAGCCGCATTTGTCATTTCAAAAATGTTTTGGTATAAGGACAACGACAGATATTAAGAATGCAAATACTGCTTTTCTTATCGATTTAAACAAATGGGTTGATTATACTTGTCTAATCATAATGAGTAATCTGGGAAATGGCAATATATAAACTGATGAGTGACCTAAATGTCAAGATAGGATCGGATAACATTTCTTATGAAGCGAGCACGGAGAGACACGGACTAGGGGTAATGAATGAACATTGTGAAATTATTCATCACTTCTTGAGCAGTGAGTCAATATGCCATATGCGGAAGTGTTTTCCTCACAACGGAATACATAAATCAAAATGACATCAGACTTATCATCATCATCATCATCATCATCAAGTGCTCTGCCATCTGGCGAAGGCGTTCATGTTTCTCCACATATCTCGGTCTGGATCAACTCTGTTGATGATATTCCTCCATGCCACCGTCTCAGTCCATCCGGCATCATTTCTCTTGGTCTGCCTCTGCCTCTCTTCTTCTCGATCTTTCCAGTCGTCACGATGTTCTCAAATGCATCTCTTCTCATCACACAACCAAAGAAAGTTGTTTGTCTCTTTCTTATTGTTGTATATAATGTTCTAGTTTCACTAGCCTCTCACAGTCAATCGTTAATTACTCTGACCGTCCAAGGAATTCGCAGCATTCGTCTCAGGAATCTCTGTTGCTTCCAACTTCTTCCTAATTTATTAATTTACATTCCAAGATTCAGTCATACAGCAAAACTGGCTCTATATAGCATTTCAGCACTCTTTCTTACACTCACTGATAGTGACTTATTGTATAAGATACTTTTCATTTTCTGAAATGCAGCTTTTGCTTGCCATATTGTGCTCTTAATTTCTGTTGTGCACTTTCCATCTGATGTTATAAATGCCCCAAGGTATTTAAAATTATCCAGTTGGTTAAGAATGTTCCATTCTATTTCCCTTTCACATTTTGGTGTAAAATTTTTCTTTGATACCACCATTGTTAATGTGTTGTTTTTTTTAAATATTCAAGGAGAGTACTTTCTTTGCACTCTCTGTTACGACAATGTCCAACAATTGTTGTAGATCTTTTGCATTATCCGCCATCAATACTATGATCCAGTGACAAAACGCATCCCTGTCGTACTTCTAGCTTTATTTGTTTATAATTGCCCTCTTTATTTTCCATTCTAATTGCTGCTATTTAGTTCCAGTAAATATTTTTTATTATTCTAAGACCTTTCCGATTTCTGCTATGTGAATATTCTTGAAATCTTTGGAAGATAATGTGGTGGTTTTCTCCTTGCCTTCCAAATCCATACGGAAGTCTTTTATCTCTGCCATTGACAGCCATGTCCGGCTGTCAGGACAAGTGAGTGTCCTGCTTTGCTCAGCTGTAGCGTTGTCCACTTATCCCGGTGGATACTCGGTCCCCAGACCTGTGTTAGCCACACCGTGATGTCTTTCCAACCTCTACCACTGGGAGGTGCAGTTGGGACTTTCCGTTCCTAGAGTTATGATCTATGATGGCCAAAACACTTCAGTACTTTTAGATGACTACAAAATGGAAAACCAAATTGACCATATCTGCATTAACTACTTCTGCTTTAGTTATTTCTACTTTAGCTACTTCTGTCGTATATTTAGCTTTGTTGTTGGCAATGCATGAGTTATTTTTCATAGCAGTCGCAAAATGAATTTCTCACCAGTATTTCCTCCAGGTTTAGCGATAAATCCTGTACCAGTTGCTTTTGTTGGAAACACTGCGCTATTTCCTGCCCTTGACAGATTAGTTCCAACAGACAGCCCACCTATGTCGGTAGTTGACGCAATGCCAAGCGCTATAAAACCGACAAAATTACTACACATTAATTGTATATTTTTTTTTAGCATATCCTTTTACAGGACTTAGCTGTCACACAAAGTGGAGAGTGGAAAAGAAGAAGTAACAAAGACATTTATGATCTGTTTAAGTCCCCGCTAATCACTGGTATCATGAAGGCTAATAGACTACAATGGCTGGGGCATATAGAAAGAATGGAAGATAATAGGGAAACAAAACTCGCTTACACTCAGGAAATAAATGACCGTAGACCCCGAGGTAGACCAAGAAGACGGCTGAGAGATAATACATGTACAGACCTACAAGCACTTGGAATCAACGACTGGCAAGAGAAGGTCCACCAGAGAGACGAATGGAGACGGATTGTATTTGCAGCAAAGAACCTCAATGGCTCGGAACGCTGAAGAAGAAGAAGAAGCTGTCAACACCAGCATCTTTCAGCTGTATGTTGATCTCTTGGCAAGATTGCGCTCAGTAGTTTGCCATTGCTTTCTGAGCGGCCGGCTCAGTATCCCGCAAGTCACGAGCGGGGGTCGAACCGCCTCAGCTCTCGCTCCGCTACGAGACTCTGCGTGATAAACGGGATTACAGAGAGAAAGTGTTGTAACCCCACAGCCAGAGAGACCGGCCAGTAATTATATACTCAAAACATAATAAATAATTATCCTTTTTGCATGTCATATTTTTTACAACAAAATAATATTTGCAAAGAAAAATTAATATTTAAACGAAAATAAATGAACCATAAATTAAAGTTTACAAAATAAGTGACCCCTTGTCACACCATGAGGTGTAATAGATATATGGTGCTAACCTTATATTAAATAGACCAATAGGCACTAGATGGCTGATGTGGTCACTTTAACAGAAAGTAAGGCAACCGCATTTGTCAATTCACAACTGATTTGTATAAGGACAACAACAGATGCTAAGCATGCAAATACTGCTTGTCTTACCCATTTAAATACGGGGTTTATTATATTTTTCTAATCGTAATAAATAATCTAGGGTATTTTTTATTTTTATTTTCTGCATATCCTTTACAGGACATCGCTGTCAACACCAGCATCTTTTAGCTGTATGTTGATTTCTTGGCAAGATTACGCTCAATAGTTTGCCATTGCTTTCTGAGCGGCCGGCTCACATACCCCGTAAGTTACCGATGCGATTCGAACCACTGCTGATTCTCACCATCATTACGTTACCGACGAGAGTATACGAGATTACGGAGAAAAGTCATAACCTCTAAGCCACGAAGCCGGCATGGGTGTCCTAAATTTCAAGACATCATCGGATAAAATTTCTTATGAAGAGATCACGAGGATAACTGACTAGGGGTAACGAATGAAAATGGAGAATTATTCACCACTTTTTGAGCAGTGAGCAAATATGTCATGGATTGAAGTGGTTTTCCTCACAAAAGAATACATAAATCAACATGGCATCAGACTAAAAAACCGAAAACCAAATTTACCATATCTGCATAAACAAGACATTTAGATTGTATCTACTAGATGTAGGTAGCAATGTAGACAAAGATGGAGGAACAGATAAAAAAAATTTTTTTTAATAATACAAAAGGCAAGAGCAGCTTTTATAGCAGTAGAAAAATTGTAGAGGTCAAAAGAAATTAAACTTAGTAACATTCTTATAATATTCAATTGTATTGTTAAATCAGTAGTACTGTATTTATTGGAAACACTAAGGACAATTAACACGATTTCAAATACTTTTTAAGTATACATTAATTGGTACGTGTGTAAAATAGGACTAAAAGTATATGATAGAATTACCAAAAGCTAATGGAGAGAATTAGCAACTGCCAGTGAACCGAGAGGTGAATATCTCCCATATATGGACTCGAATATCGGATGTTGTATTTTTTTTTTTCGTTTGCTCGCTTTGAACTCAATCTTAGTCCATACAGACTACTTCTAGTTGTGCTGGACTGAATTTTGCGTGTGGATTAGCTTTCCTTTGTAACAGTGTCCCTTGCCATCAAACCATTCTAACTTCATATGTTCTTGTAATTTACGTCCCCAAGTCAAGGATGACATGTCGACATTTCAGTTCAACAGTCCTTTGTAGGGGTTGAACCGCTTACCTCGGCATCAGCACACCGGATGTTTGAGAACATGCGTTCTTCTCTATTCGGCCATGCTAACCGGTGACTCGAACATATGAGATGGAATATAAACAACAGTAGTGATGTCCATTAACTCTTCAGAAATAGGCAACGCGCGGTGTGTAATTGATTCTTTCCCTTGAATCCCAACCGTGTAAAGTACTTTCTTACATTTTATATTCAGTAAGAAATTGGCTTTTCCAGTATGCAATATCAACATGATGAAGATGCTTGCAGATTTAAAAATTGATGGGAATGATATTAGACTTGTCAAAAAAAAAAAAAAAAAAAGATATATTAGAAACAGCAAACTGCCATAAATATTGATAATGAAGTAGGTCAACATAAGCCTATTAAGAGAGGTGTGCGACAGGGATGTGTAATGTCTCCGGATTTGTTTTTTTCTATAGAGTGAAACTAATTTTATAAAATTAGAAGATATGAGAAGAACCATCAATGGGGGAATACAACATCAATAACATTAGATACGCAGATGATACAGTATTAATTGCAGGCAATGAACAGGATCTGCAACATTTAGTAGATACGGTTATTGTACACAGTGAACAACAAGGGTTAGAACTAAATTGTAAGAAGACAGAGATAATGGTCATCACCAAGATGAAAGAAATACCACAATGTAATATACAAGTAAAGGGTGATATTCTTAAACAAGTGAATCGGTACAACTATCTTGGAACAGTCATAACATCTGATGAGAGGTGCCTTGAAGATATTAGAACAAGAATCGCTAGAGCAAACGTAGCCTTTTGAAAGATCAAAAACATAATGATCAATAAAACGATGCCATTTGCAACGAGAGTGTTGAAGTGCTACATAGAACCTGTACGTTTGTACGGATGTGAAATATGGACCATGAGCAGACAAGCTTAAAAACATCTAATGGCAGTGGAAATGTGGTTTCCGGGTAAAATGTAAACAATATCATAGACAGGCAGAAAAAAAACAATCAATAAATCTTAAAAGAATCAAATATAAACCGCAAACAGATTAGAGAAAGTAGACGCAGACAGTCATTTTTTTAGGACACGATATGAGAAGACATAAACTAGTGAACTTGGTCACAATTGGTAAAACTGAGGAGAGAAAAACAATGGAAAGACAGAGAAGTAAATATCCTGATGGCTCGGCCGCATGGCATGGTCGAGAAAAGAACACAGAGCTGATCCACGACTGGTGCGTGTGAGATGTATTTAGTCTTCTTTGAAGTAATGCACTGGCGATTGTTAATAGTGAGGGGGGAGGGGGGTAAAAAGAGTTTCTCACCAGTAGATCCTCCATGTCCGGCGCTTAATCCTGTCCCAGCTGTAGGTGCTGATAACACAAAGCTAGTCCCTACACTGGCCAGATTATGTCCAACAGATTGCCCGCCTGTGTTGGTATGTGTCGCATTGCTATAGGCTATAGAACAGACAAGAAAATTTTGACGTTACTTAATTATTAAAAAAAATATATGTATTAACAATTATTCTTTCAGCATAAAGCAACGTGTTTCTGAACGATGAGAATACTGCAGGCGTGGATGGCATCGCAGCTGAGACCGTTAGTATTAACGTAATCTCCTCAACTGCAATACTGCACATGTTTTAGTCGAATCTCGAAAAGTGAAAAAATAACAACAGATTATAGAGAAGGTTATCTGATAAAAATGCCAAAGAAAGGGGATCTAGAAGAGTGTGAAATTAGCAGGATAATTCTAGACATATTAAGATTCTATTGACAATCAACTAAGAGATGAATTGATGGGCTTTCAACCAAATAGATTCTACATTGACCAGAAAATCATATTTTCTTTTTAAAAGGTTGCACATCGCTTGCAACTCATATCCCTTGACCGGCTCCGTGGCTAAAGGCTTGTGAACGCGGTTTGTGAGCCGGGTACCAGACGTTCGAAGCTCAGCTTTTTGGTCCGATTTGTGCAGCAGACCGTGTCGCGTTGTGTTATAACGTGCTGGTATGGGAGCCGGTCGTACCAGGAAGCAATGGCAAACTACTGAACTTAACACTTGCCTAGTACATCAACAGCAGATGACAAATGCTGGTGTTGACTGCAACGTCCCGTAAGTAATACGCAACAAAAAATATCCTTTGCAGGACGTTGCAGTCAACACCAGCATTTTTCAGCTGTTGTTGAAGTACTAAGCCAATTTTACGTTCAGTAGTATGCCATTGCTTTCTGAACGACCGGCTCCCATACCAACACGTTATAACACAACGCGACATATTGCGCATAAATAATAAAGCAAAGCATTGAACTGAACTCACCCCTTTATATTGTACTAGCTGAACCGGGCCGGGCTACGCCCAGACCCTGGTGGGGAGCATCTCATTTAATTCATATAAGTAGTCATATAAGCTCCCGTTCCCTACTATCTATCTGTCTGTCTGTCTGTCTATCTATCTATCTATCTATCTGTCTGTCTGTCTGTCTGACCCGGCCCGGTTTCCCCTAGCCCATGGTGGAGAGCATCTCATTTAAATCATATAAGTAGTCATATAAGCTCCCGTTCCCGACTATCTGTCTGTCCGTCTGTCTGCCTGTCTGTCTGACCCGGCCCGGCATCACCCAGCTCCTGGTGTGGAGCATCTAATTTAATTTATATAAGTAGTCATATAAGCTCCCGTTCCCGTTCCCGACTATCTATCTGTCTGTCTGTCTGTCTGTCTGTCTGTCTGCCTGTCAGTCTATCTGTCTGTCTGTCTGTCTGTCTGTCTGTCTGACCCGGCCCGGCTTCGCCCAGCTCCTGATGGGGAGCATCTCATTTAATTCATATAAGTAGTCATATAAGTTCCCGTTCCCGACTGTCTGTCTGTCTGTCTGTCTGTCTGTCTGTCTGTCTGTCTGTCTGTCTGTCTGTCCGTCCCTCTCTGTCTGTCTGTCTGTCTGTCTGCCTGTCTGTCTAATCATTTATTGGTTGCAGTTAGAACAACCTTAGATAAACGAAGACCAACTTAAAAAAAAAGAATTAGAAAGAGCACTTGAAAGATCTTTACATCTTCCCCAACAATTAACTTGGGTAAATAGAGCGGCGGCAGCAGCAGCAGCAGAAGAAGAAAAAGGAAGAGTAGGAGGAGGGAGCAAGAAGAGGGAGGTCGAGGAGGAGGGAGGAAGAGATAGGCGGAGAGAGGAGGAGGAGGGATGAGGAGGGAGGAGGAGGAGAAAGGAGGAGTAGGGATAAATAGGAGGGAGGAGGGGGAGGAGGGAGGAGTAGGAGGGAGAAGGAGGAGGGAGGAGGAGGTAGGAGGAGGAGGAAGGAGGAGTAGGGATGAATAGGAGGGAGGAGGAGGGATTAGGGGAGGAGGGAGGAGTAGGAGGGAGAAGGAGGAGGGAGAAGGAGGTAGGAGGAGGAGGAAGGAGAGAGGAGGAGGAGGGAGGAGGAAGGAGGAGGAGGGAAGAGGATGCGGGAGGAGGAGGAGGGAGGAGGAGGAGGAAGAAGGAGGAGGGAGGAGGAGGCAGAAGGAGGGAGGAGGAGAAGGCAGAAGAAGGGAGGAGGAAGAGGGAGGAGGAGGGAGAAGGAGGGAGGAGGAGAACGCAGAAGGAGGAGGGGGAGGAAGAGGAGAGGGAGGAGGAGGGAGAGGGAGGAGGAGGAGGGAGGAGGCGGAGAGAGGAGGAGGAGGGATGAGGCGGAGGGAGAAGGAGGAGGGAGGAGGAGGGAGGAGGAAGAGGGAGGAGGAGGGAGAAGGAGGAGGGAGAAGGAGGAGGGAGAAGGAGGAGGGGGAGAAGGAGGAGGGGGAGGAGGAGGGGGAGGAGAAGGATGAGGAGGGAGGAGGAGGAAGAGGGAGGAGGAGGGATGTGGAAGGAGGAGGAGGAGGGGGTGGAGTTAGAGGGAGGAGGAGAAGGGAGGAGGGACGTGGAGGGATGAGGAGGAGGGAGGAGGGGAGGGAGGAGGAGAGAGGAGGAGGGGGAGAAGAGGAGGGATGAGGGAGGAGGAGGGATGAGGGGGAGAAGGGAGGAGGAGGAGAGAGGAGGAGAAGGGAGGAGGAGGAGGAAGGAAGAGGACTGATTCGGAGGAAGAAGGAGGAGGAAGAGGGAGGAGGAAGGAGGAGGAAGAGGGAGGAGGAGGGAGGAGGAGGAGGAAGTGGGAGGAGGAGGATGGAGGAGGAAGAGGAGGGAGAGGGAGGAGGGGGAGGGGAGGAGGAATAGGGTAGGAGGAGGAGGAGGAGGAGGAGGGGGGAGAGGAGGAGGACGATTATGACACATATGCCTGTAGATAACTGCAGCGAAAAGGTGGGGAGCATCTCATTTAATTCATATACGTAGTCATATAAGCTCCCGTACCCGACTATCTGTCTGTCTGTCTGTCTGTCTGTCTGTCTGTCTGTCTGTCTGTCTGAGCCGGCCCGGCTTCACCTAGTCCCTGGTGGGGAGCATCTCATTTAATTCATATAAGTAGTCATATAAGCTCCCGTTCCCGACTATCGGTCTGTCTGTCTGTCAGTCTGTCTATCTATCTGACCCGGCGTGGCTTCGCCCAGCTCCTGGCGGGAGCGTCTCATTAAATTCATACAACAAAAAAGTAACTTAAAAGAATGTCCTTCCACACACCATCCATTATTTTTAATGAAAACTGTTTTTAATCACCTACATGACTGTAGATAACTTCTTTAAGCATAAAAAGATGAGTTACAATGTTATGCATTATGCATTATTTTTATGAAAACTTTGAAAATGCCTTAAAGATTATATCATTATTTATTATAACTCATATGCCTGTAAATAACTATAGACAAAGAGTTTATAAATCCTTGAAAACGATGCAACAATATGACTATAAAGTATATAGCAATGTTATTAAAAGTTATGCCCCTTGAAATAACTTTTCTAGAGTTAAGTCCCTTTGCTATATGAAATTATAATGAAAAATGAAATATTAAATAATATTAAGTAAGTAGCCGATTTTACACTAAAAAGATATGACAGTTGGCAGCGCGGGAATGAGAGGAAGACGTGTAGAAAATTTCATCTCAATCGGATGGACCGTTCGCGAACGCATAAAGGACATACATACAGACATACATTCTTTTTTTATATATAAGATTTGTGGACTACGAAAAGGCCTTTGGTAGCATTGTTAAGGAATCTCTTTGGAAATTGACTCGGCATTGGGGAATATCACAGACAATCATTAACTTAATAAAGGAAACACAAAGAGACATAAGGTGCATAAAACTAATAACATGAGTGATACAAGGATGCCTTTTGACACCTCTGCTATTCTTAATGAGTATAGAGCAGATTACAAAAACAACAAACACTGTCAGAAATGGATTTCTGTCGATCTCCTTGACAAAGCAGATCAATTATCTAGATTGGCTGACGATATTGCTTGTCTGTCTCATGCGCGTATTCGGATTCAAGACTAACAGCATTAGGTTGAAGGCGATAGCAATTAAGTTTAAGAACTCATTGGGGGGGGGGGGGGGATAAAGATAATGAGATTAAATCAAGAATATGATAATCCGATTTCTCTTGGAGAAGCGTCACTTCATGAAGTTAATTGAGCAATGCAGAAATATATAGGAGAGCAGATAAAAACCAGAATAAAAATACTTCACTTGACTTGCAGTAATAAAATTTCCCCTGGTCTCTGGGTAGTGAGATCGGACACTCGTGTGTATTGTTGCGCACGTAAAAAATCCCTTGGCAGTTGGAAATCGAAAAAAGAGTAGCTTAACGGCGCTGCCCGGGCAACATTTCGAGTTAAAAATCTACCCAAAGTATTTCAGGATCCTCGCCGATGCAACGGAGTTCGTGCATTTAGCTGAATTTCTCCAGACTCAGGTTTGAGTTAGGAGGAGAACGGAGCACTTATGGGTTACACCCGTGTGCCGTGATGTTGATCCAACGACTAAACTAAACTAACTATGCTATCGTTAAATCAGTACAACTGCGCAGATAAGAAGCGTTGAGAACGACTAAGAATGTACCTTCAATGGCAAACTGCTGAACCTAAAATTGTCTAGAAAATCAATCTAGGGTTGATTGCAACGACCTGCAAAGCACATGCAATGTTTATCCGATAAGGCTAGATACCCTCCCTCACTACCCAATAGATCAGGGGACCTGTGATATCATCAGATACCAACGGTTCTTGGAATACA
Organism: Cepaea hortensis; assembly: GCA_963921405.1. Lineage (NCBI taxonomy): Eukaryota > Metazoa > Mollusca > Gastropoda > Stylommatophora > Helicidae > Cepaea > Cepaea hortensis. The sequence goes on along the minus strand of OY992879.1, from coordinate 139,556,124 downwards.
ATTGCTTGCTTGCTTACTTGTGTTCGTTGGCTTGAGCTCCAACGGGAAGCCCTGTATGTCGGATGAAGACATCCTGTTGTTCAACATCAGTGTGATGTCATACAGAACCTAAGGTTTGCGTGAGTATCCGTTGTCCCATGTCTGGCTTATTGGTGTGCAGACTGGTGGTTCCTCGCCGTACAGGCAGACACTCTCCGACTTCGGAGGAATCGGCGATCCTACTGACCTTAGCCAGGACCCCGAAGGGACCTGTTGCCCAGGACGCTCGACGAGGACGCGTCAATAGGTCTTGGCCAGTATATAAGCCGGCCCTGGTGCCTTGGAAACACCTCTGCGTCCCTTGGAATACAATGATCAGCGCTATGCTGAAATGAAACCCGGTATTTTATGAGCCCGAGACGACAAGAATAGTTCTCATCCATGGCTATACCAAAGAGGAGCAGCGTTCTGTTATCCGTGTTTTGATCAGTAAAGGAGTGAAACCTATAGAAATTCATCGGCGAATGCAGGTCCAGTAAGGTGATGCATGCTTGTCAGTGCAGCAGGTGAATGAGTGGTGTAGGCGTTTTCAAAACTGTGTGACTTCTGTGACAAACTGTTCACGACCAGGTAAGTAGTGTAACTCGGGCTCCATCACGCGCATTTTTGTGGTGCACATTGCTTTTGCACCACAAAGGGCGATAACTCCGGTTTTTTTTTAAATTTCCACCTCAAAGGGCGATAACTCTCCGGATTTTTTAAAAAGTCAAGGGTGATAACTCGTTTTTTTTTTAAATAGAGGTGTGGTCTAGTGACACTAGGTACTATAACAACATAAAAAATACAACATTCAAAATAACAAACGACTCAAGTAAGGTATATGTTTTTATTAAATCATATATAGACAATACAATGCATATTAAATAAGTAATGGCATAGTCAAGATATTATCACTGTCAATCTTTCTTTTTATATACAGATAGGACAGAGAGGCACGATGTTGGTGATATGTATATACAGAAGAGTCTTGTGTTTTGAAGCCTATATTGGTCCCCCCCACTCGGTGTTTGGGTGTTGAGTACTTCTAAAAATGTGTCCTTGTTTAAATGCGTGTTGTGGTTTTTGGTCAGACCTTTGGTACTGATTTTATCATAATTTCCGACACAAATATATGTCTTACTACATAACGAGACCATCCCCTTCCCTTCGTATTCTAACTTGAAAAGCCCGGGGGTTCTCTTTTCATAGGCTTTGATAGTCTGGCAATCCTTACAGGTATCAGTACTACGGGTAATTCTATGAACAGGGCAGGTTTCAGACGGGAACCACTGATTATAGACTCTGTCATATTCTTCTCGTAGGTGTGGTCTAACTACTTCAGAGAGTGAATCGGCACTAAGGGCCAAGTATAGAGAGTCAGTGTCCATTTCACAAAGCTGAAAGTCGTCTTTAGAGATAAATTTGTCTAGGAAATCATAATAAAATTCTAACAGGCGCAGCTTGGCATACTGATAAACGAAAAAACCGATTTGTAGAGGTAGATCCCAGACTGTTTTCTTCTTTAGGGTTTCAACTTCGAATAGATCAGGTGTAATACCAGTCATGCTTTTAAACCTGGGGTTATTGAGTACTTTGGTGGTGTCTCTTCCCTGGCAGTAGGAGACATCGGTATGTTTGGTTTTATTAGTTAATGTTTTGCCGTAAGCAGCATTACCTAACAATCTCATCGTGTCGGCTGTAATACTCTCAGCTGGATTTTTGTCCCCTTGGCGACGGGCATTAGACACTGTTTCCCCAAATTGTTTAAAACAACTAACCGGGCGATACTCTATTGTCTGGTAGATGTGTGTAACTACCAACCCATGGGCTAGATACCATTTTAAAAGAGGGGTGGCTAATAATATTTTCTTCCCGAAATAACTACTAATCAAAGGCCGTCGTTGGGTACTCAGTAGTTTATTTTTTTATGGCGTATTCTTTCATAAACTCCCCAATATCGTCCCTCGACACTTCTGTGTTCTTGAAAATAGGGGGGCGTTTCGGCAAAGGACTCTTGTAAATCAGTCAGGGTCTCGATATCGCACTCCACCAACCCGAAAAAGTATCACTTTTTACAGACTCAATTATCTGGTTTTCACTTAAAGAACCCCAAGGAAGGTGTGAGAGTTCCCGTAAGAAATGCTTTAATCAACTCAATTATTGACAGATTTGTCTGTTGTACTCTGTTGTACAAAAATCTAATTTATGTAAAATTAATAACTAAGCTGGTAGTGTTTTGTTATGTGTTTTCGTTACAAACTTGAGTGAGAAGTCTTATCAACAAACATCGGTAAATTTATACAAGAGACAATATCACAATCATAGACCCATTTCAAGCGAACAAAAGAAGATTCGACACATGATAATGATAGACCCAGAGCGGTTACCGACATGAAACATAATGTATTCTTTTTTTCGGTGTTACAAAGTGGCTATCTTCTTAGTTGTCCGTAAACGAAAGAGATACCAAAAAGAAAAATACTAGACAACGGTATATTGATGAACAGCAGTTTAAAAGTGTGCGAACGAATTTTAAAAATAAAAAAAATAAAAAATAATTCACACTTTGAGGATCGAACCACTGCCACCCGAACACGAGCCAAGTGCGCCATCAACTAAGCTATTACTTCTGGTAACAATGATCTTACAAAGCAAAGATACAACAGCAACCTTGCAACTGTGACTGTCGGAGATGCTAAAAAATAAGAATTACAGCGATAGACAAAACATATTTCTAGAACAGACATTTATAAACATATTAGACAAATATATAAATTACTCCCCATTATGTTTAAACACCAATAAACTAATAAAGTATGGTTTTCAGTTGTATAAAAAGTAACATAATTTATATGTAAAACTGTGCTATGCCTACTTGGGGGAAAGTCAGATTTAGACAAAATTATTCAACTATCAGAACAATTAACCTTGTAATGTTTAATAATATCAAGTTTTAAGTATTTTAAAAGGCAATATAGCATAATAAACCATTCTTATATATTTTAAAAAATTATTTATGTATGCAAACTCGAACAAGTACGCGTCGTATGACGCCTTAAACGTGTGATAAAATAACTTTTGAGAGGTCAAAAAGTATTAAATCTTATAGTCAAATGAAAGATTACGAGGTTGTTGATTTCAAAAAACACAATTTTGATGGTGTTTTACGAAATATAGCAAGAGATATTGATATTATAAACTCAGCGTGTTGCACATTTGTGGCTAATTTCATTCCGTTACGAATTTTGTTGGCAAGCTTTCTCGGATGACCGCGCTTGTTAACAAAACACCGGTCACACTGCGGTGTGTTTATTCGCCAGCCCAGACGAACACTGAGGCTCGCCTTGTAAGTGTTTTACTAACACGATAATTAGATTTAATTTTGATATCATCAGAATAAATCTAAATTTCGCCATGATTTGAATGAACGAATGGTTATATTTATTTTTTTTCGCTCTGTACAAAAGTCACACTTGTTTATTTCTTTCGCACCACGCCGCACATAGCTGTCTTTGTTGTTCTGAAACCAATTTTGCTGACACTAGCATCAAGTTCCGTGTTGTAGGCATTCATGACGCTGTCTTTGGTGTTCTGAAATCAAAGTGGCTGACACTATCATCATCAAGTTCCGTGTTGTAGGCATTCATGTCGCTGTCTTTGGTCTTCTGAAAGCGACTTGGCTGACATACCACTACCATAATTTCTAATCTCAGTATGTTACTGAGATAACAGTTGTCACGATGTTCATGCGTCTCTTATATGACTAAAGAAAGTTGGTTATTTTCTAGTTGTTAGACAGGAAATTCACCTTACAAACCAGCTACTTCTAATTTTTTGTTACAACATTCACTCCCACACACCAAAACTATTTACCACTCTCTTACTTTTTCGTTTTCTAAAATTTTGTTTGTCCTGTTCATTAATCTCTTGTACATCATCCGGCTGATAATTACCCCTAGGTAATTTATCTACTTGGTTAAGACTGTTTCTATGTCACATTTGGTGTCACCACTGTTGGTATCCCCGGTTACACTTTTCTCCGTAAGTAACGTGACCATTGTGAGAATCGGCACTGGTTCATACTTATGATGTGAGCCGATCGTTCAGAAAGCAAACTACTGAGTGTAATCTGGTCTAGAAATCAGCTGAAAGCTGTTGACAGCGATGTCCTGTAAAACAAAACATTTACTTTCTTTTGATACCATTATTAATATTTTCTTGATAGAGCACTCCATATTACTACAATGTCCAACAATTATAGAGCTGTTGCATTATCTATCCCCCAAAACTGTATCATTATATCTTCCGAATTGTATTCCTGGGTTCTTTCTGGTTTCTCATATAAATTACCCAACGCACGAGCCCACGCGAGCACAGGGAAAGAGAGAGGCAACAAGGTCTGTTTTCACTTGCTCTCTTTTCGTTTTTACTTGGTGGTATTTGCTTTCGGTACTCCTTTTCAAAGGAATGTAAAATAACACATGAAGCAATACACAAGGCTTTTAACACACAAAAACAGTTGTGAATGTTATCACGTTGATAAGGTTGTGTACGGCAAATTAGATATGGTTTAAAATCTACAAATTGGTGGGGAAAGAAAAAACATATTGGATCTGTCATGTGGATTGATAATGAAATAGGTAAATATCCCCGAATAAAAGAGGTGTGAGACAGGGATGTTTTTTTCCGCTGTGCACCAGAATTATATGAAAAGATTATTGCGGGACATCAATAGATAGGCAGTCTTGATTGTAAACAATGAACAGGACCTGCAACAATTAATAGACGTGAACAACTAGGATTAGCATTAAAAAGACACAGATTATTAGGAAAAAGGAAACATCACAAGTAAATAGGAAAACAAGTACAATTAGCTCGGACCAGTTCTGATGGGCAATGGTTTGAAGAGATTACAAGATTCATCACACGAAATGTAGCCTTTAGCAAGACGAAACTGACCAAAAAGATAGCAATTAGAAAAAGAAAAGTGTTGAAGTGCTTCATACTTTTGTATCGATGTGTGGACCAGGCTGAAAAACATCTGATGGAAAGGTGGAGAAAAGATACCACGGGCAGAAAATAATCTACAAGAAACAAAATGAAAATCGTAAATAGATTATAGAAATAAAAGGTAGACAAAATTTGTTGGGTATTTTATGAGAAATAAACATGGTAACAACTGGCAAGATCGAGAGGAAGAGACCGAGAAGTAAATACCTGGATGGGTTGGTCACTAGGGTATGGTCGAGACCAGATCCACGACTCTAGTGATCGAGTGAAATGGTAGAACATGACCGCTTAGTGACATGATGGATGAATAGATGTGTAACCACATGATAAGCAAAATAATGTCATCAGAATAAAGCTAAAATTCACCATATTCTGAGCACAAAGATTGAAAAGTCCTAGCGACATGATGTATGGATAGATGTGTAACCACATGATAATCAGATTGATGTCATCAGAATAAATCTAAAATTCACCATATTATGAGCACAAGGATTGAAAAGTAAGAAGGTAATGTGATGGGGACACTTCGGGTCGTGTGTTTGTTGTTTCATTTATCTGTTAATGGTTTGTATCAGTGTTTGCGCGTATGACTAAAAACGTGTCTGTCTATATGTCTGACTGTCTGTGTGTATCTGGTTATTTGTCGGTGGGTTTGTGTGTGTCTATATGGATATACTGGTGTCTATGACTGCGTGTCCATCTATCTGTCTGTGTGTCTATCTATATGTCTGGCTGTCTTTTTATCTGTCTGTATGTCTGGTTGTCTGTATCTGGTTATTTGTCGGTGGGTTTGTGTGTCTCTATATGGATATACTGGTGTCTATGACTGCGTGTCCATCTATCTGTCTGTGAGTCTATCTATATGTCTGGCTGTCTTTTTATCTGTCTATATGTCTGACTGTGTGTATCTGCTTATTTGTCGTCGGGTTTTTTGTTTCTCTATGTGGCTATACTGGTATCTATGAGTGGGTGTCCGCCTATATGTGTTTTGTTGTTGTTGTTGTTGTTGTTGTTGGTCACTCTAAGACCTATAATGTTAGCACAACGATCAGACAGCCTATAAAGAACTCACTATGAGAGTGTGTATGACTGATTGTGCGTGTGATATTCTGAGAGATTGGAGTAAAATTTACTTGTGTATGGTAGTCCCGCTTACAGAGTATCCTTCTTTCTTCTACGGGGCACTTTTGGGTGGAGTACCCGAATCAGGGTTATGTGAAGCAGGTGGATGAAGTGTAACAATATATTGTTGTTGGTTATGGTCTGGACCAATAGATCATCAGTGTGGTCACAGATTAAAATAGTCACTGTCCAGAAGGAAAGTAAGGTGCTTTCGGCAAAGCCAAGAAACCCATAACAACCAGGTGGTGAAAACTTTCGAATATATTGATTACCAACAGTGACACAAAGAAAGAAATTAATCGATTATCAATTGCTCTTCAAAGACTAAAACAACTTAATAGAGTGGGACAGATAGAAGTACAGAAAATCGGAGTTTAAGAGTATTCAACTTACGCCTGTGAGACACTAAACATCCCATAAATGCACTTGAATATAAATGTAATAGAGGGGTTCTAAGAATATCTTGGGTCAAAAGAACAAACTCATCCATAGTTCAAGAATATTGAAGACGGTTTTTTTTTAAAGACAAGCAAAGAAAATTGGTATTTTGGTCATGAAAAGGTTAGAGAGAACAATAACGGTGTATGTCTTGGAAGGCCCAAAAGAAGATGATCTCCAGATGGGTGTATAGGACATCTTGTTTGTGATCAAGAATTTTTTTCGGCGGGTTGTTATGGGAACGATGCTCTGCAAACGACATGTTACTGACTGAGAGTAGCATGTATGAATATATCTGACTTTCTGGATCAAACAGGAACCGGCCATACTTTTCTTATATAGACTTCTCGCAACAAGACAATTAATTTTCAAAGTTCACACATTAGAATACTTCCGGTTTCATTTAAAACAAACTTTAATTACTAAAATAGTTTGTTTACTATGTAAAGTGAAAATAGTGCCACGTGTTAGGAGGTCTTTGATTCATCAGAAGCCGACAATTTTAATTACTAAAATAGTTTGTTTAATGTGTAAAGTGAAAATAGTGCCACGTGTTAGAAGTTGATACATCAGAAGCCGACTTGTGACTTTTCGATATATAACTATTGTAACCAATGGTGTATTTTAATGGTGGTTAGTGCTGTCTATATGGGTTAAATATAAGCATAACATTGACGATGTGTTAGAGATGTATGACTCTTCATCGGTCTGTGTAACGGTGTTGGTCACATGTTAAAGGGGGTTACACCAGGTCAAAGGTGCTTCGGGTTGGAAACATACATCTGGAAGACGTGGACATAAATGACCAAAGTGGGCTTCCGGTCACATGACATACATCTCGGAAAGAACATTTGTGATTTGGTGTTATCTGTTCTCTGATTGGTTGGTTCAAAATATCCCTCAGACCACTACAGGGGATATACCCTTTATGATTTGGTGTTATCTGTTCTCTGATTGGTTGATTCAAAATGTCAGGCAGTCAGATTGTTGGTCACTACAGGGGGATATACCCTTTGTGATTTGGTGTTATCTGTTCTCTGATTGGCTGATTCAAAATATCAGGCAGATAGAACGTTGGTTACCACAGAAGATATGACATTTGTGCTTTGGTGTTATCTGTTCTCTGATTGGTTGATTCAAAATGTCAGGCAGTCAGATTGTTGGTCACTACAGGGGATATACCCTATGTGCTTTGATGTTATCTGTTCTCTGATTGGTTGATTCAAAATGGCAGGCAGTCAGATTGTTGGTTACCACAGAAGATATGACATTTGTGATTTGATGTTATCTGTATTCTGATTGGTTGAATGATGTTGTTCATTTCAGATATACACCTCTCTCAGGCAGACAGTATCAAAACCAGTGACGCAAGGAAGGCCAAGTCTTTTCTCATTTTCACAGTCAACGAAGAAGGATGTTTTGATTCAACGGAAATTAAATTCAATGGACTTTAACAAGTGTGTCTTCTGATACAGAAACGTATAAAACTGGTTGGCCTTTGTTCATCACTATTGTACAAGGAGTTCTTATCTGCCCAAGGACACATTATAAACCGATCATAACCAGACAATAATTCATCTGTGATATCTCCAAGTACATGGTTAATCAGTTGCCCTATTATCTACAACAGACTCATATTTACGAATCAACACATCTAAAAATTGTTGTCATCTTACAAACTGTGTTGTATACCTGAATAACATTCAGAAATACTTCGGTTGTTTTATAAACTATTTACTGTATCGAGAATGGCAGCTACACAGAAACATATGTGTACTCTGTGTAATAAAATCTTCACAAGGTCTACTACTTTACGTAGACATGTTGCGACTACTCATTCTACACAACAGTTCAATTGCGATTTATGTGAGCGTATGTATACCAGAAAAGACGCCTTACGGAGACACATAAAGACTGAACATGAAACATTATCAAATAACGTCTCGACCACTCAACCATCAGCTAACCACATGTCTGCTAATAATCAACAAACCACAAGTCGCAAGAGGAGAAGTGATCTGACTACAGATGACCAATCTACTGGTAAACGTCAGAAAATACCTGAACAATCAACATGTGCCTTGTCGTCTGGTGCGATAGGTCATGGATTGGTGACTAACAATGATCAATCAGCGAACAGTATCAAGTCGGGTAGTATGGGTGATCATATTTCACTTACTCACCTATCATCAGCTACTCACTGGGGGAGTGACGCAGAACCAACAACACCAGGTGCCCTGTCGGATGGCGGGGGTGATAACCTATCCCCTACTAATAATAACCAACAAACATCTAGTGCCTTACCGAGTAACGCATCAACACCAAGTACCTTGTCAACAGATGTTCAGCTATCATCTTGTACCACACCAAGTGACGGACTATCAACAGATACCTTGTCATCTGATCAACTATCATCATCTAGTACCTTGGGACAAGACGAGCAGCCAGGAACCTCTGGTGTTAAAACAACTACTGAATATATTTCATTGCAGAAACTACCGCTAGATGTTCGAGCAGTGTATAATGAGCATTGGGACACGATTAGGTCACACATACGACACGGTCGCTATCTGTGTGAATGGACATTTTTTAATAGACCAGATAGTGATATGACAACAGATTGGGGTACTCGTTTATTCCCGCTTTTTAATGTTCAAAACTCGCGGTTTAAAATAATCCCCAGTCTGCATATAGTCTTGAGACATCGAGAGACACAAGCCCTACGGTTCTACCATGCCAGTCCAAATAACTCTTCGTTGTTCGATTTACCGTTCTTAGTGAACAATAGATCTGATTTCGAGGTCTTTGTAACCAAACTAAACACTGTTGACTTGGTGAATTCAGCTACACTAACCCGACCAGATACCAAATATTATGTCGAATCAATTCCCAGTATAACTTTTTATGTGTATAAACTGGTAGAATTCCCTGTTGGTTGTTGTTTAGAACCAATTCCCGACTTTATCACACAAAATAAATTTATTAATACTCTTCAACTCGACTCACATGGTAAGCCGTACACAGACAACTTGTGTATATTTCGCTGTATATCTGTGTTTAAATCAGGGAGAAGATCTGTTAGGGATGGTAGAAAGCACACACGTTCACTGTTCAAAGACTGGGTACTTTATAAAGGGTTGAAATCCAACAGGAATTTTAATGGGTTCAATTTAGTTGATTTACCTACCCTGGAAACCTGCTTTAACATAAAAATAAATGTGTTTAGTTTTACAGAGGAGGAACATCTAGTTCCGAAAATTAAAAGTACTAGTACAAATCAAGACATACTTAATCTTCTTCTACATGAAAACCATTTCATGTATATTGTTGATGTGACCAAGGCCGCTCGATGTTTTTCTTGTGGGAAATGTGGTAAACTGTTTAAGATGTACAAGAGACTGACACCCCACGAACTTACGTGTAAAGGGATAGCCACCATTGAAACATATAAAGGCGGGATTTATCACCCGACTGAATCTATTTTGGAATTACTATGTGAACATGGGTTTGATGTAGACGTAAACTTTATTTTCCCATATAGAGCATGCTATGACATGGAATCTTTTTTCTCCGTTGCAAATTTACCGGCTAACTCAAAGTCGACGACATTCATAGCCAGACACGTCCCGCTCTCATGTGCCGTCGCCTCTAATGTCCCTGGGTTCGACACCCCTAAATGTTTCATTACCACAGGTGATCCACAGGTCCTCGTAAATGAAATGATGGACTATCTCCATGACATAGCTGATAGGTCTTATGAGCTATTACTAAAACAGTTCGAGCCAGTCTTTGCAAAATTAGGTGACCACCCAAAATTAAGTGAAAGGCTTGACTCTTTTCTGAAAGAACTCCCTCTGTTTGGACTGAATAGCGGAAAATATGACATTAACCTCCTGAAATCTTATTTGATACAATATTTCCTTGATCGGGAGGCTAACCCATTCAAGTTTATAGTCAAAAGAAATAATAATTTCATGTGCATAGCGACAGAAAGACTGAAATTCCTTGATGTCTCCAACTTTCTGGTCCCGGGTGTAAGTTACGCGCAATATCTGGCCTCTTTTGGTATTGAAGAGACAAAAGGCTTTTTCCCTTATGAATTCATAACAGATTTAGACAAATTAAAAGAAACAAAGTTACCACCTCATACAGCTTTCTTTTCAAGACTTAAAAACCGTAACATTTCCGAGGTAGAATACACAGTTTGTCAGAAAGTCTGGACCGACAATAAGATGACCACCTTGAGGGATTTTTTAATTTGGTACAACATCAAGGACGTATCCCCCTTTCTAAAAGCCCTGGACAAACAAGTAGCCTTTTATGCCGATTTAAATATAGACATGTGTAAGCGGGCCATCTCAGTCCCCGGTATTACTCTACAGTACCTATTCAACACCATGAATAAAGATGTTTCTTTTGTTTTGTGTTCGAAGAAGGAGGAGAAGGTACACAAGATGTTACGAAACAATATAGTGGGTGGGCCGAGTATTATTTTTCATCGTTACCACGACGCCAATCAGACCCGTATCAGGGGTAATAAGCCGGTAAAAGGTATTAAAGGGTTTGATGCGAATGCCTTATACCTATGGTCTCTTATGAAAGATATACCAACAGATTTCCCCACATATAGAAATCGCGAGGATGGTTTTAGAGCACATAGAATACATAAATACACACGTCAGTGTCGAGAGTGGTTAAGTTGGGTGTCACATAATGAAAATATAGATTTAAAAACCCAATTCAATAGTCATGAGATGCAACTCGGTGATCGGTATATTTGAGTAGATGGGTGGGATAAAAAGAATAATACAGCTTACCAATTCCATGGGTGTTTGTTCCATGGGCACCCCTCTTGCCGTCTAACTGCTGGGAAAACTATTAATCCCGTCAATAAGAAACCACTAGTAGAACTGCACCAGAATACGTGTAACATTCACGCATATCTACAGAAAGTTGTTGGGGTGACAGTTAAGGTTATTTGGGAATGTGAGTGGCAGAGATTAAAGAGATCAAACACAATCATCAAGTGTTTCCTGAAAGAGAAGTTTCCACCGTCAGAGCTTCCTTGGGGTTCTTTGAGTGAAAACCAGATAATTGACGCTGTAAAAAGTGATACTTTTTTCGGGTTGGTGGAGTGTGATATAGAGACCCCGACTGATTTGCAAGAGTCGTTTGCCGAAATGCCCCCCTATTTTCAAGAACACAGAAGTGTCGAGGGACGATATTGGGGAGTTTATGAAAGAATACGCCATAAAAAATAAACTACTGAGTACTCCACGACGGCCTTTGATTAGTAGTTATTTCGGGAAGAAAATATTATTAGCCACCCCTCTTTTAAAATGGTATCTAGCCCATGGGTTGGTAGTTACACACATCTACCAGACAATAGAGTATCGCCCGGTTAGTTGTTTTAAACAATTTGGGGAAACAGTGTCTAATGCCCGTCGCCAAGGGGACAAAAATCCAGCTGAGAGTATTACAGCCGACACGATGAAATTGTTAGGTAATGCTGCTTACGGCAAAACATTAACTAATAAAACCAAACATACCGATGTCTCCTACTGCCAGGGAAGAGACACGACCAAAGTACTCAATAACCCCAGGTTTAAAAACATGACTGGTATTACACCTGATCTATTCGAAGTTGAAACCCTAAAGAAGAAAACAGTCTGGGATCTACCTCTACAAATCGGTTTTTTCGTTTATCAGTATGCCAAGCTGCGCCTGTTAGAATTTTATTATGATTTCCTAGACAAATTTATCTCTAAAGACGACTTTCAGCTTTGTGAAATGGACACTGACTCTCTATACTTGGCCCTTAGTGCCGATTCACTCTCTGAAGTAGTTAGACCACACCTACGAGAAGAATATGACAGAGTCTATAATCAGTGGTTCCCGTCTGAAACCTGCCCTGTTCATAGAATTACCCGTAGTACTGATACCTGTAAGGATTGCCAGACTATCAAAGCCTATGAAAAGAGAACCCCCGGGCTTTTCAAGTTAGAATGCGAAGGGAAGGGGATGGTCTCGTTATGTAGTAAGACATATATTTGTGTCGGAAATTATGATAAAATCAGTACCAAAGGTCTGACCAAAAACCACAACACGCATTTAAACAAGGACACATTTTTAGAAGTACTCAACACCCAAACACCGAGTGGGGGGACCAATATAGGCTTCAAAACACAAGACTCTTCTGTATATACATATCACCAACATCGTGCCTCTCTGTCCTATCTGTATATAAAAAGAAAGGTTGACAGTGATAATATCTCGACTATGCCATTACTTATTTAATATGCATTGTATTGTCTATATATGATTTAATAAAAACATATACCTTACTTGAGTCGTTTGTTATTTTGAATGTTGTATTTTTTATGTTGTTATAGTACCTAGTGTCACTAGACCACACCTCTATTAAAAAAAAAACGAGTTATCACCCTTGACTTTTTAAAAAATCCGGAGAGTTATCGCCCTTTGAGGTGGAAATTAAAAAAAAAACCCGGAGTTATCGCCCTTTGTGGTGCAAAAGCAATGTGCACCACAAAAATGCGCATGATGGAGCCCGAGTTACACTACTCAGGTAGTGACCCCAGAGTCGATATTTTAAGGAATCCAAGCACTTTATCGGTGCTGGAGTTCTTGCATTGAACGCAGTGGTGACTACATAGAAAAATGATACATTTGTTGTTTACTTTTTCAGAATATATTTTTAAAAAAAAACCAAAAACAAACAAACAAACAAACAAATCAAAAAACAAAAACAAAAACAAAAACTTCATATTTTCATTTGAATCTACCTTGTACAAAGGAAAACGTACCTTGAAAGTCTTTCACAGCTCCCGGCAGATCTGAGCCAAGAGCAATTCCGAATATAAACCCAGAAAAAGTCTGGCTACTTGAAACCTGGCAACATACATTCAAATAACCATGTACACAGCCATATAATACACATAATTTAACATAGACTGCAGTAAAATACAAGAACATAATAAGAAATATTACCTGCTTTTAACTATGGTCTGTCCGGAAATTGATGCCGTCATTCACGATCAATTATTTTGAAAACTGTCTGTTGCATCGTTATGAAACTTCTCCTGCCGTCTTATATTTACCACCACCCAAGGAATATGTCTTTGATGCGTCCAAAAGTCCGAAAACAGTCCAAAAACAGTAGCAATGGTGATTTCAAAGAAAATGGTGACACCAAAATATGACATAGAAATAGAAGGAAAAATTCTAAACCAAGTGGATAATTTTAGATCCCTAGGGACATTTATAACATCAGGTGGAAGATGTACAACAGAGATTAAGAGCAGAATAGGGCAGGCAAAGACCGCATTTCAGAAAATGAAGAGTATCTTGTGCAATAGGTCACTATCACTGAGTGTAAGAAAGAGAGTGCTGAAATGCTATGTAGAACCAGTTTTGCTGTATGGCAGTGAATCTTGGAATGTAAATGAACAAATTAAAAAGACATTAGAAGCAACAGAGATGTGGTTCCTGAGACAAATGTTGAGAATTCCCTGGACTGCCACAGTAACTAACGACGACTGCCTGAAACAGGCTAATGAAACTAGAACACGATATACAACAATAAGAAAGAGACAAACAGCTTTCTTTGGTCATGTAATGAGAAGAGAGGCATTGGAGCACACCGTGACAACTGACAGATCGAGGTGAAGAGAGGCAGAGGCAGACCAAGAGAAATGATGCTGGATGGATTGAGACGGTGGCACGGAGGAATATCAGCAGCAGAGTTGATCCAGAAAACCAAAGACCGAGATCTGTGGAGAGCCATGAACACCTACGCCAGCTGGCAGGGCACTTGATGATGATGACGTCCAAAAGCAACTTAAATCATCGAAAGCGGCGACATTTCTTTGATGTTTTGGGGGAAATGTATTGAATTCACACTAACAAACTAGTCTTAGAGTAAACCATGTTATTTCTGTTAAGGACACAAGTACAAGGCGTAGCCAGATTCGTATGGGAGTGGGTGCAATAAAAAAAGTAGCTTAAAAGTCGACAGGGTCGACTGCATTGCACCGGGTTTTTATCCCATATGGCTCAGTCTCTTTCCGCAGGGCGGAAAGCGTCGCACAAAGCACGAACTCCGTAGCTCCAGCGACGACCCTCGGGAGTCTCCGAACAAATGCACTCGTGAAATGAAGGAATCTAACATACAACCTTCGGAGCCCGAGTCAGGCGGCTTGACCACTTCATCACGGAGACTCCCGAGAGGGGTGCAATGTGTAATATTAATCAAGATAGAGACTTTACAGAGGCTTGGGGTAAATAATGTGTAAATTGACAGGAAAGTAGAAGGAATATATTTCTTACCTTATTTTTCATTTCCTTGTTTCTTCAGCTGCCGGTTAATAATTGTACACAAGTATTCATGTTACTAGGATGCATTTAGCTTGTTATATTGAGTTTGTGAAAGCTTCCAAATAGCTGTGCGTTAATGTGCGTATGGAGTGACCAGAAATGATACCGCAATTTAGTCATCATGTGTCCATTTTTAAGGATCTGTTCAGCTGTCTGTGTAGTTTGTTCACACGTACACATGGGTGACAGACCCGCTTTGAGTCTTCGTGAAAGATTGTCTACTCTGCTGTTTAGTGTTCAGAGACGGAACATGATTACCTGTTTTGCACTATGAAAATAGATGTCAGTGTCTCTATAGTGGGTTTTCTTCTTAACGACCAAGATGTTGGTCCTCTTTTCATTGAAGTTTATAGATTGATTCGTATGCACGTGTGTAGTCCCCTAATTTGACAATGTGTTTGCTCTCACGTTTCTTGTTATGCCACAATATGTCAGTTTCCACCGCAATATTACTCTTCTGCTGGTATTCAATGCGTTTAGTGTGTGTGTATGTGTGTGTGTGTGTGTGTGTGTGTGTGTGTGTGTTGTGTGTGTGTGTGTGTGTGTTTTCAGAACCAGTTGTTTGTCACCGCTGAGGGGTTGCGGAATTGAAAATTCATCACTATGGAATACAAACGGTTGCCATTGATATTATGCTGGTGCTGTAATGTTTAGGGCGAGCAATTCGTCTGAATAGTTGGAGCAAAATATCCCAGTAAGCGTGAACGCGGTCTGCGATCTTCTGTCGGACTGTCTAGCCGATTCTGTGTCGGACGATTCCAGTAAGTTGATGAATGCTCTCGGTTGCATAAAATTCAATCCATCCTTTCTCCAATAGTCCTCTTCCTCTTTCAACACATGGTCCTCACATTTTCCCAGTAACGTTTATCACTATTTAATATCTCGGACTTTATTAGTATCTTGACGTCAGACAATTTGAATATAGTATTGTCAGCTGCCACCTGTCCTTTAATTTTAGCCCTCACAAGTTCTATTGGGTTAAAATGAGAGTGGTACGGCGGAAGTCTCAAGCACCCATGACGATGCTCTTCTATCAACTTGTCGATTTGATATTTCTTGCTTTTTGGCGTCTGTTTTACAAGGGACAACAATTCTAGCTAGAAATACCTTTCTGGAAATTGTATGTTTTCCATTCGGAACCATATCTTTATTGCTCCCTTTGTGCTCGATGCTGTAGGTATTTTGTCTTCTTCGGCTACAATAATGTGATGCGACGCATTTGTCCATAATTGGACACAACGGTCTATCTAGGGATGGAAGCACAGTATTCTCGAGCCAATCTCCAAATACATTACCATACATCTTATTATGATAATCCCTATTGTTTGTATGCTTTGATACGAACAGGAGCCCAGCATTCTGTTGTAAGCCATTATGCGTATTATCAGCATGGGCCATGACCTAAAGCTGTCCTATACTACTGGGCACATATCGCTTTATCTGTCCTTCCACTGATTGTCATTCCTTATCACTTGTGTGGTGCTCATTGATCCACATTTCATCCAAATACACTATGCCATAATTTTCTTTGCGCATTTCCCTTATTTCACGTAGGTATCTGCTTCTCATGGCTCCTAAATGCGGCTGCTCGCAAAGAATATTTCTACCTCCCTTGTACTTTCTAAAAGTGAAGATAATGTCCTTATAATTTCCCAAAAAGTTGTTTTGGATAGCTCTGTTATTGTTCTTTCTCAACCAAACCCTAAGTTTTCTTACAGTCACTGTTTCTTTGGCATCCAGCATTTTTATAATGCTGGATAATCCTGGATATAAAATCCAAAATTTTAGGAGTCTCTGTGGCGAAGTGGTCAAGCCTTTTGACTTGGGCTCCAAAGGTCGTGGGTTCGATTCCAGGCCGCATCCTTCGGTTCACGAGTTAAATTTTTCGGAGACTCCTGTGGGTCGTCGCTAGAGCTGCGGAGTTCGTGCTTTGTGCGATGCTTTCCGCGCTGGGGAAAGAGACCGAGCCACATGGGATAAATAGTTAGTTAGTTAGTTAATTAGTTAGTCGCGGTTTTAACTTCACGGCAACGGGTCGGCCCCATATTCCTCCGTTCCTGTGCCAGTGTATATCACGCAAAATGCTCCTCACTGCCCTATGTAACAATGGAATAGACAGGAGTGTCTGCAAGCCAACAGCCCGCACAAGTACACTGTGCATAATGCCGCCGCCAGAATGCCAACACAAAAGTCCTCCACGAAAAATACAGTTCATCGTCTTTGGAAACGACAGTCACCAGAAAGACTTAATTGACACGGGTTTTATCCCATATGGCTCGGTCTCTTTCCGCAGGACGATCCACCGAAAACGCCGCACAAAGCACGAACTACGTAGCTACAGCGCCGACTCCAAGGAGTCTCCTGAAAAAAGTACTCGTGAACCGAAAAGGTAAACCAGTCAATCCAGCAACAGCCGGCCGCCATCGTTCCGAATACGCAGTTCACGCTAAAAACACCGCGGACCGATGCAAAAGCATTCCACGCGAAATTCACAGCTCACGCACTCACTCAGTGGCAGGGCGACGGAACCATAGCCTCCTTAGTCACCTCTTACGACGTGCATGGTAGGCAACAGTGTTACTATTCTTTGCTCCCCCTATGGGATAGAACCCGGTGCAATGAAGTCGACCCTGTCGACTTTTAAAAGCATTTTTTATAATAGCCTACCTTATGACATCCTTGTCAAAGCTGTCTACAGTTGCCTTTCTACCTACCGTTTGGTTATTGCGTGGTGGTTTAATTACAGATTCATGCACCCATCGACGAAATGGCCGTTTACTCAAACCCAATGTATGCACTGTTCTTTTTTTCGGAATTTGTAATAGTATAAAACATTTTCCTGCGATCAGCTTCTTGACAAAAATATGTATACAACTTCATATCGATGCTTTGAAGTGTACACAATTTCGCATTCAATCCCATTGAAAAATATTCACACATTTCAATGTTAGCGCTAAGAGGTAAGATTTAAATAAAAAAATAATCAGGTTTCATGAAATAACCCACATTTTAACGACACCTCTGAAGACTGCCAATTCAAACAGGCCAGGGTTCTTGGCATAAGGCCAATCCCGTGAAACCCGCAGAATATTCAACACTGAACGCTGATTGTCTGGCTACGGTGTAATACATTAAACATTATGAACTTAATTTTACCTCAGCAGGTTACTGAGATATGGAATGTTATATCAGGGCAGACAAAAGTAAATGGACTATAGCAGCACCTCGTTGTGCTGAAATAGTGTTACAGTCGATATAAATTAACAACGTTCCGCTTTTTGTCTGCAGAAAAAACTGAAAGTGCAAACAGAAAGAGTTCGTTGTAAATTTGAAGTTCCACTGTTTCTTCGAATTTTTCATCATTGTTCTTCTCTTCCCACTCCTCCTTTTGTTTTAAAGTGATGTTTGCAAACTTTACGTTGTTCTTTCTCTAATCAGTGAAAGAAACTAAATGACACTTTTCTTGAAACGTATTGATGTGTGGTTCTAGCGCCTTATGTTTATGGATACATCAGCACTAAAAGGATAATGTGGGCTGTATAACGAACGAACGAAGAAGAAGAATGTGGGCTGTATTACGGCGACATCTTTTACTTTTCATAAGATGGCCTGTTATCTGTTTTAAGCTGGCTTCGCCTGGGAGCCATATATATATATATATATATATATATATATATATATATTTTAAAATCCTTGCCGCAAGTAAGTTAGTTATTTAGATGGTTCGTTGGTTAGTTAGTTAGTTACTCTGAAGATCTCACTAAAATCTTTCGGAATTCATCACAACACTTGGGAGACCGCTGCCAAAGACAGACATTCGTGGCAAAAAACAAGGGCGTAGTCACTTTTGAAGCAAACAGGACTGCAAGAGTTGTGAAAAAAAAAAGTTGGTCAGAAAAACCACAGCAGGAGATCCTCCTCCTGGAACGTCAAGCATTCTTTGCCCACATTGTAAAAAAAACATTTCGAGCCAAAATAAGCCTTACCACCCATCTCAGAACTCACGGCTCCAAACTTTCAACGCCACTGGATGAAGTGAATGGTCTTCATCATTCTTGACGGACTAACACCACCAGTTAGTTAGTTAATCTTTTTTTTAGTTAGTTGTTTTGTGCATTAATTTGGTATTTTTACTGTTGTGTTGTTATTCACTTTCTATGCAATTTTTTCCCTCCTTACATAATGTTCTGACTATTCTGTGAATCTCTTCATATTTGATGTATTTGGTTGTTTCGGGAGTTGAGATTTAAAGATTGAGCACAACAATATATTTGTCAGGATTATTTTTCTTGTTTCTTCTTGTTTCCATTAGTCGTAAAATTTCTTCAGTCATCCATTTCTTACGACCTACTTTATTTAATTTTGGAATAGTTGTTTCTGCAGCCAAAATTCTTCAACATTTCCCATTGATCATTCACATCTTGAAATAAGATCTCTAGATCAGACAATATATCAAATCTGCTCATCACTTGATATAGTTATGGATATATTGGATTGCTCTCAGGCCTATAACATGTTATGACGCTTTCAAAACATAGATATATAGCACACATAAAGGTCTTCTGGACATTTATTTATTTATGATACTTACCTCTGAACTCTTATTTTCAGACTCACTCATTGCTGTAAGACACCGATGTTTAGTATTGATATTTGCGACTACCCCGCTCTTCAGCGTTGTCCTGCCAATGTGGCTGCCGGTAAGAAACAATGTTTGCCAACTGGCGCTGCGCTGCTAAATAGAAAACTGGATGTTTACATAGTCTCAAGTTTATCATTAATATTTTTGACAATTAACGGTGTTCGTGTTTTTAAACACGTTTTAAAAAAATTAGCCATTATCATCATAATGTAAATGAATAAACTAGGAAGAACTTAGAAGCAACATAGTTGTGGTTTTCGAGACGAATTTTGCGAATTCCTTGGACAACTGGAAAGATCAAGGGGAAGATAGGCAGCGGCAGACCAAGAGAAATGATGCTGGATGGATTAAGACAGTGGCATGGAGGAATATCATCAGCAGAGTTGATCCAGAACTTCAAAGACCGAGATCTGTGGGGAGTAATGAACACCTACGCCAGCTGGCAGGGAACTTGATAATGATGATGATCATCATAATCATCATCGTGTAACCGAGGGAGGGGGTCGTGGCTGGATCCCTGCATGGGGCTGAGAATGTTTTCAAGAATCATTTGTATACAACAATATCACACTTCGCCCTGATCTCTTAGGTAGTGAGATCGACTATTCTGGAATAAATGCGATAAACAGGAGGTCCCGTGTGCAAGCTGAGGAGTAGAAAAAAAAAATGCACGGCAGTTGGAAATAGCAAAACTGGTAGACCTTAAGGCTATTGCCCTGGCAAAATTGTTACGAAAGAAAACCTCGCTACTATAGAAAGATCCCTTTAGCTTGGGTGGAATATGGTTAGAGGAAGTAAACATTACACACATGCATCGGGCACAGCGACCTTTGAGGTTGCATAGCCAAGTGTGACGCATTTCCTTGGACAGAGGAGAGAAGAAGAAGAAGAAGAAGAAGAAGAAGAAGAAGAAGAAGAAGAAGAAGAAGAAGAAGAAGAAGAAGAAGAAGAAGAAGAAGAAGAAGAAGAAGAAGAAGAAGAAGAAGAAGAAGAAGAAGACCATGTAGCCACGTTCATTTGCAAAACGTCGCTCTCATGACGGCTCGCCGAAAAGATTTGCGATCTCTTTCCTTTCCTGCCGTCTCATGCTCTCTCAGGTCCTGTGTCCATCAAGGAACCATGTCCTCGACCACTAGTATTTTTAGGCCACTATGATATTTAATATGGCCGTTATCTGCATTAATAAAACATTTATTATCTTTACTTAATGAGCTGGTGTCGTGGCGATAGAGTTACTAGCGCAACTGGTAATCCCCCATACCACGTTCGAAACACAGCTGCGGCGAATTTGACAGCAGACCGCATGCTTTGGTTTCCATAAAATGGTATGAGTACCGGTCGTTCAGAAACCAACGGCAAACTACTGAACGTAAACTTGCCAAGAAATCACAAACAGCCAAAAAAATTGGGGATTTACTGCGACGTCCTGTAAATGATATGCAGCTAACTTAATTATCGGTATTAAAAATAAATGTATTATCTTTAATTAACGACGGCAGAATATGCAGAGAAATTGAAATCAGATGTCAAAACGAAAGCGCACTTATATATCGTTCTTCTTCTTCTTCTTCTTCTTCTTCTTCTTCTTCTTCTTCTTCTTCTTCTTCTTCTTCTTCTTCTTCTTCTTCTTCTTCTTCTTCTTCTTCTTCTATCAGCTGTCTCATTCAGTTTCCAGCTTCTCTATGGCTTCCATATTTATTTGGTTTTATGTCCACATTGGTGTATGTGAAATAATGTCAAGTGACGGTTGTAATAAGTAGTCCAAATAATATACTAGCTGTGTTTGATCATGCTTAACAGTCGAAAGGGTCGACTTCATTGCACCGAGTTTTTATCCCTTACGGCTCACTCTCTTTCCGCAGCGCGGAAAGCGTCGCACAAAGCATGAACTCCCTAGCTCCAACGACGACCCCCAGGAGTCTCCGCATAAATGCCTTCGTGAACCGAAGGCAGCGGCCCGTAATCGAAACCCACAACCTTTGGAGCCCGAGTCAGATGGCTTGATCACTTAGCCACGGGACTCCCTATTCGATCATGCCTACACTGGTACAATGCCATTCTTGCTTCTATATATTCTCTATATTATCACAATTTCTTATCCCGTCTTTCTTTGATTTGCCAAAAAATCATACGCAGACATCTTATCCTGTCTTTCTTTGATATGCCAAAAATCATACGCAGACATCTTATCCTGTCTTTCTTTGATATGCCAAAAATAATACGGAGACATCTTATCCTGTGTTTCTGTGATATGCCAAAAATCCCACGCAGACATCTTATCCCAGTTGTTACATGTTACAGATAATGGCACTGATATCTCAATGATTGTCAAGTACATTGGCTAGCAAGCCTGCCTTGTGGCCTAGTAGTCATGAGTTCGAATTCGCGTCGAGGCAGATAATTAAAACGGATTCCCAGTACGACCCAACCTAAAAAGGTATACATTTTCTAGAGAAATAAACGCGGCCCGTGCTGTATAGACCACATACGACTTCGAGTGCTAATAGTGTTAAAAAATATATAACATGTTAGTTAGTTACTTAGTCGTGGTTCCAACTTCGCGGCAACGGGTCGTCCCCATATTGCTCCGTTCCTGTGCCAGTGAATATCACATAAAATGCTCCTCACTGCCCAATGTGAACAATGGAGTAGACAGGAGTATCGGCAAGCCAACAGCCCGCACAGGTACGCTGTGCATAATGCCGCCGCCAGAATGCCAACACAAAAGTCCTCCATGAAAAATACAGTTCATCGTCGATGGAAACGGCAGTCACCAGAAAGACTTCATTGACCTGGGTTTTATCCCATATGGTTTGGTCTCTTTCCGCAGGACGACCCACCGAAAGCGCCACACAAAGCACGAACTCCGTAGCTACAGCGGTGACTTCCAGGAGTCTCCTGAAAAATGCACCCGTGAGCCGAAAAGGCAAACCAGTCAATCCAGCAACAGCCGGCCGCCATCGTTCCGAACATGCAGTTCACACCACAAACAACCACCGACAGATGTAAAAACATTCCACGCGAAACTCTCAGCTCACAGTGTCGCGCCACGCACTCACTCAGTAGCAGGGCGACGGAACCATAGCCTCCTTAGTCGCCTCTTACGACATGCATGGTAGGCAACAGTGTTACTATTCTTTGCTTCCCCGTATGGGCCCCAGCAACACACGGGCGAAAAAAACAATATAACATGTTAGCACCAAATACCCACAGAGCAGCAACGCTTGAGAGCCGACCCGATGATCACGAGTATGATTTCTCGTCGAGGAGGATTTTCTTCTTCTGCGTTCATCCGGAGTTTTTTTTTTTTTCTTTTTCGGATGTGATTGCGTTGTGCCTGTTTACAGCAGAGCTGCGTTCTTGCGCCGTAAGGCCGACACATCCGACTTCTGCGGGCATTTCTTGACCGGGTTAACCTTCCCGGGGAGGAGGATTTTAAAAAGTGACCTTTGGTTCCCAAGCAGTTTTCACTCTAAAATAGGTAGCAGGAAATCTATTGGGAAGGATAGGCGGCTGGTGGCGATATTGAAAACACTACCCTGGAGTGTCGCTTGGTCTGTACAAATATGAGGCCCGCATCGTTTGCCCGATACGCGGCAAAGATCGGAAAAGGGGCGTCTATAGGGTGTATTTTAAATGACTGTGGAGATTTTTAAAGAATTTCCGTTCCAAGTTTTGTACTCACCCTCTTTGGAGTTCATGCAACATAAAAGATAAACACAAAAATTGGAAAGGAAATATTTTCAAATACCCCACAGTCATTAAAAATACATACACCCTGTACTTCTTGTATCTATATCCAATGCCGGCTTCGTGGCGAAGGCGTTAGGACGCGGTTCGTAATCCCGGATACCGCGTTCGAAACACAGCTGCGGGAGATTTTGGCAGCAGGCCGCCTTGCGTTGGGTGTTTATAAAATGGTATGGGTGCCGGTTGTTCTGAAAGCAATGGCAAACTACTGAACGCAAACTTACCAAGAAATCACAAACAGCCAAAAATGCTGGGGTTGACTGCGACGTCCTGTAAAAGATATGCAATTAACTAACTTATAACCATTACACCCCGTAGAGTGTAACATGACCAATTAGTATTTCATTATCTAACTGATTCAGTGCTAAACATAAAGTAAGTTTGGACCAAACGTGGTGGGAAATCAAATAAACAAGTGTTATAATGGACATTTTCGTTCACTGAAATTGCGGAGGATACCGCGAAGATACCGTGGTATACATTTAGCGACATAGAATCAGTTAATGCTTTACATAACATCAACATTGATCATTGCTAGTGGCAACTTTTGAGGGATTTTAATCATTCTTGGAAGCTTCTTGCGAAACCGAAACTGAAAGTGGAAACAGTCGGAATGAGGGACGCTAGCTTTAACCCCATTTTAGACTGCAGAAGATTAAAAGAAAATACTTTAGCCTATAAAGATAAAGAGCACATCACGTGCAGGAGGATATGCATGTGTACAATCAAACGAAAAGGAATGTTAGAACAACAAGTACAAATACACATGTAGCTTATAGTTAGGTGAACAGAACTTCAGAAGACACGCAAAACGTAACTGACTATTAGTACTATTACTATTACTGTTATCAGTTATTAGTTGGGGTATCTTCATTGCACTCCGGACAGGTCCATAGTTGCTCAGATCCTCCCACACACACCCTCCCCCCCCCCCCCCCCACCAGCATATGCATCTGCGTCCGGTGGCAAATAGTGCCAGTTCTGTGTTGGTTGACGAGGCACCTCGTTTTCCCGATGTAAATCTCTCGTCTGGCCGTTCCGATTCTAACTCTCAAATCTTTCATCCTCGACAGGGATGTAGATTCACTGACGTCAAAGTCCTCTGTTCTCGCCATATCTTTAAGGACGTTAATAACATTGGCACGATCCATGGGCTGGCCATCTATATGGGGTGCAGGGCCAGCCAGTTTATCAGCTCGTTCATTTCCCTCGACTCCCGCATGTCTCGGGACGAAGATGAAGGTGACTTTACGGACAACAGACTTCCGCAGCGACTCAGTCCACTGTCTATGTACAGATCCAGCTTCGATCTTCTGAATCTTGCTAATTGAATCACTTAGTACACACACGTTGGTATAATGCTGAGATTCCAGCCATACGAAAGCCTGTGTAACTGCCATCACCTCCATCGTCATGCTGCTCGTGGTCATAGAGTGGGCACCACTGGATTCTTGAACGGTTCGGCCCGCTGAATGGGCTGTAAATGCCCACGCACTTCTCTGCTGCTTTACAACAGATCCATCTGTATAGATGAGCACTTCGGGGCTATCTGAGTGTTCATAGATGAGCGCGTTGACCTCTGCATTGACAGCGGCAGGGTTCTGCTCTCTGCACCGTCTGTCGAGTGTGATAATGCAGGAGAAAGTGCACTTAAAAGCTGGAGGCATCGGCACCCATTCCTTGCCGGGGTTGATACTGGTACTACTATTACTATTATGTAGTCATTACTATTATCGGAAATATCAATGCAAATTTAAAATTATATAATAACACCGACTATGAACAGTACAAATACAAATACCAATGTTAAATTATGTCACACATGCCCTGCTTTGCAGGTATACTAACCTTTCACACATATATTTGATATATTAGAGCATATATTCACGTTCTTAAATAAATAAGGCACTCTTCCATAGGTTTGCGGGCAAGAAATAAAACACTCGGTTTTACCGGGAGATCTTCTATGCACACATTGAGGTGTGGGTTTTTCCGAATGGTGTGCTTTAAAAGTGAAACAGGAAGTAGAAATTGTGCGTGTCAGACACGGTGAAAAGAACTGATAAGAGGAGACACTATAATATGAGATAGACCTAGGGTTGCCAGACCGTGTAAGTGAGAAACTGGGTCATTTCACATTAGCGTAAGAAGAATAAATACTGCCACATGGGGTTTAAATGCATGAGTGACGGGTTCGTTACATCGGGTATTCCCATTTGATCATGTCCCGCAGTGCGACCCGCGTTGATCGTTTAGCTTGAAGTTATTTCTAATTCTGCACAAGCCATAGCGGACAGAAATCGAAACCGACTAACTCCACTGAAGACAACATACTGAAAACGAAACTTCTGCTGTTTACATGCGCGGGCATTTGATGTTTCCACTTTAAATAGCTCTACTAAATCAAAATCAAATAAAGAATTTTATTTAATTAAACCTTTCATTTGACAGGTAGGAACCGGGCCGGCCACAAATGGAATGACCACCGTGCTACCACATTGTTGCTGTCCAAGGAATTTTTAGCATCCCCTGTAAAAACCACTTTGTGGCCAGAAGAGATTCGTTCGCTTGTTTACTGATTGTCTAGGATTTGCAGCCATGCTCTAGAACTGGTTGTGTGTAACACGCAGGTTGTTTTTATGTTACTTTCAATAGGACGTATTTATTACGCATGATGTTCTTCATGATAGGAAATTAAGGTTTTGCTTGACCTGTTCTTGGAGGGTGGGTCTGAAATGGTTGAGACCCAATGCTCCCCCACCCCCCACCTGATTAAAAAGCACCACCAGCAGCAATGGCATTAACAGCAGTAACCGAAGAAGGTGCAGAAGAAGAATAAGAAGGAAGAAGAAGAAGGAAGAATAAGAAGAAGAAGAAGAAGAAGAAGAAGAAGAAGAAGAAGAAGAAGAAGAAGAAGAAGAAGAAGAAGAAGAAGAAGAAGAAGAAGAAGAAGAAGAAGAAGAAGAAGAAGAAGAAGAAGAAGAAGAAGAAGAAGAAGAAGAAGAAGAAGAAGAAGAAGAAGAAGAAGAGGAAGAAGAAGAAGAAGAAGCGAGACTACATCAAGCAGACCAGCAACATTTCTATCCCAGTTTTATAGGTCAAGGCTACAGTTCTTCATTGGGTTGTTTTACGTGTCTTTGTATCGCCTTTTCAGCCCGCAGCGGACTAGCAGACGTGGCAGCCAGGATGTTACACTCATCTCTACGTAGTGGAAATAACTCTGAACTTTCTCATATAGGCGGGTTCCTGAGTACATTGTGAAGGGGTAAATAATCCTCCAGCTGTTTGGATTTTAAATAGTAGGTTGCTACGTAGGCTTAACAGTGAAAACCAACAACAACAACAGGAACAACAACAATAACAGCAACAACAACAACAACAATAACAATAGCAGTAGAAGCAGCAGCAACAGCAGCAAGAACAACAACAGCAACAGGAGTAAAAACAACAACACAACCACCACCACCACCACCACAACTAACAACAACAACAACAACAACAACAACAACAACAACTACAAGACTTCCCGCCTCCTT
Source organism: Cepaea hortensis (assembly GCA_963921405.1). Taxonomy (NCBI): domain Eukaryota; kingdom Metazoa; phylum Mollusca; class Gastropoda; order Stylommatophora; family Helicidae; genus Cepaea; species Cepaea hortensis. The sequence continues at coordinate 139,529,214 of OY992879.1, read as the reverse complement.
CAGCCTGCTTCTCCAGCTTTGGTTATAATTCTTTTCTTTTTGTTCTATGCCGTTAAGTGTCGCCGGCTTGTTTGCTGATTGGTTTACGAACTAGGGCACATTTATATCTTCTTGTATCATGGCTTGAGCAGCCGGGGGGGGGGGGGGGGGGTAGGGGGGAGGGGGGGGGGGTTAATATTATTTCAAGATCGCGTTAATACGAGAACCGATTACTTGATATTGTTTTTCCCTCCATACTTTACAATTCTGTACTTCTCGCCCTTCTGAAATTCGTTTTATAACGTAAATAGACCCGCAAATTACGTTTTATGTTGACGTCTAGACTTGTTCTAGTATGTGTTATTAAATTTAGCTTCAATTTTTACGTATACTATGTAGGGGTGGAGGGGGGATGTATTGAGAGGAAATACGAAAGGGGGAATGACATGAACATACGGTGAAGGGGTGCATGGGCCAAACAAGGTTGAGAACCACCACTCAGCCGGTTCTGCTGGATCTGCCGTAGTTTCGTCCTTAAATTATTTTCAAGATTAAGATTATTTAAAGATTATTTCAAGATCGCGTTAATACGAGAACCGATTACTTGATATTGTTTTTCCCTCCATACTTTACTGTTCTGTACTTCTTGCCCTTCTAAAATTCGTTTTATAACGTAAATAGACCCGCAAATTACGTTTTATGTTGACGTCTAGACTTGTTCTAGTATGTGTTATTAAATTTAGCTTCCATTTTTACGTATACTATGTAGGGTCGGGGGGGGGGGGGAATTTATTGAGAGGAAATACGAAAGGGGGGAATGACATTATAAACATATGGTGAAGGGGTGCATGGGCCAAACAAGGTTGAGAACCACCACTCTACCGGTTCTGCTGGACCTGCCGTAGTTTCATCCTTAAATGAACACATTAAATATACTAATTCACATTAGAGTGGTTATAATTGAAGTGGTTAATATTGCGATTTGAACTTTCTCCTGGTCATTTGTAGTGTATAATTCCACCCCTCGTTTCTGTGCATGGCAGGTACCCTCTTCGTCATTGTCCTCTTTCATTCCTTTGTTCGCGGACGATATCTGTGATGTTTACTTCTGTTTTATTTCCCATTTCTATAATTGTTATTATTGTTTAAACAATTAAACTCATCTCTATGTTATATTATTATTCTTATCAGTGTTTTCCTGATTGATGTTTCTTAGTTATATTAGTTCTGTTATTGTTGGACCTGTATTTTTTTTGGCATCTGATTGGTTATTGTTGATTTTGATCTCAGTGCCTATCACTACGACTACTACAGTTTTGTTTGCGTGTTAATCTCCTTGTTTTAAGTATGACCAAATGTTTATTGCGGATGTTTTAAAACTTCTTTCTTTACTTATTGTTATTCCTATCTTCCATATAGTTAATATTGGTTATATCATTTTTGTTGGTACCCCTTTGATTTTGCACGGTTATTTTGATAATCGCCTGTTTTTAGCGACGAGGGCAGACTGCAAAATCATGTTAATAATCTGAGTTCAACATGCAGGAGATATAAAATGAGTATAAATACAGCCAACACCGAAGTAATGCAAGTTAGCAGATCGCCGGGCCTACTAAGTATACATATAAATAGCACAACTTTAAAACAAGTTAAAGAATTCAAATATCTTGGACGTATGATCACAGAAGTTGGCAGATTGGATAGAGAAATCGAAATCAGATGTCAAAAAGCTATTGCACTTACATATCAACTTTCACCCTTACTGAAACATCCAAATATCCGCAAAACGACAGATAATAAGCAGCATATTCACACCAACCCTATGCTACCAATCTCAAACCTGGACTTTATCCAAATTACACCTTCGCAAAATCAACACCTGCGAAATGAGATGCCTGAGGAGAGCCGCCAACTTAACAATCCGAGACAGAGTAAGAAATGCTATTATCAGACAGACTGTGGGATCAACACCTTGTGCCACATTTATTGAAAGACAGAAGATCAAGTGGTTTGGCCATGTCGTTAGAATGCAACATCAGCAACTACCATCACTGGCCTTACATCAAAGATCATCTGCTACGAGACCACGAGGACGTCCAAGAAGAAATGGATTTACGACATCAAAGACATTGTACAACCACACGGAATGCCACTATCCAGTGCCGCCCACCGGGCGCTGGAACGCAAATTATTCCTCCCCACGACGCTTGACTGTAGAAGTGGAAGATGATGATGATGATGATGATGATGATGATGATGATGATGATGATGATGATGATGATGATGATGATGATGATGATGATGATTTGATGATCGCACTATTTATTACCTGGTATATTTCCCTGCATTTTCTCAGGTGCATACCGCAGACTTATAGATCATATGAAGTGAATAAACGAATTATACTTTGGCTGAGAAACTTTAAACACATAGTCACTGAAGTTGTTCAAATGTGGAGCATTAGCTATTCCGACGGTAATCACAAATTTAAGATAAAACCTTTCTGTTTGCACAAAACTGGGTGTAACAGCTTAATTGTCTTTGTCTCAATATATTTGAGCAATCGTTTATTGTTCGTCCAATACAGTATATGAAACGCGTATTCTTTCTAACATTAATTGTTTGTGATTTCTTTGTTTATTTCTGGGAGTCGCCACTGAAGCTACGAAGTTTATGCTTTGTGCGGCACTTTCGGGGGGTTGTCCTGCGGAAAGAGACCAAACCATATGGGATAAAACCCGGGTCAATGAAGTCTTTCTGGTGACTGCCGTTTCCATCGACGATGAACTGTATTTTTCATGGAGGTCTTTTGTGTTGGCATTCTGTAGGCGGCATTATGCACAGTGTACCTGTGCGGGCTGTTGGCTTGCCAATACTCCTGTCTATTCCATTGTTCACATTGGGCAGTGAGGAGCAGTTTGTGTGGTATTCACTGGCACAGGAACGGAGCAATATGGGGACGACCTGTTGCCGTGATGCTGGAACCACGACTAACTAACTACTAACTAACTAACTAACTAACTAACTAACTAACTAACTAACTAACTTCTTTGTTTATATTCATTATAGGGGAAAACATTGCTTTGATGAGTAATATATTTGTTGTAACACTACATTGTGATAAATTCGTTATTTCAGTACAGGGGCATAACTCATCTTTTAGTCAGCCTAGAATTTATTATTATTATTTTGTCCCCTTAGTACAATGTTTAGATTTCTACCAGATTAATGCCTGCTCCGTGACTTACGAGTTAAGGACGCAGCTCGTACTCCCTCCCGTATGCCGAGTTCGAAACACAGATGCGGGCGATTTGGCAGCAGACCACCGTGCGATTTTATTTTCTCCACAAAATGGTATGGATGCCGATCGTTCAGAAAGCAACGGCAAACTACTGAATGTAAACTTGCCAAGAGATCACCAAGAGCAAAAAAAAAAAAAAAAAAAAAAATGCTGGGGTTGACTGCGACGTCATGTAAAGGATATGCAACTAGCTATAACAAAATTAATATTTTATTGTGAAGATGAGGCGGTTGTCGTCATACCGACCACATTGGCCACCGAGCGCTGTATGCACTGTGGCACCATATACCGATTTAACCTGTAAGATGTATAAAGAGTACCCTACTGTTTGTTTCAAAACTTTAGTTACAGTAACAGCGATAACGCCGTGGGTAGCCAGTTTTCCTGTGGCTGGATTATCATGTGTTCAAATTTATATCAAGGCAAACTTTCAAAATGTACAACCTGCTAGGTCGACCCAGCCTAAAATTGTTGTTGTTGTTGTTGTTGTTGTTGTTGTTGTTGTTTTTGTTGTTGTTGTTGTTGTTGTTGTTGTTGTTGCAAATCATTTTACAGGACATCTCTATCTATACCAGCATTTTACTGCTGTTATGATGTTTTGGCTAGTTTACAGTCAGTAGTTTGCCATTGATTTCTGAACTACCGACTCCCATACCAATTCGTTAAAACCCAGCGCAACGCAGTCTGCTGCCAAATCTGTCGCAGCTGTGTTTCGAAAGCAAATAAGCGGAATTACGAATTGCGTCCGTAACGCCTTCGCAACGGAGACCGGATAGTTTAAAATTAGTACTATAAAATACCTTGGGAAGTAAAGGGCCTCTATTGCGGATTAGTCTGTGAACTTATGGGTTCAGTATATGTTCAATACACCTCAAGCGGTGTAAAATTGGTCTTTTACTCTTTGTCATTCATAATGTTAATTTGTCCCAAAGTAGTTGTCTGCTAAGGGTCAGTGATGGGATATTGCCACCACATTTTGTTGGCCTGAGGGCTAGGATGAATCTTTCCCCCACTTTGACAAGCGACGGGCCCAGGTCTGAGAGCAAGGATGAATCTTTCCCCCACTTTGACAAGCGACGGGCCCAGGTCTGAGAGCAAGGATGAATCTTTCCCTCACTTTGACAAGCGACGGGCCCAGGTCTGAGAGCAAGGATGAATCACTCCCCCACATTGACAAGCGACGGGCCCAGGCCTGAGAGCAAGGATGAATCTTTCCCCCACTTTGACAAGCGACGGGCCCAGGTCTGAGAGCAAGGATGAATCTTTCCCTCACTTTGACAAGCGACGGGCCCAGGTCTGAGAGCAAGGATGAATCTTTCCCCCACATTGACAAGTGACGGGCCCAAGTCTGAGAGCAAGGATGAATCTTTCCCCCACATTGACAAGCGACGGGCCCAGGCCTGAGAGCAAGGATGAATCTTTCCCCCACATTGACAAGTGATGGGCCCAGGTCTGAGAGCAAGGATGAATCTTTCCCCCACATTGACAAGCGACGGGCCCAGGTCTGAGAGCAAGGATGAATCTTTCCCCCACATTGACAAGCGACGGGCACAGGTCTGAGAGCAAGGATGAATCTTTCCCCCACTTTGACAAGCGACGGGCCCAGGTCTGAGAGCAAGGATGAATCTTTCCCCCACTTTGACAAGCGACAGGCCCAGGTCTGAGAGCAAGGATGAATCTTTCCCCCACATTGACGGGTGACGGGCCCAGGTCTGAGAGCAAGGATGAATCATTCCCTCACTTTGACAAGCGACGGGCCCAGGCCTGAGAGCAAGGATGAATCTTTCTCTCACTTTGACAAGCGAAGGGCCCAGGTCTGAGAGCAAGGATGAATCATTCCCCCACTTTGACAAGCGACGAGCCCAGGCCTGAGAGCAAGGATGAATCTTTCCCTCACTTTGACAAGCGACGGGCCCAGGTCTGAGAGCAAGGATGAATCATTCCCCCACTTTGACAAGCGACAAGCCCAGGTCTGAGAGCAAGGATGAATCTTTCCCTCACTTTGACAAGCGACGGGCCCAGGTCTGAGAGCAAGGATGAATCATTCCCTCACTTTGACAAGCGATGGGCCCAGGTCTGAGAGCAAGGATGAATCTTTCCCTCACTTTGACAAGCGACGGGTCCAGGTCTGAGAGCAAGGATGAATCATTCCCCCACTTTGACAAGCGACGAGCCCAGGCCTGAGAGCAAGGATGAATCTTTCCCTCACTTTGACAAGCGACGGGCCCAGGTCTGAGAGCAAGGATGAATCATTCCCCCACTTTGACAAGCGACAAGCCCAGGTCTGAGAGCAAGGATGAATCTTTCCCTCACTTTGACAAGCGACGGGCCCAGGTCTGAGAGCAAGGATGAATCATTCCCTCACTTTGACAAGCGATGGGCCCAGGTCTGAGAGCAAGGATGAATCTTTCCCTCACTTTGACAAGCGACGGGTCCAGGTCTGAGAGCAAGGATGAATCTTTCCCTCACTTTGACAAGCGACGGGCCCAGGTCTGAGAGCAAGGATGAATCTTTCCCTCACTTTGACAAGCGACTGGTCCAGGTATGAGGGCAAGGATGAATCTTACCCCCACTTTGACAAGCGACGGGCCCAGTCCTGAGAGCAAGGATGAATCATTCCCCCACTTTGACAAGCGACGGGTCCAGGTCTTAGAGCAAGGATGAATCTTTCCCTCACTTTGACAAGCGACGGGCCCAGTTCTGAGAGCAAGGATGAATCTTTCCCCCACTTTGACAAGCGACAGGCCCAGGTCTGAGAGCAAGGATGAATCTTTCCCTCACTTTGACAAGCGACGAGCCCAGGCGTCGAACCCGCTTCCGACTGTGCTCAGGCCATTACCAGCTGAGTTCGCTTACTTTAATTGAACGGATCATACCTAAATGTGCAGTCAAACTCAATGGTATTAATGTAGGGCTAGTAAAGAAATTCAAATAACTCATCATCATCATGTGTCATGCCGATAAGCGTGGGTGGTCATGTTTCGCCATCTCACTCGATCACCAGAGTGACCATACTGGTCGATGATCGTAGCTATTGTCTCATAAAAAATGAGACCCTCTGCCAACCGTCGTGAAATTGCAGACCATAACCTACAACTATCTGTTGGCTGCCCTTCAACTTCATCCACCGCCCGCACCCATGGCTTCACGTAACCCTGATCGGGAGGCTAAACGGGTACTCCACCTTGTCCAAGGGTGTCCCTTAGACTATCGGAGGAAAGGAGGCACCGTACTTCTTCTTTGATAGGGGATACCCCTACCCCGCCATCCATTCCAGTATCTACGTTCATTGATAACATCAGACAGAGGATGTTTCTTAGAGATAAAGAAAAGAAGAGGACAAGCACACACCACATTTCAAAACATAAAGAACATCTAACGTAATACATCTCTATCGTTGGAGGTTAGGAAAACAATCTTGCAGGTTATAGAGCCAATTTTAACATATGGCTGTGAGTCCCAGACTACCAGAATACAAGCAACAAATCAATCGAGGCCTCAGAGAGGTAGTGTATTTTAGAATAATTCTGAAAATTGCATGGACATTCAAAATGAGAAGTCTAAATGTTTAGATAGAGGCTAGGACTCAAAACACAACTCATCACAAACATCAGAATGAGGTGGTCCAAATTTTCTGGCCTTATTATAAGAGAAGAAAAACACGAACATAATGTGACAACTTGAAATGCTTGTTGAAAGAGAGAAAGAAGAGAAAACGAAAGAAGATTCTCCAGACTTGTGTCATGGCGTGGAGGGGTGTTAGGGCCCGAATTGCCTACATGCTGCTGGAGATCGTAAGATATGGAGAAAAGTTATCGTCAATGCCAGTAGGCAAGACATTTCATGATGAAGAGTAGGTGGACTTAGAGGAATAGCGCCCGCACGGAACTAACACTACCCAGCGAAAAGACCCCTGTCCTTTGCTAGTTTCTCTACCCCATGCATTTTATATCCACTGTATCTTCGATGTCCTTTGTCCAATTTCGTGCTGATTTAACCGTTGCCTACTCTTCCAAAAGCAGTGCCTTCCGTCATTAATCTTTGCAAACCCTGTAACTTTTACTATAGCGAAAACATTTCAGCTTCTGAGAAATGGATCTCTTCACGAACCAATGTACAGATCTGGTAGAATGACTCTATTTTTCATGTTCTTGGTCCACAATATTCTAAGAACTTTTCTGTCACATTTTAAGTTCAGAAACCCCTATTTCTTCTTTAGACATCATCATCTTTCACCTTTATAGTGAAACGCCGTGAGGAGGATTAGTTGAAGCCCCAGCGCCCGATGGGTGGCTTTGGATAGTGTCATTCCATGTGATTGTACAATGTCTTTGATGACACAATCCATTTTCTTCTCGGACGTTTTCTTGCTATTGTATCAGTTCTTCAGACATTATTAAATACCCGAAGATACAAGCGTGTTGGAAATATTACTGAGCTATCACCAAGCCATTATCTAAAACCAGTCTTTTTCACCACTACATTTTTTCTATCATTATGACCAGTACGCAGAAACATATCTATCTCTGCTCTATCTGTGGTAACTTCTTCTTCTTCTTCAGCGTTCCGAGCCATTGAGGTTCTTTGCTGCAAATACAATCCGTCTCCATTCGTCTCTCTGGTGGACCTTCTCTTGCCAGTCGTTGATTCCAAGTGCTTGTAGGTCTGTACATGTATTATCTCTCCACCGCCTTCTTGGTCTACCTCGGGGTCTACGGTCATTTATTTCCTGAGTGTAAGCAAGTTTTGTTTCCCTATTATCTTCCATTCTTTCTATATGCCCCAGCCATTGTAGTCTATTAGCCTTCATGATACCAGTGATTAGCGGGGACTTAAACAGATCATAAATGTCTTTGTTACTTCTTCTTTTCCACTCTCCACTTTGTGTATCCCTAATGGGTCCAAAGATGCGTCTTAAAATTTTGTTCTCAAAGGTTTGTAACAAGGCTTCGTCTCCTTTCGTTGTACTCCAGGTTTCAGAGCCATACAGCACAACTTGTCTGATCAGTGTTTTGTATATTGTGATTTTGGTGTTACGAGATAGCGCCTTTGATTTTAGTAGATGTTGTAGTGCATAGTATATCTTATTTCCAGAGTTGATTCTAGTTTGTATTTCTTCCCTTATGATGTTGGAGCAGTTGAAGATCGTACCCAGGTATTTGTATGTTTCCGTTCTTTTAATGGTCATATTATCTATTTGTATGTGGCCAGAGTTTCTAGCCATTCCGTCTCTTGAAATTACCATATATTCTGTCTTATCTTGGTTGATAACCAGCCCCATCTGTTGGGCTTTTTCCTTTAAGTGAGTCAATATTTCCAATGTCTTTTGTTCACTTTGCCCTATAATATCTATATCATCTGCATAACCAAGCAGCTTGGATGTTCCTCCAATATCACATTCCTCCTTTACCTTCCTTACAACTTTCTCTAGAGCCAGATTGAAGAGTAGCGGCGATAGTTATCTGTGGTAACGCCAGTGCTAATAGTTGATATTAGTGATTTAAAATGTTCCATGACTAACTTCTGTCAGTTGCCACAGGAAAGATGATTGTCTGCAAAATTGTATTTCCATGTTTTGGCTGATGTTGTGCCATAGGCTCTTAACATTGCGCTACCTTTGCTTTATTATAGGGGATTCAGGTCCAGTATGGCTGATAGGCTGTTGAGCTGTTAAGGCCTCTGGAGTGTTTTTGCTTCTGGCTGCGGGTTGCTTACGCAGTTTCCTCATTTTATACTGGTAGTACATGGTTCCTTCGCCCAGCTACTGAGTTAAGTGCTGGGAGTGACACTGTGAGCTGTGGATTTCGTGTAGAATGCTTTTATTTATGTCAACGGTGGCTTGTATTATAAAATCCACGTTCAGAGAAAATGACGAACAGTGGGTTGCTGAACTAGTTGGTTTTGCCTTATGTAGTAATGTGTGTGTAACTGCTGGTTTTCTATAGAATGCTGCTTCCATCGACGATGAACTATACTTTTAGTGACGGAATGTTATTTGGCATTCTGGCAGTGACCCATCATGTTTGCCTATGCGTGTTGTTGGTTTTTCAGGACTGCTGTCTGTTTCACTTTCCACATGGGGCAGTGAAGAACGTTTTGTGGGATATTCACTGGTACATCAACGGAGTATTATAGGGTGACCCTTTGCTGTAAAGTTGGAACCGCGACTGACGACTAACGACTAATGTTATGTCAATCTATTATTGGCGTTCATTTGAAACCCGTTCCAATGGCTTTATTACAAAAGCATGAAAGAAAAATTAACAGATGTGGTATAATTAAATAAAGCATTCATTTTGAATGAATTATGCACCATGAGTTGGTCAGAAGAAGTCGCCGTAGGACAAGCATAACATTGCTTAGGTAGGAGGCAAATGCCGTCTGCAACAAAAGATTGTGGTTGCTCACTGAACCAAGTGTTTACCGCGTTCATTACGTCTGCATCTGTATGAAATCGTTGCCCCTTGAGAGCTTTTTTAGAGGTCTGAACACATGAAAATCACATGGTGACAAATCAGGACTATAGGCTGGATGTTGCAGAATGTCCCACTTCTTCCTTGCTATTGATCCTGCACAATCTTTGCGACATGCGGACGAGCATTATCGTGCAACAAAATCAAATCCCGAGAACACATGCCGGGTCGTTTATTCTTGATGGCTTTTTGCAGCTTGTCTAGTGTTTGCAAGTAGTGGGTAGAGTTGATGGTGACACCAGATTCTTTAAAGTCGGCCAACAACAGCCCTTCATGGTCAAAAAATACGGTAAGGTACGTCCCCGGGGCCTTTCCGTGTCGACATCAGGGTGCTCATCTCGGTTTTCTTCGGATGTCTGGCGAGATATTGGTTTCCCCTGGGCGTCGCGGTCGGGCTGCTGGCTTTAGCTTGCGGTTCAGGCTCGGTCTCTTGGTTTTCATCTTGCTAGTTCTCTGTGGTTTCTTGTATGGCTTCTGTTGGTTTGTACTGGAAAGGCTCCATTTAATCTTTCAGCAGCTTTCTCTCCGCTTTGATGGTGCGTAGTATTTTTTCGTTTTCTTTTTCATCTCTGCCATATGTTCCACTTCTTGCTTGATGTTTTGATGGATCTCCTTTATTTCAGCCAGCAGTTTCTCATTGTCGCTGAACGGAGTCGTCGTCAGCAATGCCTTGACTTGTTTCTTCAACTCGTCTATCTGCTTTTGCAGTTGATCTCTTTCAGCTTGTGCTATACCCGTGGCTGTCTCGCCCCCTCCGCATTGCTTCCTTGAATGGTGTCTTTGTGATAATTGCGATTTTTAAGGCGTCTCTGTGCCGTTGCAGGTACGGACAGCCCAAGTATCTTGTTCCATGCTTGCCCAGGCAGTTGGCGCACTTTTGTTTGTTGTTGGGTGCTCGGAAGTCCGTGTCTAGCTTGACCAGTGGACACTCCTTGAAGGCGTTGTGATCGGCGCAGTACCGGCAGATTTCCGTCTTACTGGACATGCTGCTCTGCTGTGACCGGCCCTCTGACATCTGGAACATTGAGTGATCCTTGGGATGTATCTCTCTGGTTGCTGCATTCTCTTGTTGATTGATACTGTGATTGGCATCTCGCTGCCCTCTGTCGTCACCACCGCCAAGGTTGTGGGAATCTTGGAGTAGGTGAGGAGCCGCTCCGCCTTCAAGAATCGGGTGTGAAGATTCTCTTCTCGTAGCTGCATCAGGATTTCTTCGTCAGATAGCTCCACTTGGATACGCTTGATAACCCACTTGATTGTCGGTGAGTCGGTGTTTCCGACTCTGGTTTCTTTCTTCTCTCTCTTCTTCTAAGTAGGTTTGGCTCTTGTCTGTGGTGGGCTGTCGATCTTCTCCCTGGTGGTAGGTTCAGTAGTAGCTGTAGTTCAGGATCTTTGTTGCCGCTAGCAGGCAAGCTCTCCACGTTCGTCTTCTTGACTGTCTTTTCGACTCCCACGCTGCACATTTTGGATACCGCGTGTCTTTTGGTGTTCTTGCGGCGTGCCATTTTCCCCCTTATCAGGCTTCTTGACTTGTTCAGGTGACTTGACTTGTTAGCGCTCGCAGTTGCGAATCCACGCTGCTGACGACTGCGACGCCCGTTATATATCTTACTTCTTTTATATAGTCTTCGTTTTTTAAATTTTATTTTGGACCCAACATATTCTCATTTTGATACACTTTCAGTTTCTTCATTGTTAATTGTGATATTTTCTTGACAAACAGTTTTGTCTGTTGATATTATATTATTTTATTAAGTTCAGTAAAGATTTGATCTGCTCAGTGTCTTTTGGAAATTGAATTAAATTTCTTGTTTTTGGCCTACATCCAACCCATCTGAGGGCAAACACAATGGGGATCTTAACAAGCTTAAGTTAACTGCTGCTTTCTTTGCATTTATTGGTAATGATGTCTAATGGTGAAAGAAAAAAAAAAGAAAAAAAAAGGAGATGAAGAAGAAGAGGAAGAAGAAGAAGAAGAAGAAGAAGAAGAAGAAGAAGAAGAAGAAGAAGAAGACCATGCCTTGTGGAGAAGCCATCCATATATTTACTTCTTTGCATTTCCGTTGATCTTTTCCCCTTAATCTTGCCAGTTGTCACCAAGTTCTCTAGTTTATTTCTTTTCACAACTCGCCTAAAATGTGACTGTCTACGTGTAATTTCTCTAATTAGTTTACTGTTTTAATTTGCTTCTTGTAGGACTTGGTCTGTGGTTTTTCCGTCTGTCCATGGTATTATTTGCATTTTCCTCAGAAACAAGATTTCCACTCCCATTAGATGTACTTAGCTCGTCTACTCTTTGTCCACGTTTCAATTTCATACAAAGATACAGGCTCTAGGTAGCACCTCGACACGATTTTTCTCCTTGTAATTGACATGGTTTTGTTGGTCAGTATGTTCTCCATCTTGCTAAAGGCTATCTTCGCCATAGCGATTCTTGTTCTGATCTCTACAAGGCATCTCCCATAATATTTTATGATTGTTCCGAGATAATTGTGCCGGCTAACATGTTTAAGAATATTCCCATTTACGTGTATATTACATTGAGGTATTTTCCTTCTTTCTAATAACGACAATAATCTGTGCCTTCTTACAATTTAATTCTAACCCTAGTTATTCACTGTGTACAATAACCACATCTTCTACAAGTTGGAGATCCTATTCATTGTCTGCCATCAAAACTGTCTTATCCGCATATCTAATTTTATTGATCTTCTAAACTTAAATATCCGTTAAATACCTAGTCGCAATTATATTATCAGATGGAAGATGCATGTCAGGGATTAAGAACAGATTAGGCTAAACAAAAGCTGCATTTCAGAAAATTGAAAGTATCTTATACAATAAGTCGTGGCATTGAACGCAAGAGAGAGAATGCTGAAATTATATATAAAACATGGTTTGCTTTATGGGAATTAGGAATAACTTGGAGATGGAGATGTGGTTCCTGAGAAGAAGATTGCGAATATCTCGACTGCCAGAGTAACTAATTGCTTCTGCTTGGAAGAGACTAATGAAGTAGAACATTATATACAACATTACGAACTATTAAAAACAGCAGTCTTTGGTAGATTGGTACGAAGAGAGGCTGTTGTGATGACTAGGAAGCCCTGTAGGGGAAGAAGCAGAGGCAGATCGAGAGAAATTATGTTGGATAGACTGATACTGTGACATGGAGAAATAGCATTAGTAGAATTGATCCAGAACACAAAGGACAACGATCTGGGGTGAGAACGAACTCGCATGCCAGTCGGTAGGACTCACGATGATGACCTATAATCCGTATTTCCTCATGATCTCTTCATAACCCGTATTATCCGAACCTATCTCGGCATTCATGCCATGAATCAAAAATTTTATTTTGACATTTCTTTGATAGTCCCTAGTACAATGAAGTTTCATATAACATTCCATCGTCACTGATTCTTCCCTATCATTTTTGTGGACCAATTACTGGATTAAAATCATGTTTACATATTTTTGTGGTTTAAATTGGTGCTGTTATTATTCTAGAACTCGCCCTTTCCCATTATTAGCGTTGTCTCTGCCAGTTTATGTATAAGTATGGCCACTATATTACAATGAGGGTTATTTCACCTGTAGGATCCGAAAATACTATTTCATCTGTGTTTACACGCTTCTTCCTCTTTCTCTCCTCTCCTCCTTTTCCTCCTATTCTCCCCTCTTCCATAATCATAATGATGATGATGACGATGATGATGATGATGATGATGATGATGATGATGATCTTCTTCTTCTTCTTCTTCTTCTTCTTCTTCTTCTTCTTCTTCTTCTTCTTCTTCTTCTTCTTCTTCTTCTTCTTCTTCTTCTTCTCCTCCTGTTGCTGTTGTTGCTAAAAAAAAAAAAAAGAGTGCATCGCTGTGCTCAGATGGGGAGAGTAAGGATGATGAAGAGAAGGCAAACACGATCCATATTATCTTCCCATGAAGTAACTTGCTAAAGTCTTAGAAGTTCCTATGGGAGCACTCTAAATGTGAGGACTGAGTAAAATAACTCATAACTTGGTATTACCGTTTTAAAGTGCTATTCATTTTAGTGTGATTTTTAGCTTTATTGCTTTCGTTGTGAAATACTACGCATCTGTGTTGGGCGTGATTGTTGTTGTGTCTGTTGTGTGTGGAAAAGAGTTGAGAATAATAAAGAACATATATTGACAACAAAAAGCAGCTTAAAATGTGAATACCGCGTCGGAACATTTAACTACGTAAAGAAGGGTCACAGACAAGGAAGTATATTGTCCCCTGATATATTTTCACTGTCCAGTGAATATTACAATAATTTTACATAAATGTGACATTCGGTAGTCATAACATAAACTTACGTGGTGCTGAAGACATCGTCTTTAAAGTATCAAGTCAGAAAGAGCTAGAGAAAATGATAGATACTGTGATTGTAGAAAGTGATCAGACAGGCTTAAAAATGAATAAAAGGAAGACAAAAGTAAATGTAATTTTCAAAGAAGTGGATTATGCCTAAATGTTCGATAATGGTTTTAATTGGGGTGGGTGCTACATAAATCCAAGTATTCAAGTACCAGTAATAATATCAGATTGAAGATATATCTGAGAAATAAAGAACTTAAGAGGACAAGCAAAACCTGCAGTTTATATAATGAAGAACGACATATTCAAGTTCTTGTCATTGGTCGCACGCAAGAAGAAAGAATAACTGCAATGAAACAATCATGTGAATGTGAAAATTCGTTCCTAGGTGAAATGGTACAACTGTCTTGGAACAGTCATAACACCGGACTGTAGATGCCTTATGGACATAAGAACAAATATTTCTATTGCAAAGTAGCCGTTTGTAAGATGGAAATAATCATCATGTATCCTGCCATCTGGCGTAGGTGAACATGTAACTATACAGTTAGGGGTCCTTATTCTTTGTGATCAGTTCTATTTACAACATTTCTGCATGACAACTTCTTAGGTATTGTTGGTTCACAAATGTTTGCCCCCGTATAAAAGTCCATAACTCAGCGATCAACTGGGGGTAAATATTTATATTTAGCATATAACCTTATCATTATGTACACCCAACAATTTTTTTTTTCTGGAGGTTATACAGCAGATCTCTATGTTTATTTATATGAGGTACATAATTTACGCATAAGAGATGAAGTTCAAATTACTGTAACAGAGCCAAATCGTCGCACCTTGGTTTTGGCCTTGTGACAAAACCACCCAGATCACATGTCTTCACTAGGCGGAAAATCCTATCGGTCGGTAATAGACGAGTGGTCTCCCGTCTGATCTTAAATTAGCTTGGGGAAACCGCTGTTATTTTTGTCTTTTCGAGAGATTTTGCGACTATGTAGCTAGTTGTCCCTGGGGGGAAAGTGGAGTCAACCAGCACACCTGTTAATTATCCTATTTCTCAGTTTCTCTCTCTCTCTCTGCAGGTGGACATTTGTCTACATACCCCCCTTTTTTAGTTAAAGTCTTTCTCTCTCTCTCTCTCTCTCTCTCTCTCTCTCTCTCTCTCTCTCTCTCTCTCTCTCTCTCTCTCTCTCTCTCTCTCTCTCTGACAATATCCCTCTTCCCGTTCCTTTAGCACATAACCCCACAAACACAGGTTTCGAACAACATGATAAAACATTTATTGCAGAAAAGTGTAATTTTAGTGTGCCATAGATGGGTGTGAAGATATGTGGTGGTATTTATCTTGAATGTGTGACATAATATTGTATAGGATGAACATCAGAGTTTTTCCATTATGATACAGCCATTCGGCTTCACAAAGGACATAACGTTGAATCTCTCACCCGGCTGTTTTCTTTCTGACTGATGAAGGTTTTGTTGACAATATGTTCTGGAACCATTTTAAACAATATATTCTCCACTGAAAATCTAGGTTAGTTCTAGTCTTCAAGTATACACAGTAAACACTATGTAATGTTTTTTTTTTATTATTTCCTGTGAATGTCAGAGAAACACTGCTTTATTGCGTAATTATTGTCCATTTTCTTTTTTCACAAAACAATCGGTTGTATATTCCTTCTCACTTAGAGTGACTCAGGATCTTGTGTAATGTTTTTCTCACACTGGTTTTACCTTCTGGTGACATAGATTACTGTCCCCAATTCTGACCAAATGTTTCGGCTCAGATGGGTAACCACCTTAATTGTCAAGTGCAGGGAACCTGTTGAGTAAAACCACAGCTTGTGAGAGAAACGCAACTCCGACCTATGATATGTGAATGTAGGTAATTGGCTATATTCAGAAAGTAATCTCCCTAGATCATACTAGAGTTATACTATTATATAAGACAGAATAGTCAGCACTCTACCCTATACAAGGTGAAAGAAAAACACGCTAAAGCAAAGCACATACATCCTAGTATAGGCTTATCCTTCTGACTGTACAGACTCCTTACTCTACACAACTTAAATCACTCCTCAGCCTAATCCTGTCTACTCTTTATACTACGTTTACACACGAAAACCCCTATGCTATATGTCTAAGCTACATCTATATAATCACCTTATTGAATTTTATTTCCTGCCTAGACTTATATCAGTTTAATTCCCATGAAGGGACAGGGTTGGTTATTTTTACACAACCTAAACTCTGTGATATATTTTCTATACGGCACTGAAATACATTCCCACTCCAACCGTTGTTAAGTCCAACTCTCCACTGAGTTTAACTGTCTCTGTCCACATATAAATTTCCTGTCCTACGTCACTGGGTTTTTCCGTCCCCCTCAATCATCCCTGCTCCTATTCCGTCCTTTGATCCTTCCACACTAACATGCTAACAATATTCTTTGATAAAGACGCTCTAACGGTATCGTTGCTTTTCGGTTGCCCAAATGATTTGGTTAATAGTATTTCAAAGATATAAATTGTTTGATCGTGCTCCAAACGTCTCGAGGATAAACGATGTTTTTGAGGCCCGGTGATTCTCCACAAAGTCCGATGCAGACTTTTCTTTGATCTTTCCCGGTAGATAATTCGTCCGTTGGGCTTCGTTTCCGTGTCCCAGACGTACGGCCAGTGTTTTAAGTCACGATCGCCGTCTGGTTTAAGATTTCAGGACCGTCACTTGACTGTTTCAGTCATTTTCTCCATCGGGATCGTCGCCTGCCAGCCATAACATGACAGACTAGTCGAGAGGGAAAGATCCAGAGTGTCTACGTGATGTTAGCAGTCACGTAGGACCGTAATTCACATATGTATCACGGGGATCTGGACTTCCCCGTGACACAGGAGCTTCTCAGGAGTCGAGTGGGATTCGAAACTTCGCGCAGTAGCACCTTTGAGTTCAGTCGCCATCTGTCTGTCAACGAACACGATCGCAATAGCCTGACTGTGGAGAATTGATGTCTGTGATGATTGTTGCCGACACGCGATTGTTATCTGCCCGACCATATGAATATGTAATTAGCGACATTGATCGGTTAGTGACTATCTAGGTCAAGAGGCCCACAGTTTATACCGGTGTTTGTTCGCGCGGACACATTACGGTGTGTGTAGCTAGAAGTACATGATGAGTCCTTTAAAATAGGCGTTGATGTAGGAAATATGACTAACGTTGCTTTGTTGATAATATTCACATTTCTTGTTAGGGCATTATATTTGCTACAAATTTAACACTGCTATTTGCGAGTGTGCTTTGGTCAATCTAATAACTGTATGTTTAACAACTGTGTTAACCTGCTTGTTTATTGAATTGAATAGCTAGGTCTGTGTTGAATCATTGACACTAGTTAGGCTGTGTGATATTAGTTGCATAGTATTGATGAGTTGTCTGAATTAGCAAGCGAGTGATGTGTTCTTTTGCTTAGCTAGATAGCAAAGTAATTTACACGTTATATAAATGGTGCTCTGTGAATTCCTGGAACCAATGTGTTGTGTTATTTCCACTAGGACGGGTAGTGAAATGGTTGCTATGTGAGGGTGACAGTGCTGTAACATCTCTATGTAGGAATTCTTTGTAGTTACCTAATTGTGGTATTCATTGATTATCTGTGGAATTGTGATATCCCTACTTGTTTATTTTGCATGCCCGACCGAGAGTGATACGACGCGGTGTACACCAGGCCGTTGCGTTTTTACCAATCCGAATTACGAGCGGAACGTTTCATGAATGACTCTACTTCCCTTCTCTTTTGTAAACCCGATCCTGTTAGTGGGGGAACACATCTACTAGGGGGAGAAAGTTGTATATGAGGGCCTTGGTCCACACTTAAGGGAGACATGAAGATTTATAGGATGAGGTGCTGGGTGCCATTCTAAATAGTTTGACGTGGTCTAACTCGCCACGGAAGCAGGGTACTCTTTTGCCACAGCGGGTCTCTAGGGGAAAGACTACTGGGTGGGTTGCCACCAAACATGTGATAGACCTGCACAGTCTTGACCTTCAGGAGACTAGGTCAACTAAAAAAGGTCACACCTGTTCTGGGACAAGGATCCCTGGACAAAAGCATTTACTTGGTTTATAAGTTTGTTAAAGATGTTAAGTTATTAACAAATCATGATTTAGTAATTTGTTAATGCTGTAACGTCATTAATGAATTTTGTTTAATTAATTAATGGGTTAAATAATTAATTCATTGTTAAGTTATATTTATGAGGAGGACATGTCCGGCTGGACAACTCCTAAATAATTAAACCACTACACTGAAAGATAAGTAGGTGTATTCCACTGTCGTTGTAGGAGGAGAAACGGAGAAACGGAATAATACCAGTAGTAGGATTGTATGACAGAGTCAAACAGACTACTCTGGTACTATCGGGCCAAATGTAGGCCAGAAGAGTTATTTGACTATCTCCTAGCTCACCAATGCACTCTCATGCATGAACCTCCTTGTTAGGAGAGATGATCTACTATGTTGATGATCTATTATATCATTATGTTATGATATTACGTTCTGATGCATTGGATATTGTTGTTGTGCATGTTAGTCGCAGTTGTAGCCAAATACGCTCACCGACCTCCTTGTTTCAGGATATGTTTATACGATGGAGATTCTAGAGTTATACCATGAACTTAATTGGACCAGCTCGTTCCCTTGCCAAGCAATATGATGTTATGGGGCAATACTGGGAGCGGACACATGAATCTGTCAGAGTCACCACATATGAGAAACGTGAGTTTTGGGAAGTTCACGGTGTTTCTACACTGAAACAACCGCTTCGAGTCCGACGAAGATTTGGTCAACAGATCCAGATGGGGTCTAGGACTGATGCGTCTTCTGATTCACGCCGGTAAGGTAACCGGGCGTTGTCCCATAAACACTCAGAGAGAAGCTTCTGTATAAACCTATGTGTATATTTGAAGATAAAGTCAAGTTGAGTTAGCTGAAAAGAACTCGTGAGAACCAGCAACTACTACGGCAAGTTTCAACATGTTTCATACCCAGCCGGGTATCAGTGAGGTCCGTTGTTTAAGTATATATTCAGCTTCAACGTGAGTCTACATTGGTGCACCTTTCCAAAACCTTGAACTTGATCAAAGTTATACTACAGTAGTCTGCTATTTTCATGAACATTTGAGGAACATCCATGGTATGGTAGGGAGCTACCACATTCCGAATTAACTGTTGATGAACAGTGATCATACTAGTGTGCGAAAGTACCACATTCTTTAGTTGGTGTTGTGAACATTAACAGAGCTAGTGAGAGGAGTCACTATACTCTTTAGTTGGAGGTGGTGAACAATAACATTGCTAGTGTGTGGAGTCATTATACTCTTTAATTGGAGTTGTTGAACAATAACATTGCTAGTGTGCTGAGTCATTATAATCCAAGTTGGTGGTGTTGAATAGTGACAGTACTAGGATGCTGAATCATTACATTCCTAAGTTGGAGTTATTGAATAGTGAGAGTGCTAATGAGAGGAGCCAACGCTCCAGTCTTATGTTGCATAATAGATCATCCAAATAACTGTGTGATGTTAAAGAGCAACCAGGCTTTTGTTGTGTGCTGCAATACTTACCATCTGATGGGGACACCTAGAACCATAGGGTCGCCTATATTTCATCAGTAGTGCGAAATCTGTTGCTAGTGATTACGTCATCGAGGGACGTCAATCGAACAGTGATGAAGTGCCAGTCCGATATCAGACATACGCTTGCCCAGTCCGATATCATACTCACAGTGGACGGAGATGACTCTGGAGTGGTCTGCGCCTTGGAGGTCCCTTGCACCGGAGGTTCATCGTGTGAGTGGTTAGCAACGACTGTCTGATGAATACCGAAAACATTTTCTCACTTGCTTGTCTGGAGAACAGTGAGAGTTTTGCCTGAAACGATTTTACATGTACATACAATTCATGTGCAAACACACAATTGCCCTGAAGTTTGACATTCAGTTCATTTAACTTTTCCATAATTTCAATGGCAAACACAAAGTCTAACTTCCACTCTTTATTGACAATGTTAGTATTAAAGTCACATTCAATGCCCTTCATCTCTAGGAACATCACTATTTCTTCTCTGCGTTCCGACACTCGCCTCAACATCTTGCCGAGACTCAGCCATCGAACAATGGTGTGGTTCAGGATATCGGAATGTTCGGTTTCCAATTCGTCAAGTAATGCCTTGAACTGTCTGTGATTAAGTCCTCTTGATCTGATGAGGTTAATGACACTGACAACTGGGTCAATAAGATGTTTGATATTCAAAACAGTTTTACACAGACTTTCCTGATGAATCACAAAGTGAAGTGGTAATAATGTGTGGTCTGGATATTCTGCTTTAATCTTATCACGTATCAACTTTACCAGACCTACATTTTTCCAGTCAAAGCACGAGCTCCGTCAGTTGTAACACTTGCCATCTTGTTCCAAACCAACCCAGTACTTTCAATACAGTTAGTAGCAGCATTGAATATATCATGGCCTGTGGTTGTGTCTTTGAGTGACTCAACACTCAGTAACTCTTCGGTGAGTTTGAAAGAAGTGTTTATTCCACGTATAAATAGCAATAATTGAGCAGTATCATGTACATCAGTACTCTAATCCAATGCAAAAGAGTGCCATACAAATTGTTTACTTGCATCTTGAAGTTTATGCATCAAATTGTCACTTATCTTGTCAACACGTATGACCACAGTTCTCCTTGATAAAGTAATGTTGCCTAATCTGTGTTTTTGTTCTGAACACATAATGTTTGCTGCATCTAGCAAACATTCCTTGTTGAACTCGCCATCAGAAAATGGCTTGTTTTGTTTTACAATTCTGTGTGACAGCAAAAGACTAGCTTCAGTTGCAGCATCTTGAATTGAAGACTGTTTAGTGAAAACAGTTTGCTGATTCTCCAAATTTTTCACCAACTCAAGGCATTTCTTTTCCCTCCCTTCGGTTGTTAAATTGTATCCGAAATCGGAATGTTTTGTTTGATAATTTCTTTTTAAATTGTACTCCTTGAAGACAGCCACTGACTCACGACATAACAAGGAAAGTGATTTGCTACCAACTTTTATAAAACAGTACTTAGTTGTCCATTCGTCATTAAAAACACGGCATTCATCTTCAGTCTTTCGTTTGTTATTGACACTCATTGTTTTAATAAAATTCGAACGGTTAGAATTGTACAAATCTTTAAAACGGAAATGAAACAAAACCTACTTCCGGCTGTATGTGAAAATAAAATATTCGGAAAACAAGTAGTAAACTCAGAATAAATTTCAGAAATATATCAAGACTAGTACAACAAATAAATTAATTTGAACATTGTAAATGTGGAAATAATTTATAACAGGAAAAGACTTTTAAATTTAATATTTTCTTGCAAATATAAATCATTTTATTCACCGGAGAAATATCTGTTTTTTATAAAATCATCCTTATTAAATTTTTACATGTCGATAAATATTTCTCTATGTAAAAATCGATAAATTAGCATTTTAGCATTACATGGTTCCAAATGTTGCTGTATGTAGCCAGGGGCCGGGTTGGGATGAGAGCCCAACCTTGCATAAATACCCTAATGGCTTGTGCATTCACCACCTTTGCAGCACAAAACCTTCTCGTGGCGGAACTGTTTTAACTAACAGGCGAAGGGGCGGCGGCGAGTCACTGGCGCCGAGAAATATCCAGAACGCTCTAGATGTGTATGCACGTACATGCATGCGCAGACATGTGTGTGCGAGCCTACACACCTAAACTTGAGTAAGACCACATTCTGCTCTAGCAAAGCAAAGGTGCTGAATACAGAGGCAACCAGCCAGGAGGCGCACCACAGAAATCAGGACGCCACCAATCACGCACAATGAAATATGTCAACTACTGCTAAATGTTACGATTGCTCATCCTGCTTTGGACCCCCAGGCAGGTGCAGTGCCGGGCCATATGCCTCGAAAGGGTCCAGCCACAGCTACTGGAGGTCCTTCTCAGATGTTCTGTGGAGCCAGGGGATCTGAGAATAGAGCTTCTGGCCATACCAAATAAAGACTAAAACTAATGCACGGGAATGCAGAGGGATTCAGCAACAAAACAATAGAACTAGAAAACATCTTGGACCAAGAAAAGGTAAGTGTATGTTGCTTGCAAGAAACTAGCCTCAACGAAAACGAAATGATATCTTGGAAATTGCCAGTACTAAGGACACTACTTTCTGAACGTAGCAGCCAGCATAAGGTCACCATAAAGTGGATACCATCTCACTGTGGAGTGCCCGGAAACGACAGACCCGATCGATTGGCTAAGGAAGGAGCAAAAGAAGAACAGTCTGATGTGCCCTTTACATACCACCAAAAGAAAAGAATGATAAAATCAGTCAAAAGGCCACCAAAACCTGCTCAAGACGACTACCACGTTATGGACAGACCAGAACAAGTAATTATTCTGCGCCTCAGAACAGGACACAACGGATTACTCAACCACATGTATACAAGATTCAAGATTGGTGAATCAGCCATGTGCACATGTGGATTATCGTCGCAGACAGCAGAGCACATACTCAAAGACTGTCCAGATTACAACATGTCTAGGCAAACCTTCTGGCCCATAGAGACGACAGTGGAAGATAAACTCTATGGACTGCTGAGTGAACTAAAAAGGACAGTTAAATGCATACAAGAGGCAACATTGCAGTTATAGACATATTTAAGGCGAACGAAAGAAGAAGAGGAAGCATTACATTACGAAGGTCAAGGACTGTTTACAAAAATAGATAATTAGAAAGAAATTTTATCAAAAATGTTAGAACAATCATAACGGTACATGAAATTCTTTAAAATTCAACAAAAAATAATTTTAAAACAAAGTAACATTCTTTATTCCTAAATGCCCTCGAGGGCCGCATAAAATCAGTTGGCGGGCCGCATGCGGCTCGCGGGCCGTAGTTTGCCCACCCCTGTACTAAGCTATTGTTTGGAACACCTGTGTTGTGGTACTTGGTGTACCCTGTTGTCTTAAGTTCTGGTGACTGGATAGGGACCACCTTTGGTTGATGTTTGATGTCTGCAGTTGTCTGTTGGATCTGTTATTGAACTTAAATGTATTATTCAATGTGTTTGAACACAAATTGTCACCGAAGTTGTAGTAGTTGATAAATAAAAGAGCTTTTTGTACTGTTCTTGATTTGTTTGTTTAGTCTCTTTTAGTTTTTACAACCACTATTTCTACCACAATCTAACAACTTAATCCATTGTTTGGGTCTCAAATATGACAGTTAATGTTCAGAGTTGATGCTCCTGTCCAAGATATCGCCCCTTCTTATCTAATTACTATCACTTTTTTTGTCAGTTAAGGGCGGTGTGAGGTTCTCTCTCTTTTTACTTCTTTTCTTCTTTGGCCATAACGAAGTCAGAGTTACTCTCTACCTCTTGACACCGTAGCAAAGGAAACATCAGTCTTTCCCTTGTCTTTTCCCCTCGGCTGCATTATGAAATGTATTACATCTTCACATGGAAACACCAGTGTTCAAATAATGCATATTCTCCATGATGCACGGGGATTTCCTTATGAGAAGTACGTCACATAGTGGAACGGAGGTGTTCATAGGTGACGTTCATATTACCGTAAAACAAGTTTGTTAGCGTGAATCCATAGATTTTCGCCAAAACATAAAAGAAATTTCGCCGCTTTCCATGAATTCAGTTGTTTTTAGATTAACCAAAGACATATTCCTTGGGTGGGAATAAATATAAGACGGCAGGAAATTATTCATAACGGTTCAACAGATACTTTTCAAAAATATTGACCGTGACTAAGGGCAAACATTTGTGAACACACTATAGCATAATTCCTCTTGATATGCCGCTGCCTCTTCTACCGTTTATCTTTTCAATGGTCCAATGCTTTCCAGTGATTCTCTTATCACATGACCAAAGCACATTGTTTATTTCTTTTATCTTTATCATATAACAGTTCCTATGCAGAACTCACGTCACAGATCACGCACAGTTTTCCCATCTTCTGCCATTTCCCCCAGCCACATACACTCTCATGAATAAAGTGTCTGCAATGGGCCGTATCCATCTTCGTGCTGGTCGAGTCATTACTTTTCTTCCAGGAAACATGACTCCCATCTCTGTTCTTGTTTAGCCTCTAATATGGCCAAAACTGTCTCCTTCTTATAATTGTATATACTGTTCTACCTATTGCACAGCTGATAAGTTTGCACTGTTAACACACACACACACACACACACACACACACACACGCACGCACGCACGCACGCACACACACACAAGATGTCACAGAACGTGAGACGGCAACAGGGTGAGAACACGTGTTACGCCGAAATCCAAGAAAAACAGTCTACAACTGTTAGTATATAAGGACACCGTAGTTAGCGTTGCTTCAACTTTTATTAAACGCCTTTATTTCCTGTGTCTGAGCTGATAGCAGTCTTAAATACCCTTGCGATAGAATGTTGTTTATGTAATATGACCATTCTAAATGGTTCCCCATTAGTAATTCGCTCTGGAACCCACTATTTTTCTGACAACATTGACAGGAGAATGACCATGAATCAACATTTAGCTGCGTTTCCCACGTACTGATATACACTTCTACTTGCTAAATGTGATAAACAGTTTCATCCCCTGTACTGGCCTACCTAATGTTAGATTTGGTAATTACTGCATCGACCTGACACAAGACTATTGACATTCTGGTTGGGGGATATACATGTTTTCTATCAATCAATCAATCATGTGCCATGCCGGAAAGCGTGGGCGGTCATGACTCGCCATTTCACTCGATCACCAGTGTCGTGGATCAGCTCAGTGTTCCTGTCTCGTCCATGCCATGTGGCCAAGCCATCCAGGTATTTTCCTCTCGGTCTTCCTCTTGGTCTGTTCCCTTCGATCTTGCCAGTTGTCACTAAGTTCTCCAATCCATTTCTTCTCATAACATGTCCAAAAAATTTTGACTGTCTACGTCTAATTTCTCTAATCAGTTTACGATGTTCATTTGTCTCCTGTAGTACTTGGTCATTGGTTTTTCTGTCTGTCCATGGTATTCTTTGCATTTTCCTCAGAAACCACATTTCTGCAGCCATCAGATGTTTTTGAGCTTGACTGCCCATTGTCCAAGTTTCACATCCATACAAAAGAACAGGCTCTATGTATCCCCTCAACACTCTTTTTCTCGTTTCAATTGACATCTTTTTATTGTTCAGAATGTTTTTCATCTTGTTATAGGCTACTTTCGCCATGGCGATTCTTGTTCTAATCTCTTCAAGGCATCTCCCATCAGATGTTATGACTGTTCCAAGATAATTGTACCGATTTACTTGTTGAAGAATATTTCCATTTACTTGTATATTACATTGTGGCACTTCTTCCTTCCTAGTGACGACCATAACCTGAGTCTTTTTACAATTTAATTCTAACCCCAGTTGCTCACTGTGTACAACAACCGCATCTACTAATTGTTGCAGATCCTGCGCATTGTCTGCAATTAATACTGTATCATCTGCAAATCTAATGTTATTGATGTTTCGTCCCCCAATGCTGATTCCATTTATATCCTCTACATTTCTGAAAATATGTTCACTGTATAGGGAAAAAAGATCTGGAGACATCGCACACCCCTGCCTAACACCTCTCTTAATTGGCTGATACTGTCCCACTTCATTATCAATCCTTATTGCAGCTTGTTGTTTCCAATATATGTTTTTTAGAAGTCTAATGTCTTTTCCATCAATTTGTAGATCTGCAAGCATATCCACCATGTTGACATGTCTAACTCTATCAAAAGCCTTTGTATAGTCAATAAAGCAAAGATGTATATCCTTGTTTACTTCTATAGCACGTTCAATAACTGTTCGCAGCATATACACAGCATTTACTGTACCCTTTCCTTCTACAAACCCATATTGTTCTTCCCCTATTTCAGGTTGTATCTTCTTCCTCACTCTTTGCATGATAATTCTTAGCAAAATCTTTGTGATGTGACTCATTATACTAATTGTTCTATGTTGATCACATTCCAAGGTTCCTGATTTCTTTGCGATTGCAATAAATACAGAGTTACATAATTCAGGAGGTATATCTCCAGGATCATATAATGTGTTCGTCAGTCTGGTGACTTGCTCTAGTCCAAATTCTTCTAAAGCTTTAATCATTTTTGTTGTGATGTTATCTGCACCGGGGGCCTTGCCAGCTTTCATATGCTTAAGAACATTTCGAACCCCCATCTCCAAAATTGGCGGTCCTTCATTATTAAATCTAATATCATACTGTTCGTCTCTGTTATCATCATAAAGGTGTTTCACATAATCTGTCCATACATGTAGAATCTGGTCTTTTTCTAGTATGATTTTGCCATCTTTAGTTTTTATACACCCTGTTGATGTACTTGTTCTTTTATTAGTAAGTTCCTGAATTCTTTTGTGCACTAATTTAGTATTTTGACTGTTGTGTTGGTTTTCAATTTCTAAGCACTTTTCCTCAAGCCATGCTTCTTTTGCCTCCTTACATAATATTCTGACTTGTCTGTGAATTTCTTCATATTTGACAGAATTATTTTTGTTGAGTCTTCTTGTTTCCATGAGGTGTAAAATTTCTTCACTCATCCATTTCTTACGACCCACCTTCTTTACTTCTGGAATAGTTGTTTCTGCAGCCACATTGATTGAATTCTTCAACGTTTCCCATTGATCATCCACATCCTGGAATAGGATCTCTAGATCAGACAAAATTTCAAATCTGTTCTGTACTTCTATGTTGAATTTGTTTTGTATTTCCTTGTCATTACTCAATGTACACAAATCATATTTAGTGTTTCCTGTTATATACTTGACTTTCTTCAACTTTATCCTCAATGTTCCTGTGAGTAATCTGTGGTCACTATAACAATCAGCACTGGGAACTGTTTTTGCTAGTGTTAATGCGTTTCTAAATCTTCTTCTAATCAGAATGTAGTCAATCTGGTTTCTAATCCTGCTATCAGGACTCCTCCATGTCCATAATCTTCTGCTTGAACCAGGTGTTTCCTACAATAATTTCCTGTTCTTTTTCCCACTCTACGAGTCTGTATCCTCTTTCATTTCTCTCTCCTAAACCATAGTTTCCTACTGTGTATCTATCCCCTTGATTTCCTACTTTTGCATTGAAGTCTCCTATTATGATGTTTATTTCTGAATTTTTACATTTCTTTAAGGCAGACTCTATGTCATTATAAAATTCTTCTACACTATCTTCACTGGATTCTCCTGTTGGGGCATATACTTGAATAATATTTACGCTAAAAGGTCTGCCACTTAATTTAACTAGCAGAACTCTGTCCGACACGGCCCAATATCCTTGAACAGATTTTGCTGTTTTCCGGTCCAAAATAATTGCCACTCCTCTATGACGATCTTCACCTCCATAATAAATAATCTTGAAATCTTCCTCTATCTTGATGCCTGCTCCTGTCCATCTCTTTTCGCACATACCTAAAATATTAATTTGTTTCCCTTTCAATTTCTTGTTTTATGTTCACTAATGTTCCGTCGTTGTTTAACGTTCTAACGTTCCAAGTTGCTAATTTTAACGTCTCTGTCCTTGTCTTGCGATGATCAGTCTTTAAGCGAATCATGATATACTAGGCACTTTTAAAGAGGTAGTTTGCCGTTGCTTTCCTCTATGGCAGTGACCTTACTGGTCGGAGACCGCAGCCATTGACACAAGAAGAGTTCTTCTGCCTGCCGTCGTGAAGCTCGAGGCCATGACCCACAATATCTGTCGGCTGCCCTCAAAATTTCATCCACCACCTGCCTTCCCTGGCTTCTTTTGAAAACTTCCAATAAAATGAACACAAAATAACGTACATAATCCACAGGAAAACACTATTCACAGGGAATCCATAAGAAATCACACGAAATCCAAAGGATAACACTAAATAGCGTCCCTCCGAAAAGTAAAGCTGAACATCCTCATTGCACATCGAACCATTCAGTCTATAAGTGCTCGGATCCCCTCCTCAGACAATTCCACAGCGTGTAGCGGATCACGACACCATCCATGGCCCTATGGTTAGTACCCAAGAAGGGGAGGGCATACTGACCTAAATACGCCTATCCTTAGCACTCGGTCGCTTCTGTTACAAACTTTCGTTCGCCTTTTACAATTAATAGCTGTTGCTAATTACTTTGGCAGTCCAGGGTATTCTCACCACCTTTCTTAGACACCACATCTCTGTTACCTTCAAATTCTTCCTACGTTGTTCGCTCAAATTCCAAGATGCACTGTCGTACAACAGATCTGGCTCTATATAACAGTGCAATACTATATTTCTTACATTTAATGAGAGTGACATACTTTTCATCTTCTGGAAACGCAGCTTTTGCATGGCCTCTGTTTTCAATCTCTACCACTCGTCTTTCAAGTGATGTTGTAATTGTACATTAAAATTTGAAATTATTGATTTGCTTTTGCCTTTTCCATTCTGTTATAATATCACATTCTATTTTAATATCACATTCTGATGTTAGTAAAAAAAAATATATTCACTGCTTTGTTTAGTTTATATTCAAAGAGAGTTCTTTGATTTTCCCAATGATATGAGCGTCGGCAATTCATAAAGCAACGGCAACCGTTGGAGGGTACACATTTGCCTAGACAATAACGAACGGCAATCTTTGGAGGGTATACATTTGCCTAGACAATAACGAACGGCAAAATCTTGCTGAGGTTGATAGCGACGCCTTGGTAAGGACATGCAGCTAACCGTTTTAATTGCTACGATCTCCAGCAGTTTAGTTTTAGCAGATCTTTTGCGTTTTCAGCTACCAATATCAATACCATGTCAACGGCTTAGGGTAAATTGTTTATATTAAAACCTCCACCTCGTATTCCTGAACTTTCTGTGATCTCGCCTATTATTATTTGCCTTGTGTGTGTGTGTGTGTGTGTGTGTGTGTGTGTGTGAGAGAGAGAGAGAGAGAGAGAGAGAGAGAGAGAGAGAGAGAGAGAGAGAATATATCCGATGACAAAACACATTCTTGTCTCACTCCTTACTTTATCTGTTCATAATTACTTAATTTATTTCACATTTTCGTTGTTCTACTTATTTCCAATAACTATTTTATTCACTTTTTTGAGGTCTTTCCCATCAATTGTAATATAAAACAATTCCAAAAATAAAAAAGCTGTCAACCGCAGAGAGAAAAACAATATTCAATTGTTGTATATAACTGGTATTGTATGCATGTGAAATAAGGATATGAAGCAGTTTGCTTTTAGTTGTGGTTGCATGTCCTATTTACAGGACATCGCTGTCAACACCAGCATTTTACTGCTGTTGTTGATGTCTTGGAAAGTTTACGTTCAGTAGTTTGCCATTGCTTTCTAAACGACCGCCTCCCATACCAACACGTTACAATCCAGCGCAACGCGGTCTGATATCAAATCCGTCACAGCTGTGTTTCGAACGCGGGTAAGCAAGCTTACGAACTATTATCTGACCGTAGAAATGTAGTTTATGAGAAAAATACGATGAAGTAAATGGACGGACAGGGAAAAAAAATTGATATTTTGGAACAGATAAAAACCGCAAATTAATTCAGTGCCAAAGGATAACATATCGAAAATGTGACATCCCGTTTGGATAGACGGACGATATATCGCCATGCTAGAGTCATTATGTTATTTGTTTCGTATCGCGGTATCTTCCGCTATTTTAATGCTCAGTGAATAGACATGTACATTATACAGGGTGTATTTTTAATGACTGTGCAGTGTTTGAAAATATTGCCTGTCCAAGTTTTGTTTTCACCCTCTGTAAAGTTCATGCAACATAATAGGTAAATACAAAACTTGGACCGGCAATATTTTCAAAGACTGCACAATAATTAAAAATACACCCTATAATACTTGCTCATTTAATTGCACATCTTGTTTGAATCAAACCTTCTTTGTTGTTTGGCACTGAACCAGTTAAGGCAATAAGAAGTAGGCATTTCAGATGTTTCTGGGCATGTTAGGATGAGAAGTCAGCGTTAACATTGAGTGATAATGAGCAAACTTAAAGGAATATGAGCTAGGGAAAGACAAAGACATAGATATCTGAATGGCTTAGCCATACGGCATAATCGAGACAAGGCAACAGAACTGATCCAAGACTCTTGTGATTGCGTGGGATAGTGAATTATCACCACCCACACTTATCGGCACGTAATGTAACACCTACAAAAATGCATAGACAAAGAGAGATAAAGATAGATAGAACGAACGAATGAACTATATTTTCAGTGAATCACAAATTATATACAGACAGACAGACAGACAGACAGACAGACAGACAGACAGACAGACAGACAGACAGACAGACAGACAGACAGACAGACAGACAGACAGACAGACAGACAGACAGACAGACAGACAGATATACAGACAGAAAGAAAGAGAATATTCTTTACCATCATTATCATGCCAAGCCGGTAAGCATGGGCGGTCATGTCTCGCCATCTCACTCGATCACCAGAGTCGTTGATCAGCTCAGTGTTCTTGTCTCGATCGTGTCACGTGGTCAAACCATCCAGGTATTTACTTCTCTGCCGCCTTCTTCTTGTTATTTTCCCCTCAATCTTAGTAGGATGACTCTTCGCTGGCTGTTGAACGAGGGAACGGAGCACGGATGGGAATGTCCTGAGTGCAGTGATGTCGGTTCTTAACTCAACTCAACTCAACTCAACCCTCGATCTTGCCCGTGTCACCATGTTCTCCAATTTATTTCTTCTCATAACGTGACCAAAAATGTTTAGTGTCTACGTCTAATTTCTCTAATAAGATTACGATTTTCAGTTGTTTCTTGTAGTACTTGGTCATTGGTTTTTCTGTCTGTGCATGGTATTCTTTACATTCTTTATAGCCTGTCATTATTGTCATGAAACATGTCAGTACACGAAGTGATACATTCTGTCTGAGATTAACAGATACAGAACAGCGCGATCGCTCGCACCGGGGCCAGAGCGCTTCATGAAGATGTCTGTTGTTAATGTGATGTGTGTGTGTGTATTTGTGTGTGAGTTTGTTTGTGTGCGTGTGCATTGAACACTCATCCGCTGTCTAATGGATTGTCCTGTGCATAATGTCTCCTCCATTTTTTTGTTGTTGAATTGTCTCCCTATCAAAAGCCAGATATCCCGTCTCTCTAGCTGTCATGTGTAAATCATCTTTCACATCAGGAATTCATTTACATTGTTATCTTACTCCCGCCTTCCCGGTACATTCCGCTCTATAACTATCTTTTCCAGAATGTCAAGTCTGTTTACATGTCCAACATATCTCGTTGTTCTTATGTTTATTTGTGTTAATAACCAATTTTTCTCAATGTTGAGTTCTTGTTGGATAAACTGTTTGCTCTCATCTCCATCAAATGAATATTTAATACTTGCCTGTAACACTTTTCTCCTTTTTCAGAGGATCGAATTCACTGCACCAGGTTTTCCCCACAAATGACTAGTCTTGAATTCTGTATAATAAAATACACAGTCTTGTATTCAAACATTTGTTGTTTTGACTATTCAAGTCCATAATAGTAATGTTCTTTAACGGATTCAGTGCCAAGCAACAAAAAAAAACAAGTATGCTTCGACCAAATATGGTACACAATCAAATGAACAATATTTAAATGGGATTTGCGTTCACTGAGCATCCTTCTGCCAAAATGATAGGTCACGTCTGGCGATATATTATCCTTCGGCACTAAATCAGTTCATATTTATATGGGACTTCTCATTAGTCTTTAGCCTGACCATGAAGGCGGTGACGGAGACAATTGACATTTTGCATATGTATAGCTCTTTCAATTTGTAATAGACGGATGAATTATGAATGTCTATCCTCAACTAGTTTTCCCGATATGGTGCATGGCACAACACACCCTATTGACCATATCTGCACATCTAACGGTTTATCAGAACAGTGGAGAAATCAGACGCCAGGACTGTGAGCAAATTCTTGATGTTACAGGGAAAAACACCTACAGAAATACACAGGGAGATTGAGCCAGTGTTTGAGGAAGTCTGTCCTTCGTATGCTTCTGTAAAAAAAATGGTGTTTGCAGTTTAAGTGTGGCCGTTCCCAAGTTGCTGATCTGCCAAGATCAGGACGACCGTCCTCGGAGTGCAATGATGTAAATGCTGCAGAAGTGAATAAAATCATAGACCAGGATAGGAAAATGGCAATTGCAGAGATATCGGGTTCGGAAAAATTTAGAAAGAGTACAGTTTTTAGAATTTTACACAACAGACTGAACATGAGAAAAGTGTGTGCCCGCTGGGTCCCGCGCCTGCTGACATGTGAACAGAAACAAACACGGGTTGATTGCTGTGGCCAGTTGCTCAACATGTGGCGGTCGAAAAAAAACATGTTGACGACCAAGGTGACGGTAGATGAGACTTGGATTCACCATTACGACCCAGAATTTACAAAAATACCAGCATGCAGTTGAAAACCCCGGGCTCGCCAACACATGTCAAGCCAAGAGCACAAAAATCTGCAAGAAAAGTGATACTGACTGTTTTTTGGGGACGTCAATAGTGTCATATTGAAAGATTACATGCTTCATGGCATCCACATGCTTCCACACCCACCATATTATCCAGATTTGGCTCCATCAGATTTTTCTCTTTTCCCAAATCTTAAAAATAAAAACAGCCGAAAGGAAATCGTTTTGACAGTGACAAAGATGTCATACTGGCTTGTGATAACTGGTTTAGTTCGAAAATAGGTTGTTTTATTCAGAAGGTCTTTTCAAATTAACGCAGAAATGGCAGAAATGCATAAATTCAAGTGGTGGCTATATTGAGAAAGAATAAGCACTGTGCCAAATTACAATTTTCTCCGCTTACTCCTTCATGGTCAGGCTAAAAACTTATGAGAAACCCCTTGTATGGTATTTGTTTAGGATGAAGAGATGATGATGACGTGCTAAGGTAACGCTGCAATCTCACCGAGGTCTCTCTCTCTCTCTCTCTCTCTCTCTCTCTCTCTCTCTCTCTCTCTCTCTCTCTCTCTCTCTCTCTCTCTCTCTCTCTCTCTTCACCTTCCGGGAAACACCCTGTGCGGACACTAGTCAGGTCAACGGATGAGCATCGACTAATCTTTCTTACTTGATGAAGCCTGCCCAGGACCACACACGTGTAGAGACTGCTCGGCTGCAAGAGAGTCTCAGCAATCTGCTCACGACGACGATAGATAATCGCCACCCTAATCATAACACTTATCGTTTGGAGAGCACTCGTTCAGCCACTGTGTTCTCTGACTGCCGGAATGAAACAAAATCATCATCAGTCCGGAATTCTCCTGAATCGAACACTCGTGACTAACGCCAATTGAGAAATCAACATCAAAAACAACAACAATAACAACTACAACATCTGCAGAAACAGCAGTAAAAACAATGGCAACAGAGCAACAACAACAGTAGCAATGGGACCAAAAACAACAACGTCAGCAGCAACAACAATAACAACAATAGCGACAACAACAGCAGCAATGACAGCAATAACAACAGCATCAGCAATAAAAGCAATGACATCAACAACATCAATAATAACAATAATAAGGGCACTAGAACCAGTAACAACAACAGCAGTAACAACAACAACATCAGTAGCAACAACATCAATAAACGACGACAGCTGCAGCTCAACAGCGACGACAACAACAGCAGCAACAGCACAATAACGACATGAAGAACAACAACAGTAGCAGAAACAATAATAACAATATCAACAATAATAACAATATCAGTCAGCAATAATAACAGCAACAACAACAAAAACAACAACAACAACACCAACAGCAGCAGCAGCAGCAGCAGCAACAACAATAACAACATATGTAATTCACTGAAGTATCTCAGGATTCAGCCATCTTATACTCAGTTATAAGATGAGGGATCAAGGATGGATCGCCATGTATGCCCAGTTCAGTTTATTTTAAACGGTGAGCATATTTTAAGTGACATTAGCAACATGCGTCATTGAGAACATGCACACATTAACCATCACAGCCACAAACATTGTGTTTTGCCCATCAAGAATGATGATGACCATTCATTTCATCCAGTGGGGTTGAAAGTATGGAGCCGTGAGTTCTAAGATGGCCGATAAGGCCTATTTTGGCTCGAAATGTTCTCTGACAATGTGGGCAGAGAATGCTTGACGTTTCTGGAGGAGGATCTCCCGCAGTGGTCTTTCTTCCAGCCTTTTTCTTCACAGCTCTTGCAGTCCTGGTTGCTTCACAAGTGACTGCACCATTATGTAATGATTTACGCCACGAATTACGGTCTTTAGCAGCAGTCTCCCAGGTGTCAAGATGAATTCCAAAAGCTTTAAGTGAGATTTATTTTCAGAGTGTCTTTAAAACGTTTCCTCTGGCCGCCTTGGGAGCGTTTACCACAACGCATCTTGCCGTAAACAAATTTGTTTAGGGAGCCTGTGATCTGGCATACGAGTTAAGTGACCAGCCCAGCGAATCTGATTTTTCATTAGTAGAGTGTGGATACTGGGCATGGACGCTCTATCTAGAACTTCAGTGTCTGGGATCTTGTCTTGTCATTTAATCTTCAACAGCTTCCTAAGGCAGACTGTGTGGAAGTGGTTTATTTTCCTAGTATGTCGCTGATAAACAGTCCATGTTTCACAAGCATATAGCAGTGTGCCACAAACATTAACTGATTAACTGCCGAAGGATAATATATCGCAAAATATAACCTCTCATTTATACAGATGGACAATATATCGCTATACTAGCGTCATCGAGTTTTTTTTGTTTTGTTTCGTGATATTTTATGCAAATTTAATACTCAATGAACAGAAATTGACATTATTTGTTTAAAAAGTACCTTTGCCATCTCCTACTCAAGTGGCGGGATTCTGTACTGTACTTTACTTACCTATATGCTTGAATCTACAATTTTAAAGTTAAAAATCAACCACAAAGTCTCTAAAACGGGAATGCATTTTCTTTAACTTATTTCAGGGTTTGTTTAGGGAATTCCATTTAGCATACCCTGCTCAAATGAGGGTACCAAACACCAGTTTTTCCTGATTATGAAACCATAGGGCTCGTGAGTTGGCAAACCGAAAGAGACAAGAGGCAGTTCGCTTTAAAGGGGATAATCATAACGCCTAAACCCTTTAACTTGTAATAGAATTTATTATTTTAATGCCTTAATGGAGAGTGCCGGAATCGTATTACTGCAGTAACGTGTCTTCTGATGGTCGGCAAATGATGTTTTCCTTTCCTCCATGGATGTTGACTACATTAATTATTAACTTTAGGTGTCATTTTCTCCTTATTATTTGCTTGTTGTTAGTTTTTAATAAAGAACGTTTACGAAGAGGGAAACAAATAGAAGGTTATTTAATGTCATAGATGACAGTTTGCTCAAGGGAATGCTAATCTATGGAAGATCCTTTGGCTATAGTCTTCATCTTTTAGTCCATGCTTTGTAACGTTGGTGATCATGTCTGTCCAAAACATTCTGTCTCTTGTCCTGCCAATCTGTTATAATAGTTACCGACGTTCCTTAAAGGGGCATGATGCCATGATGTCAAACTAACCAGCGTCTTCTCCCTAAGTGACCTCGTCCTCTCCTCGAACTAACGGATACATTTGAAAAAAGAACAGGCGCACGACACGCACGTCCTCTGTCACCGTTAATATTCTTACTGACTATAGACTGGATTATGAAGAAGAAAAAAACTACGACCAGAAACTGATTTCAATGGACTCATGTACCATGTCGATAAGCCTGGGCGGTCATCGTTTCGTCAACTTTCACGAACAACAGAGTCGTGGATCAACTTTATGTTCCGTTTCGACCATGCCGCAGGCTCCGTGGCGAAGGTTTTACGGACGCGTTTTGTAATCCCGAATTTATGCGTTCGAAAGACAGCTGCACGCGATTTGTCAGCAGACTTCGTTGCGTTGGTTGTTTACGAATTGGTATGGGTGCCGATCGTTCAGAAAGCAATGGCAAACTACTGAACGTAAACATGCCAAGAAATCACAACAGCAAAAAATGCTGGTGTTGACTTCAACGTCCTGTAAAGGATATGCTACTAACGTGAACTCGACCATGCCACGTGGCCAAGCCATCCAGGTATTTACTTCTCTGCCTTGCACTTGTTCGTTTCCCCCCCAATATTGCCAGTTGTCACCAAGTTCTCTAGTTTATTTCGTCTCATAGTTAAGTTAGTTGCATATCCCTTACAGGACGTCGCAGTCAACACCAGCATTTTTTGGCTGTTTGTGATTTCTTGGAAATTTACGTTCTATAGTTTGCCATTGTTTCTGAACACTCGTACCATTGTATAAAAACCAACGCATGGCGGTCTGCTGCCAAATCACCCGCAGCTGTATTTTGAACACGGTATGCGAGATCCGAATTGCGTCCGTAACCCCTTCACCACAGAGCCTGTTTCTTCTCATAACGTGTCCCAATTTTGACTAGGTCTAATTTCTCTAATCAGTTTACGTTATTTTAGGACCTTATGATACTTTATTTTATTATTATTTTATTATTTTTACTTTATATTTTACTTTTACCTTGTATTAATTTTACTTTATTTTAGGATTTTAGCTTCGAATAGGACGTGCTATTTGTGTGTTTTTTATCTGTCTGTCCATGGTATTTTTGGAATTTTCTCCAGAAACCCCATTTCCACTGCCGTTAGATGTTTTCATCTTGTCTGCTCATTATCCACATTTCACATTCATACAAAAGTAAATGTTCTTTGTAGCACTCCAACACTCTGTTTCTCTTTGCAACTGACATGTTTGTATTCGTTAGTATGTTTTCCATCTTGCAAAATCTCTCCTCTCGTCAGATGTTATGACTGGACTCAAATATATACTTGATCTCCTGGACTTAGCCGATGACGCTGGCTTCCTGCCGCAGACATGTAATCAAATATAAAATAAACTAAATACACTGGCTTGGGGGTCACAACGACTAGGTCTAAAATATTTAAACATGGAAGCCAGAAACAATATGCTTCTTGATTTATTGCCTGGAATATTTAGTTACATCTCATCAAGGTGCATACTGCAGAGCTATAAATAATATAAAGTGTATAAAGGAATAATACTTTAGCTGACACGTAGCACACTTAGTCATAGGTATTGTTCGTATGTGTTATCCCAAAGGTAATTTTAACGTGGCGTGTTCAGCCACGAGCAATTAGCTCAGCGTGCGTTCGTTGGTTTACGTGCTGGACACTGGGCCGTGTTGACCAGAGTTACTTGGTCCTTTCCTCGTGGACTGGGTTTCCCAGTCTATTGGGTAACCCCAGCTCATCTGCACTGGTTGCCCTCCTTGTTGGCACAAGTGTGTCCCGTTATAGCTATTTATAGCGTTAGTGTCTCTTCTGTCTAGTCTCCTATCCTGTTACGTCACTTGCCCTCTTCCTAAGCGCTATTTTAGCTCTCCTTAGCTTAGAGCTCTCTCCTAAGTCTTTGACAGGCTCTCCATCCTCCCCTGTTGTGTTACAAACTTTCAAGTTGTGGGGGTAACACAAGTAATCTTACAAAAATTGGCTGTCTAATTTTGTCAAAGACTTCGTGAGTTCTCTACTTCTCTTATGGGGATAGGACAAGATCTCTCCTTTCCTTCGTCACACTGTTGTATCACTTCACTTGGCTAATTGAGTAGCTCATCACTCTAGTACAGTTGGCTATAAACTGTCATTATATTTCTGAGAATTGTGAGGTCCGGATCCAATGCCATTAGGCCTGTCTTCAGATTGTCCAAAATTAACAATCCCAAACAACTTGCCTCTATTATGAGTGCAAAACATGGACACTAAATGTTCATGGTCTCATATAATAATTGCCCCAACTCGTATACATGCTTATATGTGCAACTCTTCACCTTTTAGCTTCCGCTTGTGAAGGAATATTTAAGTGTTACATTAAGGTTTTAGAGATATTATTGTGTCCCCTGTTGGAGTAGTTATGGTTCTTTGAAAGTAATGATGTATGCAAGTTTATGTGTTTGTTTTTCTGGTTGGTTGTGTGTTATCTATTAAACTAAAGTGTATTTAACTTACCAACATGTGTATGCGTTTCTACTTTACGTGTATGTATACTTTCGAGCGCCGTAAAGCGGTTTATTGTAGCCACAAATGAGTGTGTTATGCTAATTTATGACTACAGTGCCGTTTTAAGATGCTCAAAATATGTTCCCTATGTTTCTCACTAAAGTATGGCGACTACACACTTATAAAAAATGACAACACATTGATTATACAGATTGACACAGACAAGTCACAACAAGTCGTTCTGTGCGGTGAAAAAATACCGCAATATCTCTCTCACTCTCCTAATTTCATCCACTCTTTCTCTATCATTCACAAATCTTTCGTTCTTCTCTCTCTATTATTCACACATCTTTCGTTCACCTTTCATTCAAAAGTGCTTTTAAAATATTGAGTCGTCATTAGAATATGGTTCAGGGAATAATGCATGGATGAACCAAAATTATGTACATTAAATGGTTGGCTGAATTTAAATGGGTATTCAAGCCACATGACTGTGCTGTCTTTCTGTACTTGTCACTATATACAAAAATATACATGATTGAAAAGGATTGCTCGATACCAATCCTATGGTAATGACTACTCTAACTAATCTATTATGAGTTGGTGCACTGTTCTAAATTATCTAAGGGAAATAATCTAACTAATTAATTCAATTTAAGAAAAATGGGTTAATTACCTTAAAGTATTTTTACTACATGGGATGATATAAATTACCAAATGATCGGGTTAATTTGTAAGTGATGTTTTCATTAACTTATCTAACTAAATAAGTTTAAATGGTGATAAATTAAAGTAATATGATGTAGATGTTAACTTAAATAAGTTCTTAACTAACTATAGGTAAATTATAACTCTGAAATGTCCTAAATAACGTTATATGGTAAATCTACATAAATAATTCTAATATTTCCACAAAATATGAAGTTATACGCGACTGTTTATAAAAACATGTTATATAAATATCACATATAATTGTTTAACTAACTACACTAACTAATTACATCCAGGTGTGATGTTCGAGCCGTGTCCTCTGTAGAATGTCCTCGAAAACAAAGTTCAGGTACACAAAGTCTGATTTACGCTCTCGTCCTGGGTAATGTTCATACTAATGGTATGCTACTGGTTGGTGTAGGTTCAAGTCTCAAATTTCGATCCACTCAAGGGTTGTATAAGTGGTAGTGGTGTAGACAATTCACAAATGCGTCTGTTCATTCCACTAATGCTGACACAGTTTATATTACATAGATGTAAGCGACTGGAGATGGTAACGCACTTTAGTGTTCTCAGTCACCACATAGGGCACTAAGTAATTACAGTGTCATTGTCTTTGGTGATGTAAGGTCGCTCTCTTCTCGTATTTCAGGTATTTCAGTGTGAGAAGGTCGGTTCAATGTGTCAGCCAGAGAGTTCAAACTTCCCTTAAAATGTTTAATAGTGAAGGCATAATTCTGCAAAATTAAGGACCACCTGTAGATCCTATTGTTGCGATGAACCCCTGTTTGCATGACCGTCAGAGGCGAATTATCGGTTTCGATAACAAACTCTGTACCCGCCAGGAATCGATGAAGTTTCCTGACACAATATATCACTCTTAAAGCTTCCAATTCAGAGGCTGAGTATCGTCCTTCAGCCGGGCTGCTCTTACGACTCACGTACATTATTGGGTGAAACTTGCCTGCATAAAATTGGCCTAGGACCCCAGAAATGGAAATGGAACTTGCGTCTGTACGGAGGAAATACGTAAGATTGACATTAGGCAAACGCAAGATAGGTGGAACTCTAAATAAATGTTTCAATTTTGATAACGCACCGATTAACTTTGCATCCTGAACATTAAGTTTTACAGATGCTTTTAACACATTAGAAAAAACGCTGGTGATTTCAGCCACATTGGGTATAAATTTGCTGTAATAATTGACCAGACCAAGCAAGCTACGGACCTGTTTCTTGGCCGTAGGCATAGTTAGATTGAGAATCTTGGTCACAATTTTCTCATCAGTCCTTAGTTTTACTCTGGTGATTGTATGGCCTAAGAAATCAATATCTTCCATTCCCAACTCCACTTTGATGGGTTTCACTGTAAGACCAAATAATCGCAATCTATCGAAGACATGTCGCAGTTTCAGTAGGTGTGTTGTCCAGTCTGCTGTATGGATGCAAATGTCATCAATATAGGTAGATGTATTGGTCACTCCGTGCAGAAGATCCCTAGTGAGTCGGACAAAAGTGGCTGGTGCATTACGAAGACCGAAAGGAAGAAAGCGCCACTCGTACAGGCCTAGAGGTGTTGAGAATGCTGTCAAAGGAATAGAGAATGATTCCATCGGGTCCTGCAAATAACCTTTCGTGAGATCCAGTTTCGAGAAGATACGTGATGTTGACATATCAAGGATTAGGTCGTCACAAGATGGCATAGGCTCTGCATCGACCTTGGTCACGTTGTTTAAGCGCCGATAATTGACGCAGAGACGAATAGTCGAGTCCTTTTTTCTGACTAGAACTATAGGAAAAGAATATTCTGACTGTGATTTCTGAATTATTCCACTCGACTCAAGATTTAACAATTCCTTGTCGAGATTTTCCCTGTAACTTAATGGGATGGAATAAGGTCGACATTTGATGGGTGTACTATCAGTCAGAATTATAGAGTGTTCTATTCTGTCTGTCTTACCTGGGATGTCATAGAAGATGTCCTTGTACTCAGTTACTAACTCTATCAGTTGTTGTCGTTGCTCGTCTGTCAGTTTGGGTTCTATACGTATGCTATCGATTGTCCCTGTCGTGTCAACTGTCGGGACTGGTAATTCTATTCCGTCGTCATCCGTCTGATTAAGTACTGTTGTTGTACTAGCTGTGTGTACTGTTTCCTGGCTAGGTGTGTTTGCGATGTTGTCATGATCTGTCGCCCTACCTAGTGTAGCTGTGTTGTGTACGTCTGTCGTCCGGTTGATTGGTGTAGGTGCACTCTGTTCGTCTGTCATCAGTTCTTGTCGTGAGAAATAAGGCTTCAGCATGTTGATATGAAATATCTTTAATTTTCCCTTTATCGATATTTCATAGTCGACATCTGATATCTTTCGTTCAACTTTGAATGGCCCTTGTCATGATGTTAGTAACAAATTACGTTTATCTGGTAGTAAAAGTAGCACCTTTTGATTGGGTTCAAGGTGTAGGGTTTTGGCACCCTTGTTTGCATATTCGCGGTACATCTGGTCTTTTCTCTCCAAATATGATTTGGCTATTAGACACGCCTTCATAATTTTATCGCGTGTCTCTGTTACCATCTCATACGGTGTTACTGCTGTTGGATTCTCTACTGAGCTGGTGATTAGCTGATGGTAGATTGTTAGGGGTCCACGAGGGTTCGCCCCATAAACTAACTCGAAAGGTGAGAAACCGGTACTCGAGTACGGAATTTCTCGATGGGCAAATAGCACTGCTGGTAGTAGAGTGTCCCAATCAGATGGGTTCTCTGCTGTTACTTTTGCCAGCATGTGTTTTAGATCCCCGTTAATCTTCTCTATAATCCCATTACTGGCAGGGTGATACGGGCTACAGAAATGCTGTTCTATTCCTAGCAATTTTGTTAGGGCTTGAATAGCAGCCGAAATAAATTGGGTTCCTCGGTCGCTCAAAATGGTTCGAGGAAAACCACATCGACAAAATAGATGTAAAAACACATTTGCCACATCTTTGGAGGTAATGTATTTTAGTGGTACCGCTTCGATCCACCTTGTACAGAGATCCAGAGGGTTAGTATAAAACGGTTTCCTTTGTTCGACACCTGATTCAGGGGTCCAATAATATCTACCGCTACACTTTCGAATGGTCTAGAGGCTAAAATTTAACACTGGACCTCGGCTGTTACATGCTTTCCCTTTCTTACTAAATGTTGACAAATAGTACATGATCGACAGAACAATTTAATGTCGTTACAAAATTTAGGCCAGTAGAAGTGTGCCACAATTCTGGCTCTCGTTTTGTCATAGGCTAAATGTCCAGCAAGCGGTGACTCATGTGCAATGTTTAGCACATTTTTTCGGTGTTTTACAGGTAACACCGTCTGCTGAATTTCATGGTTATTTGTTGTATAATAACGCATGAGAATTCCGTTATGTACTTTAAAATGCCAAGATGCATTCTTAGTAACTTTCGCTCGCTCACCTAACAATTTAAAATAAGGTGCGATAGTTTGATCGTTGCGTTGTGCCTCGATAAATTCTTGTCGAGTAGCACTGTTACTAGCACCGGTGGGTGTTAACAACTGTAACATTTCGTTTTGTAGGTCAGTGTAATGTGTTTGAGTATCTGACCTCGTTACAGCATTAGCCGTGTTTGTTTGTTTCCAGGCTAATATTTCTTCATCAGTACACTGTTTTAATGATGGCAAACAACCCAAAATCAAATCAGTACAGGGATTTTGCAGGATCGCGCATGTAAATGTGCCGGCAAGGAACGGGGTGTTTATGCGTACTTTGGCCAGCGGGTATTTCTCTATGTTTCCAGAGAAAGTGCGGCATTTGACAAACTCACCCGTATACTCTTCTGGCTTAAATAGGTCTCTTTTAACCCCAAGTAGAGTGCTGTCGCTATCAAGTAAACATTGGCATGGTTGTTCGTTGACCAGTGCATCGTGGAACTTTAAATTGCCTCTGGAGGCTAAAGCTGGATTGGCATCTTCGTTGGAACATGGTACAAAATGCCCACATTTCAGTTTGCCATCCTTATGAAACTGGTGACACGTGTCACACTTATTAAAGTCTAATATATCAGTAGCTGCACTCACACTCTCACACTCACTGGTTGGTAATACATTTACAAGTTCAGAATCAACTATACTCTCATCGTCAGATGACGTATCGATGAGCACAGCATTACCTGCCTTCATTCTTTGCGTGCCCAAACACTTAGAACTATAATGGCCATAACTTGAACAAAAGAAACATTTAACAGCACGTTTGTAAGTGTTTCGTTTGTTTTCCTGCTTCTTCATCACCATTTCTAGATGAGCAGGATAAGAGGGACTCTTATCACACATGGAGTATTGCGGATGGAACAATTTGCAGTAACCACACTGTGGTGGTTTCTGATACGGTTTATCTTTCTTTTGATACTCTTTTTGCTTGTAAGACCTGCTTGGTATGTTTTTAACAAAGGCAGTAATCTCAGTATCATGTATTGATGTTTTAAATATGTCCCTGTTTGAGGAAAAATAAGCAGAACCTCGTTTTTCGAGTTTTTCTATAGATTCAATGTCTGCTTGTTGAAGGAACTTAGCAAAGGGAGTAGGAACTGACAGTTACTTCTTAGTTCTGTTGGTATTGATTCTATGACCTTTAATGGCTCCCCACTGAGGTTTCTCATGTAGATCATTGCCCAATCATTTAATGGTATTTTCTGAGTTCTAAGTTGGAATTCTACATTCTCAGTCCAAGCTGATATTGAATCGCCTTGACTGAAGGGCTTGATGACCCCTTTATATTTGGAGAATTTATTTTGTTCTTCCTGACTTTTCGATTTAGTAGAGGCTATCTGGGTGTTAGAGTCAATCTCCATTTCTTTCATCTTTAACTTCGTTTGTGACTCTACCTCTATTTGTTTCTGCTTGGTGGCATCGTCCATCTCTATCTGCTTCTGTTTCATTTCCAATTCCTTCTGTTTAGTGTTTTCTTCCAACTCCTTCATCTCTTTCTGATGTTGTCTTTCCAATGCTCTTTGGTCTCTCTCTAGAGCAGCTTTTCTCTCTATCTCTTCTCTGTATCTTTCGTTTGCCCATTTCTCGAGTTTTTCTCCAGTATATTCTAGTTCTTTGCCAGCCTGGA
Organism: Cepaea hortensis; assembly: GCA_963921405.1. NCBI lineage: Eukaryota > Metazoa > Mollusca > Gastropoda > Stylommatophora > Helicidae > Cepaea > Cepaea hortensis. Next base: position 139,485,178 of record OY992879.1, on the reverse strand, counting down.
TGAAGTCATTTAATGATGACATTGTAAAGCTTTATGTTATCTGACAATTGATAGTAATATATTTTACAAATACAATTTCACAGTTGTTATGTGTTAACTATATACAAAATTTGCTGAAAAAGAGGATGCGTTGTTAAGGGTGCATATCAAAATGAGTGGAAAATATACTCATCTAATCTTGCAGCAAAATACGGCACTCGGGATGTTCTGCCGCTGTCTTTCGTACACACGCCTGATCGACTTGCTTTTATAACTGATGTTTCTGTTTAATGGAACATCAACATTTTAGCAACATGCATGTAATGTGCAATACGTGGTGTTAATTGAAATATTACAGTTTCAAAGGATGGTAAACTTCAAATGTGATATAAATGATAATGATTAATGTAGATGATATGAATGTATGATAGTATAAATGAACGTCAATGAATGTCAATGTCGTCTTGTCTTCACTTTCTATCGTCTCTGACTGAGCTGCGCTGTATGACTTTAGCTTAACCTCTAATCTCCTACTGTTGTGCGAAAAGAATCTGTTTTTGCACAAATACTAACGTGATTGTGATAGATGTTGACATTCTGATAGTATCAAACAAAATGGTTTACAATCGATGGTTAACTTTACAATTCGTACACAATCAGTTTATGTTTCATACATTTTCATTCAAATAATTTACATAGATAATATATCCATAATATTCTGTAGAATTTCCGAAGATGGTAAATTATATGGTACTTTTCAAAATAGTATCCTAATGATACTTGCAATCAAATGGTATATTGCTATATTTATAGACTGGTAAGTTCACTTAAATGGCAAAATTTTGAAGTGGTTCAAGCCCCACGAGAAATGATAACGTGGTATCTTGGCTAATGGTAATGAGTGGTGGTTCAGGCACTTCTGACACCAAATGGTATCCTGCCTGTCAGCAACTCACTTGCGACAGGCATACAACGATTCCCTTCTTTTGCACTACACGAAAGTGACAACTCGTATTGTTTGCAAAAGGATACATGTTTATTCGGAGCTGATCATACAATAGCTCCACGAGGGGTATACCACAACGGTATTAAACATCATAGAATGTGATGACGATAAGATGGAATGAGGAGATGATATAAATATTATAACTACTGAAGCTAAGCTAGATTATTATAACTATTATACTGTCCTTAACAACCACAAAGTATCCCTAGCGGATACACGTCTGATTCCTACGCCGTACGGTCTCTGTCTGAGCCCGATGAGCGTGGCGTGTTCAGCCACGAGCAATTAGCTTAGTGTGCGTTCGTTGGTTTACGTGCTGGACACTGGGCCGTCTTGACCAGAGTTACTTGGTCCTTTCCTCGTGGACTGGGTTTCCCAGTCTATTGGGTAACCCCAGCTCATCTGCACTGGTTGCCCTCCTTGTTGGCACAAGTGTGTCCCGTTATAGCTATTTATAGCTTTAGTGTCTCTTCTGTATGGTCTCCTATCCTGTTACGTCACTTGCCCTCTTCCTAAGCTCTCTTGTAGCTCTCCTTAGCTTAGTGCTCTCTCCTAAGTCTTTGACAATTAGACAATTAAAGTACTACGGGCATACAAAGAAACAGCTCATTGTTAAATGTGTGACATGAGTAGAAATGGAAAAGATTAGACACTTAAAGTACTGCGGGCATACAGAGAGACTCGGCTCCTTGTAAAAGTACGTGATATGGGAGACATTGAGAACAAGTGAGCAAAAGAAAGACAAAGTAACACGTTGATAGATAACATTAACAAAAGAGACCGGAAGAAACCTGTCTGAGTAAACAAATACGAGCTAGGACAAAATCAAGAAAACTTAGTGACAATTGGCAAAACTGAGGCGAAAAGAACAAACGGAAGGCATGGAGATAACTAACAAGAATACTTGGCCATCTAGTATAACCGAGATAAGAACACAGAGGAGGCAAAACTACAAAACTTGGTGACAACTGGCAAGACTGACGGGAAAATAGCAAAGAGAAGGCAGCGTGAGAAATATCTAGTTAGCGTGGTTAGCGGTAGTATAACCGATATAAGAACACAGAGGGGAAAGACTAGAAAACTTAGTGACAACAGGCAAGACTGAATGGAAAAGAAGAAAGGAAAGAAAGAGAGAGAAATATCTATACGGCTTGGCCACATGGCATAATGGAAATGAGGACACAGAGAGGACAGAAACTATAAACTTAGTAACAACTGGCAAGATTTAGGTGACAAGAACAAGGAGAAAGGGAGATACATTTATAGATGGCTTGGTATATAACATAATGACCAATAAAAATATGTCAATTGAAACGCGAAAAAGAGTGTTGAGGTGCTACATAGAACCTGTACTTTTATACGGATGTGAAGCTTGGACAATGAGCAGTCAAGCTGAAAAACATCTGATGGCTGTAGAAATGTGGTTTCTGAAGAAAATGCAAAGAATACCATGGACAGCCAGAAAGACCAATGAACAGGTCCTTCAAGAAACAAACGAAGATCGTAAACTGATTAGAGACATTAGACGCAGACAGTCAAATGGGCATGTTATGAGAAGAAATGAATTGGAGAACTTGGTGACAACTGGTAAGATCGAAGGGAACAGACCAAGAGGAAGACCTAGAAGCAAATACCTGGATGGCTTGGCCTCGTGGCATGGTCGAGACAGGAACACAGAGCTGATCCACGACTCTGGTGATCGAGTGAAATGGCGAGTCATGACCGCCCACGCTTTCCGGCATGGCACATGATGGATGGATGGATGGTATATAACATAGTTTAGTCTAGCTTAGTCGTTGGATCAATATCACGGCACACGGGTCTAACCTATAAGTGCTCTGTTTTCCTGCTAACTCAAACCTGAGTCTGGAGAAACTCAGCTCAACGCACGAGCTCCGTAGCATCGACGAGGATCCTGAAATACTTTGGGTAGATTTTTAACTCGAATTTTGCCCGGTCAGCGCCGTTAGGCTACTGTTTTTCGATTTCCAACTGCCAAGGGATTTTTTACGTTCGCAACAATACACACAGGCGTCCGATCTCACTACCCAGAGACCAGGGGAAATTTTATTACCGGACGTCCACGTGAAAAAATCCCGGTCCTCACCGGGGCTTGAACCCGGGACCTCCAGCACTCGATGCGGACACCATACCTCGAGACCACTCAGACCCCTAAATACCTAGGTACCTAACATAATCTAGACAAGAAAACAGAGCTGATCCACAAATCTGTTGATCGTGTGAGATTGCGGAACACGACACCCATGCTTATCTGCATGGCACATGACGATAATGACAGGAGGTGTTTTGGTCCACTACAACACATAATTTAATACGAAGACGGCTTTTTATGGTGATTGTGATGAAGATAAAGATGATGATAATAATGGGCTGGTGGTGGGTAGAAATTCAATAGTTCTTTCAATAAGGGACGATCATCAAATGGGTGTTAGTTAGTCGCGGTTCCAACCTCACGGCAACGGGTCGTCCCAATAATGCTCCGTTCCTGTGCCAGTGAATATCACACAAAATGCTCCTCACTGTCGCATGTGAAAAGTGGAACTGACAAGAGTCTTGACAAATCAACGTACCTCACGGGTATACTATGCATAAGGCCGCTGCCAGAAAGCCAAAATGCTACTTGGAAGTAATATGTTCGAATGCCAACGGCGCTGAGATTCTGTTTGCGTGTTATATTCTCTTGTTCATTTTTTTTATTCTTCTATGAGTGCAAATTAATATCTGCAAATTTATTTCTCCTGATATCCTAATGTCTCATGTTTTGTCGTTGTTAGCGACAATTAAGTATTTCCAAATGTATTAATATTACATTACAAAATCTGCGCTTATCGGCTATTTTTTCTCCCCGTTCACAGAATACATAAACGTATATACGGGATATAAATAAATGATGTTTGCCGCGGATTAAGGGAGGATTACACGGGAAAATGAACTGAAAGCTTTTAAAATGGCGAAGGAAGGATGCCCTGCCTTCCATGCTTCTGTGTGTACAAGCATCGAGATGTTGTTTTCTCTTTGTTCAGCGGCTCTCAATGTTTTCTCTTGTTATGGATTCATTCTAGAGAAGAAGAGGATTAAGGTGGCCGAGAGTTCAGTATGTCCGCCGTACATAATGTGGGACGTATGTTAAATCTTTTGTCAACATCTCGGAATTTGGATTCTTGCATGTATGTGTCCCAATTATGGCTTCATGCGCCTTAGTTTTACGTTTGGTTAGCTAACACTAAATAAATCTGGCTAGCCACGTTGGCAACTTCCTCAATCTCTCTCCCCCCCCCCTCTCTCTCTCTCTCTCTCTCTCTCTCTCTCTCTCTCTCTCTGTCTGTCTGTCTGTCTGTCTCTCTCTCTCTCTCTCTCTCTCTCTCTCTATATATATATATATATATATACATATATATATATATATATATATATACATACATTGGCACCTTGCCGTCTTGACAGACGATAGTTTGTGCTTTAAAAAGGCATAATAACTCTTAACTATGGCGGTAGCGAGTGTGACTGATAAGGCCAATTTGCGCTGTAAATGTCCGTTCACAGTGGGTGCATGTGAACAAGTGGTCATTTCCACCATCATGCACCATCTTACGTCTCAAACGCTTGGTGTGTGACTTTTCTGCAATAATTTTCTCCTTTGACTTTATTCCATTTCTGATATTTGCCCTCCATGCAACACGTTCAGCGGCGACTTGCTCCCAATGTGCATTATCAATGCCTGTATCAATCATGTCCCGCTTACACACATCTTTGTATCGTAGTAGAGGCCGACCCTGAGATCTCTTACCCATCTGTAATTCACCAAAAAAGATATCCTTTGGTATTCTACCATCATCCATCCGCCTAAGATGTCCTATCCATCTAAGTCTACGAAGACTGAGCATGGAATAAACTGTCACACAACCTGATCTTTCCAATACTTCAGTATTTGTGATTTTGTCTTGCCACTTAATACCAAGAATTCTTCGCAGACACCGCATATGAAAGCTGTTTAAATTGTTCTCTTGGTGTGAGTAAGTTGTCCAGGTTTCACTGCCATAGAGAAGAGTACTAAGGACACAGGCTTGGTAGACAAGGACTTTTGTTTTGGCAGTAAGCTTCCTGTTCTCCCAGACTCTTTTTCTTAACCTGTTCATTGTTGTTGCTGCCTTACCAATCCGGATGTTGATTTCCTGATCTAGGGATAATTTGCTATTTACCACCGATCCTAGATATGTAAAATGGTCTACTATCTCTAGTTCGGCGTCGTCAATAAAGATTGATGGTACCCCATGTGCACCTTGTGACATAATCTGTGTCTTCTTTTTGCTAATTGTTAAACCAAATTCAGAACAAGCATTGGAGAATGCAGATAGTAGACATTGCAATTCTTCCTCAGAGTGGGTCGTAACTGCAGCATCATCTGCAAAAAGCAACTCTCTGATCAGTACCCTCCTAATTTTGGTCTTAGCCTTCAATCTCTGAGCATTGTAGAGGCCGCCATCTGAGCGTGAGTGAATATATATACCACCATCCTGATCACGAAATGCATATTTCAGTAGAAGTGAAAAGTATATTCCAAAGAGGGTGGGAGCTAGTACACAACCTTGCTTAACTCCACTCTTGATTTCAAATTCTTCAGAAGTTGCACCATCAAACTTGATTATACCCTTCATGCCTGTGTGGAACGATTCCACAATAGACAGAAGAGTTGGTGGGCAGCCAATCTTCTTTAGTGCCTTGAACAGACCCTCACGACTGACCAAATCAAATGCCTTTGTGAGGTCGATGAAGGCAATAAACAGTGGTTGATTCTGTTCACGGCATTTTTCTTGCATTTGTCGCAATGAGAATATCATATCAGTGGTAGACCGGTTCTGTCGAAAGCCACACTGTGATTCGGGGTAGACTTGATCTCCTAGGACTTGAAGTCTGCGCAGAACAATTCTGGCAAATACTTTTCCAACAATACACAGAAGTGAGATACCCCTATAGTTGTTGCAGTCGCTCCGATCGCCCTTGTTCTTGTACAGTGTTATGATGCTTGAATCTTTGAAATCCTGTGGGACTTGTCCTTCACGCCAGCATAGCTCTATTAGCTGGTGGATCTGTATAGTGAGTGTGTCTTGCCCACTCCTGATAACCTCTATTGGAATCCCATCCTTACCTGGAGCCTTGCCAGATGCAAGTTCATTTATAGCACACTTAACTTCTGTTATGGTGGGAAGTGTGTCCAGGTGGTCAAGAGTTGGTAGAGCCTCTATGGCGTTGAGGGCATTATCCGCTAGTTTGGTCTCACTTGAGTAAAGCTCCAAATAGTGCTCTACCCATCTGTCCATCTGCTGTTTCTTATCAGTGATGACTTCTCCAGTCAAGGTTTTCAATGGTGCACTTCTTTTGATCACTGGACCACAGGCTTTCTTTATTCCTTCATACATGCTTCTTATGTCTCCCTTATCACTTGCGATTTGAATGGACTCACATAACTTGATCCAATAATCATTTGCACACTGCCTGGCAGCCTTTTGCACATCCTTCCTAGCTTGCCTTAGCTCACTCAGAGTGTTACGCGTTGGTCTTTCCTTGTTTCTTAAGAGAGCTATCTTCTTCTTATCAATCAAGGGCTGCAGAGTCTCGCTGTTGGCCGCAAACCAGTCCTGCCTCTTATGATCCACAGTGCCGTAAACCTTTACGGCAGTTTTACAAAGAGTTTCCTTAAGTTTATTCCATTTATCATTTACTGTACAATTTTCTGGTGTATCAGTGAAAGCGTCTTCAAGTTGCTGTTGAAACTGAAAGCACTTTTCAGGATCATGAGTGTTAATAATATTAATCCTGGGGCTAGATTTGTGTTTAGCTGTGTAGATTCTCTTTGGTCTCAGTCTAACCCTTGCAACAACCAAAGAATGATCCGTATCACAGTCAGCACTGTGGTAACTACGAGTCAATGATATATGGTTCAGATGTTGTCTCCGTGTGATGATGAAGTCCAGCTGGTGCCAATGGCCGGATCTTGGATGTTTCCATGTGACCTTATGCATCTCTTTTGTTTTAAAAAAAGAGTTTGTAATACATAGGTCATTACTGGTGCAATGCTCCAGCAGCCTTTGCCCATTTTCATTCATGCGACCGATGTTGTATTTTCCAAGGCACACTGGCCATGAACTCGAGTCCTTGCCCACACGAGCATTGAAATCACCGAGCATATAAATGTAGTCGGATTTTGGAACTGCCTTGATCACAGAGTCTAACTCCTCATAGAACAAATCCTTCACATCATCAGAGGAATCGAGTGTCGGTGCATATGCAGTAATAATGGTGGCAAACCCACAAGAGGTTGCCAAGCGCAGGGATAATAGTCTTTCATTTCCTCCTGCTGGAATTTCAATCATTCCCAGTAGCGAATTCTTCACTGCAAAGCCCACACCGTGTTGCCTTTTTTCTGCCTGCCCTTTACCCTTCCAGAAAAAGGTGTAGTTGTTTTCCCTGAGTGACCCTTCCTCAGCGAGGCGAGTCTCCTGCAGGCCAGCAATATCAATGTTAAGACGATTGAGTTCGGCATCAATCACAGCCGTTTTTCTCACATCGTCAATATTGGTCAAGTCAGTGGAAAATCCTGGACACATGGTTCTCACGTTCCAGGTTGCAAGCCGTAGCTTGAGGTTTCTATTTATATTTTTGTTTGTACCTGGTGCATTGGTTTTACAGCCTGCGATTCAGATTTTGTCCTAGCCCCAAGCACCCATTGAAGCAGGCAGGCTGTGGCGGATCAGCACCCAATTGGCTGGGGGCTGCCCAGCTTGAGGCGGGCGGTAGCTGATCAGTGACACCTATAGGTGTCTCCCACCGTCAGAGGCAACGCGTGGCGCCCCATGTCTACGCCAACTGACAAGGACTTATAACCCGTAACAGTTGCCTCTCGCTTTGATTCCGAGACCAGTTAAGACCAGGGATGGAGTTATTGCCTCTCCATAGCACAAAGCCTGGGCTAAAATATAGAGATCATGTGTTGCCCATGCAGCATGATCCCTCTCTCGGCCTGCCTAGTTCACTCCAGAGGAAAGGTAACACCCCTACATCTGGAACAAGACAAGCTGCAGAAGCTGCCGGATCAGCAAAGCAATGCTCTAACTGTCCGCCTGTCGGAGCTTCGATCCTAGACCAGTCGCCAACCAAGGCTTAGGGCCTGGTCTGCCCTGCCATGACAATTTTGTCTTTAGCTTGCATTTCCTCGCACCAGGGTAAGGCTTGTACCCTCCCAATTGCGCTCTTCCGTCCGAAGCCGTTGGCACAATGTGGGGTGTCGGGTTTGGTAAGCGCCGCCCAACGTTCGGCGCTAACAGAAACCAGGTAGTACCGTCTACTGTTATACGGTGGCTCAGTCATATCTGACTAAGACCTGACTATGATATATATATATATATATATATATATATATATATATATATATATATATATATATATATATATATATATATATATATATATATATATATATATATATATATATATTCATTGGCACATTGCCGTCTTGACAGACGATAGTTTGTGCTTCAAAAAGGCATAATAACTATTACCCTTGGCGGTAGCGAATGTGACTGATAAGGCGAATTCGCGCTGACAATGTTCGTTCACAGTGGGTGCATGTGAACACATGGTCATTTCCACCATCATGCACCATCTCACGTCTCACATGCTCGGTGTGTGACTTATCTGCAATAATTTTCTCCTTTGTCTTTATTCCATTTCTGATGCTTGCCCTCCATGCAACACGTTCAGCGGCGACTTGCTCCCAATGTGCATTATCAATGCCTGTATCAATCATGTCCCGCTTACGCACATCTTTGTATCGTAGTAGAGGCCGACCCTGAGATCTCTTACCTATCTGTAATTCACCAAACAAGATGTCCTTTGATATTCTACCATCATCCAGCCTCCTAAGATGTCCTATCCATCTAAGCCTACTAATACCGAGAATGGAATATACCATCACACAACCTGATCTTTCCAATACTTCAGTATTTGTGATTTTGTCTTGAAACTCAATACCAAGAATTCTTCGCAGACACCGCATATGAAAGCTGTTTAAACGTTTCTCTTGGTGTGCGTACGTTGTCCAGGCTTCACTGCCATAAAGAAGAGTACTAAGGACACAGGCTTGATAGACAAGGACTTTTGTTTTGGCAGTAAGCTTCCTGTTCTCCCAGACTCTTTTTCTTAACCTGTTCATTGTTGTTGCTGCCTTACCAATCTGGGTGTTGATTTGCTGATCTAGGGATAATTTGCTATTTACCACTGATCCTAGATGTGTAAAATGATCTACCATCTCTAGTTCGGCGTCGTCAATAAAGATTGATGGTACCCCATGTGCACCTTGTGACATAATCTGTGTCTTCATTTTGCTAATTGTTAAACCAAATTCAGAACAAGCATTGGAGAATGCAGATAGTAGACATTGTAATTCTTCCTCAGAGTGGGTCGTAACTGCAGCATCATCTGCAAAAAAGCAACTCTCTGATCAGTACCCTCCTGAAGTTTGGTCTTGGCCTTCAATCTCTGAGCATTGTAGAGGCCGCCATCTGAGCGTGAGTGAATGCATATACCACCATCCTGATCACGAAAGGCATATTTCAGTAGAAGTGAAAAGTATATTCCAAAGAGCGTGGGAGCTAGTACACAACCTTGCTTAACTTCACTCTTGATTGCAAACTCTTCTGAAGTTGCACCAGCAAACTTGATTATACCCTTCATGCCTGTGTGGAACAATTCCACAATGGACAAAAGAGTTGGTCATTCTTTGGTTGTTGCAAGGGTTAGACTGAGACCAAAGAGAATCTACACATCTAAACACAAATCTAGCCCCAGGATTAATATTATTAACACTCATGAAGTGCTGTCAGTTTCAACAGCAACTTTAAGACGCTTTCACTGATACACCAGAAAATTGTACAGTAAGTGAAAAGTGGGGTAAACTTAAGGCAAGTCTTTATAAAACTGCCATGGGGGTTTACGGCAATGTGGATCATAAGAGGCAGGACTGGTTTGCGGCAAACAGCCAGACTCTACAGCCTTTGATTGATAAGAAGAAGATAGCTTATATATGTAACTTTTATGTTTGTAGCATTTTTGTATTGACAGCAACAGCAGTTGCAGAAGTAGTATTAGTAGTAGTGGTAAAGGCAGTTGTAGTAGTAATGGCAGAGTAATACTAGTAGTAGTATTAGTAGTACATATAGTCATAGTAATAGAATTAATATTAGTAGTAGTAATGGTAGTGGTAGTTGTAGCAGTAGCACTATCACTACTACTACTACTACTACTACTACTACTACTACTACTACTACTAGTAGTAGTAGTAGTAGTAGTAGTAGTAGTAGTAGTAGTAGTAGTAGTAGTAGTAGTAGTAGTAGTAGTAGTAGTAGTAGTAGTAGTAATAGTAGTAGTAAACGTAGTGGTGGTGGTTATAGTAGCAGTAGGGTTGGTGGTAATAGTAGTAGTAATAGTTTAACCATGAACATCCTATTCATCCCCCTGTGTTATAAGTAGGATTGCCCGTGTGTTGCCGGGGCCCATACGAGGGAGCAAAGAATAGTAACACGGTTGCCTACCATGCATGTCGTAAGAGGCGACTAAGGAGGATATGGTTTGTAATAGATCACGGAGAGTCTGAATATAACTGAAGGCAACTGCATATATGAAGTCAAGGCTCCAGCCAAGGTGTAAACGTGTCTGTTTATTTGTCAAGGTATAAAAGTATGTACAGCAAATTGAAAACACCTCCAGTTAGTTTGCAGGCTAAGTTGGAACTGAACTATGTTTATCTTCCACGTCACGCGTGAGCATCCCTAACAACTAGTCCAACCGTGCTCACGCGTGCATCATTCACCACCTATTCATTTCCCAAACCCTTTTCTATTGCACACCATAAATCTCCTAAACTACTAACAGAGATGGTGCTCTGTTATAGGTTCCGTCGCTCTGCTACTGAGTGAGTGCGTGGCGAGACACTGTGAGCTGTGAGTTTCGCGTGGAATGCTTTTACATCTGTCCGCGGTTGTCTGTAGTGTGAACTGCATGTTCGGAACGATGGCGGCCGGCTGTTGCTGGATTGACTGGTTTGCCTTTTCGGTCTCACGAGTGCATTTTTCAGTAGATTCCTGGGAGTCGCCACTGGAGCTACGAAGTTCGTGCTTTGTGCGGCACTTTAGGCGGGTTGTCCTGCGGAAAGAGACCGAACCATATGGGATAAAACCCGAGTCAGTGAAGTCTTTCTGGTGACTGCCGTTTCCGTCGACGATGAACTGTATTTTTCATGGAGGTTTTTTGTGGTTACATTCTGGCGGCGGCACTATGCACAGCGTATCTGTGCGGTCTGTTGGCTTGCCGATACTCCTGTCTATTCCATTGTTCACATTGGTCAGTGAGGAGCATTTTGTATGGTATTCGCTGGCACAGGAACGGAGCAATATGGGGACGACCCGTTGCCGTGATGTTGGAACCACGACTAACTAACTAACTAACTAACTAACTATAAGTAGGATATTAGGATATATATTATATAGTTTTCATCCAGGAAATGAATTTCAACTTATTCTTTGATATTTTGTAATGCAAAGATCTGACGATACTAACTGTTCAATATTTATGTTATTCTTATTGTGCTATCTATGTTCGTTTACATGAGCATATTTTCAGCCTTTAACTAATTGCTTTTAAAAATTAATGTCGCACTTTCCAATATATATCTCCCGTATTGGAATCTCTGATCCTCTGATATACTGTTTAATCTTTGCCTGCATCTCTGTAGAACTATCTATCTTTAATATATTTTTCACTGCCATAGATAGACTGAGGTGGATCTAATATTCGATCATTTGTAATCTTTGAAGTTCATATTTCTTGCACGCCATTAAGTAGCCTTCTATATAATTACGCTTCTAGCATGCATGGCAGTTGTCTACTTTTATAGATAAATAAGCCAAAGCAAACTGGCGTGGTTGATTCGGAGCTTCGTTAGTTAGTTAGTTAGTTAGTTAGTTAGTTAGTTAGTTAGTTAGTTAGTTAGTTAGTCATCGAATCATTTAGTCCAGTGGTTCTCAAAATGTTTTGGCCCGTGCACCCCTAAATCATATTTTCAGAAAGTCATTCCCCATTTCGTTTTTCGTCCCTATAAATCTCCCCCCCCCCTCCCTACCCCTACACAGTATACGTAACAATGGAAGCTAAATTTAATAACACATACTAGAACAAGTCTAGACATCTACATAAAACATAATTTGCGGGTCTACTTACGTTATGCCGGTCTCCCTGGTCTAGAGATTTACACGACCTTCTCCGTAATCTCGTGTAATCTCGTTACGTGACGTGACGTGCGCGAGAATTGGTAGCGGTTCTATCCGCTTCGGTAACTTAGGGGTATGTGAGCAGTCGCTCAGAAAGCTATGGCAAACTACTGAGCGTAATCTCGCCAAGAAATCAACAATCAGCTGAAAGATGCTGATGTTAACAGCGATGTCCTGTAAAGGATATGAAAAAAAAAAAAACGTACGTTATAAAATGAATTTCAGAAGGGCGAGAAGTACAGAACCGTAAAGTATGGAGGGAAACACAATATCAAGTAATCGATTCCTGTATTAACGCGATCTTGAAATACTCTTAACCCCCCCCCCCCCCCTCTCCCCCACCGAAACCCTAAATCCGCCCGGGGGGGGGGGTAATTCCCCACCGGTTTAGAACCACTAATTTAGTCCATAAGTGCTCGGACCCCCTTCTCAGTACATCCCGCAGCGTGTAGAGGCTTACGTTGGTTTATTAATCTTCCTTCGCTTCCTGCATAGTGTTCTTGTTTGGCCACACCTCTTTTAACTTGCTGTTCTCGCAGTCTGACCGTGTTTGTAGATTCACAGTCATCACCTGGTTCTCGCAAACGACTTGAGCATTCAGTGTATAATCCTGGTCCATGGCTCGTCCGCCCTCCACATTACCCTTACCTGCAAGCTTGACAGCCTGTTCATTTTCTTGAACACCTGCATGCCCTGGCACGAAAATGAAACTAATCTTTGCCTGCCGAGACCGCTCCAGAGACAGTAACTACTGTCTTCGGATCCACAACATCGCTGTTTTCCTGAGCATACTCATTGAGTCACTAAGGAAACATACCCGAGTGAATGTCTGTGTCTCGAGCCATGTTATTGTTTACTTACTGCCATGACTTCCATAGCCAGGCTACTTGTGTTCAAAGCAAAACACAAGAATCTTAATTGACAATTCTCCCTCCAGCATGAGCCGTAAAGGCCCATGATTCGGAGCTACTATGATAATATCACGATCGCGGTCGGGTAAGGTTTGACTCTGACTTCCACATCTCAATAAATGAGATATGGACAGGCCACCTATTCCTACAAAATGTGCGGGCTCTATCACATTACAGACCAATAGTATGTTCTTGTTTAGGTAATAATTACGAAGCTGTAACTTTTGCTATTGTTTATATCATTATTTTTACGTTCGTTCTCTTTGAACTCAAGCGTATTCCACTGACGTGTTACTGTTAGTTAGTTAGTTAGTCGCGGTTCCAACTTCACAGCAACGGGTCATCCCCATTATGCTCCGTTCCTGTGCCAGTGAATATCAAACAAAATGCCTCCCACTGCCCAATGTGAAAAGTGGAAGAGACAGGAGCTTCGACAAACAACAGCCCGAACAGATACACCGTGCATAATGCCGCCGCCAGAATGTCAACACAATAGTCCCCCACGAAACATCCAGTTCATCTCTGATGGAATCAACAGTCATTTTCCTATCTGGATGTTTCCTAGATGTTCACCCACACAGTACACGAAAATACAGCTCATCGTCGATGGCAGTGACAGTCAACCAGAAGCCCAGCAGCCACGCATTTCTGCATAAGGCAAAAACCGGTCAACTCTGGGACATAGCCAGCTGCCATTTCTCCGAACATGCAGTCACGTTCCAAAATACCTCGGGCAGATGCACTGAACTTATCCTTGCGTATCGTTTAGCTTTCCATATTACCAGTGTCTCTCGCCTTCAGGTGAACCCACTCCGATTTCAGAGGTACTTATAATTTACGCCCCCTAGTCAAGAACGAGAAGTCAACATTGACATGTCCTTGTTGGATCACTTAATAATGTGAATGCATACCTTCCTTGCAAACTATGATTCCACATTGTTGTCCTTTCTTTTGTTATAATTCTTCAACTGCTGATTTTATGTTATTATACGTATAGTCTTGATGTGGAGAAGCGGCTGGCCGAGTGGTTAGAACGCCGTATTCTCCTTCAGAAGACCCGGGGTCGAATCCTCGGTAAGGTGTGGGATTCTTTTCTGCCGGGGGCAAAAAGAAAATCCTAACCTGCACAGTTCACGGCGACTGCACTAATCAGGCGGCCTTTAAATCTTCAGGCTCAAAGACTTCCCGCCATTCACCGCCGGGTACTATATTGGCATTAAATGCCAGTTTTTGACAGTCTTGATGTTACATACTTATAGTCAGCTTACAATTCTATTTATCAAAACAATTTTTCCCCGTAGTGAATTTGAATAAGGAAGACACAAACCGTATATTTCAGCTTGAACGATGTATC